>VXAY01000238.1:929293-975982 GCA_013399855.1 Oxyruncus cristatus
GGCGGCCAGTAGACATTATTAAAAAAAAGGAAAAAAAAATAAAGGAAGGCTGCAGTAATTTGATATTTTTAGCCTCAGACCTGCTACTGGCTCTGTGAAGCCAATCTTAGGATCACGGTCTGAGTCTGGTTCATATCCGTGTTTGCCAGGGATAGAAACTGTTTGGAGCCTTATATTGACAGTCGGCTCAGCATTCGGGCTAATCCCATAAACCCACCATGCAGCTTGATGCAACTTTCAGTGTGTGCTGCGAACAAAAGTCTCGGGAATGTTACAGATCAGACTTGAGAAGCTTCACTTGGCCGATACGTGGCAGGGTTCTGGGCTGGAACGATAAGGGGCTGGGGTGGAACTGAGCGTGGCAGAATGGGAGGCCACCGGAGATGAGAAGTCAACTTTTGTTTGTTTCTGTGTGCTGTGGGATTTTTTCAATTATTATTTCATTTCTAAAGAAACGCAGCAGCAACAACGAAAGGTCTTAAATATTCAGCAGTGAAAACAATAGATTTTGAAAAGGGAAACAAAAAGTTAGAGCCAGCTCTGGCATTGGTGGACATTTGGCTCTGAGGGAAGCGAGAACAGCTTGGATTTGCATAAATTGCATACTGCGGGTCAGAAAGCAGAGTCAGAATTATGCTTTCATTGCAGTGGCATGAATGGGAGCGCATAATTGGCATTCTTCCCTTCTTGATCAGATGCCTCCTTCAGGGGATTTCTGCACCCAATACGTTGCAGCTCATCCATTCACTGCCTGGCATGGATAGGGCTTTTGTTTTCAAATTATGATTTTTCTCTTCTCTGATTTCTTCCATAACCTGGGAAAGCCCCAGCCCTCCCCCCACGTGTGGCCCTTTGTTTCGGAGAACAACCAGAGGTCGTGCTGTGCTGAATGTAGCTGTTGTTGCATCACCCCCTGTGCATGTTTCTGTGCTTCTGGGTCAACGTGGAGCTGATGACCCCCGGGGGCAATGGTCGTGGTGCTCGGTGTTGTGCACCTCCTCCCAAGCTTATGGATTCCTGCATTTCTGAGTCCGAAGAGATGAGCATGATTATGGTCAGTCCGGTAGGGCTTCCTCCAGGGATGTACAGAGATGCACTTCTGGCTGAGACAAGCTTAGCATGCCTCTTGGTCAAACCCAGGGCCTGGCTTTCTTTTCCATTATGGGGCTTAATAGCTTTTCTTGACTTTTATGATTTCCAGCTCAATTGCAACGAGGACTTGCTGGCAGATTCAGGTTCAGCAAAACACTTAAATGCGTGCTTAACTTGAGCTGCATCCAGGGCCCTGGCCACGACTCAGGCGTGTGTGTGCTTCAGGTGATGTGTATGGTAAATGCTTCCAGCAAGTGCATAGAGTGCTGCTGAAAACTCGTGTCCATTCAGACATCAAGTAGCCACATGGAAGCTTTTCCAGCTGGGTGTCAGGTCCTGGTCATCCTCCCCATGTGGTTCCTTGTCAGCACTGCTGTCGCAGGGCTTCCTCTCTCATCCTGGGTATATGTTTGCAGTTTCCTTCTCCACAGAGCCACTGACCAGACCGTGTGCCTTGTGCCACGCTGTCCTGTCCTTTCCTATGACCATGCCCACCCTGCTGTTGATGTTGGATCAGTTCAGTGACAGTGGCAAATACCAACTAACAGCTATTGATGGCTGGAGCCTGCCTCTTCATTTATTAACAGACAAATGTTTTAACCTGTCAGCGTTAAGAAATTATATTGATTGGAGATATTTTTTTTTTATTACTTGGGTCTGCTAATCAAAAGGGCAACTTCTCCTTTAGTATCTTCCTGCTGTGGGCTCAGTTATACTGTACTTTGTACGAAAAATCTTTATTTTTGAGGCACGGGGAAAATTATGTTTATAAAATATAAACTATGGGAATTTTCATTCCCCTCTGGCTTTAGGAGGAGGAGAGCAGCTGGTAGAGAGTGGATGAGAAAGGCTTTATCTGCTATATTTTGGTTACTGTGCTTTGAGTGATGGGTTTAATAATTGATAGAGCAATTTAGCAATGATCCATAATCCTGAAAGAAGCCTACGCTCTCCTCCCTCTCCCTCCCTTTCTCCTTCCCTCCGAGACTGACAGGCTGCTCTCAGTGGTTTTGTCTGCAAAATTTCATCCCTTGGTTTCTGTAAACAGCCTGACATGGGAGAGGGGGGAAAAAAGCAACTGTTTCTAAATCTTTTGTCTTGTTTCCACAAACAGCTGTACTCCCTTCTCCAGCTCTGGGCTTCAGTCATTTATTTGCTCACATGCTCTAGCTGAAGAGAGCAGGAGGTTTTCTTTAAGGCCCCAACCTAAATGAAGTGTACATATGCAATGTATATAGGAGAGCAGAGTGGTGCAGAGCCTCCCAGCAGGGACCCCTCCTTCCCCATTTAAACCCAGGCTTTGTTCATGGCTAAATCCAGCTTTCTTAATCCCTGGAAAGGTGCGTGGCGATGACAAGCGCTTGATATGTAAGTGTGGTTTACTTGAAAGTCTTCCAGGATTAACCTATGGAAATTGCTTTTTCCAAGAGCCTTGTGGGGATGGTGGCAGCGAGCATTGGGATCCTATTGGAGTGCCTGGCACGTGAGTTGTCTGTGTGACACCCCAGTTTTAAAGATGGATGCAAAGCCGTGGCAGCGTAGGGCTGTGTTTTCAGGTGCATGGTGTGCAGCCCCTCCATGGGAGTAAGGAGTTTCAGAGCTCCTGTGTGGATTGCCTGCCTCTCTCTTCATCCACAGTAAGTGCAGGAAGAGAGGCGAAAAGATGAGGCAGAAAAAGGAGACAGACGTAGTACACAACAGAGAAAAAGAGACGGGGTTATAGGTACTGAGTGTGTGCTGAGGCCAAGGCAGGGGGAAGAGCGGGAGCAGCCTGGCAGAAAGCTGGGTGTAGGCAAAGTCAAGTGAGATGTATTAAGTTATGTTTTTCCATATGTATTACGCAGATGCCAGATTGACAACAAGTTGTAATTAAGCATGACATAAAGTCAGCTATGCACAGCTGTATTATTCCTTAAAATTACAAGGGGTGAGGTCCTCTGGGGCACAGCAGAGTTTATGGATGCTCCGCCATAGGAGGTCTGTAAGACAAGCTGGCTGAATGCTTGCCAGGAGTGACGCAGGCATTGATTGGATGGCCCAGGACCAGGACAGGGAGGGAGTGGGTGACTTTCCTGGGGTCCAGGCTAACCCTGTCAGCCTCTGACACTGTCCTCTGGAGTATTTTCACCCTTCCCTGATGGAACATGAGTGGTGTCAAGGGGTGAGTAGTATATTCAGCTTTTATGATTTATTTGCTACTAAATGCCCTTAGCAATGATAGGCTCACTAGGCCTGGTTGGTAATTATGCCAGCCAAGTTCAGGAGTAATTGTTGTGTAACTTTCTCTCTGTTTTTAAAAGACCTAACTCTGTGTGTGTACACTGGATAAAAACACCCTTGGACCTGCATCTGTACCCCCTGAAACACTCCCAGCTATGTAGTATTTTGCCTGTGTGTAGAATGATCTTAGCGGCCTTTCTATTGAGAAATGTATAGTCACTGTACCTTACAGAGTTAGAGTAGTTCAGGTGGGAAGGGGCCTTGGGAGGTCATTTAGCCCAACCTGATGGTCAGGGTAGGGTCTGCCATGAGGCAAAGATCAGGACTTTTCCTTGCTGGGTCTTAAAACCTCCAAGGATAGCAACTGCACAGCCTCTCAGGGCAGCCTGTGCTGGTGGTTAATTCATCAGCACAGTGGAGGTGTTTTCCCCATTCCCAGTGGGAACCTCCCCTCTTTCAGTTTGTCGTCTCCACTTCCTGCTACCAACCTGAGTGAAGAGCCTGGCACCATTTTCTCCATGTGGCAGAGGAGGAGTCAGGCTGCTGTCCTGTATGCCATGGCTGTCCCTCCTTCCACTGAGGTTGCTCCAGTTCAGCCATACACTGGAGCCCCCAGGATGAATGTGGTGTCCAGATGTGGCTGGAGGTGGGTCACCACATTCCTTGATCTGCTGGCCCTGCTCCAGGGAGGCTGTTGTCACAGCTGCTCCCCGGGTCCTTGTTTCAAACCCGCTGCCCTGCAAGTCAAGGTGCTCATGGCCATTCCAGCTGAGCAGTTCCCCAGTTGTCACCAGGGCTCGTCCATCCCAGGGGCTGGACTTGGTATTTGTCCCGGCTGCATTTCAGGAGGTCCCCATTGGTCCATGTCTCCTGCCTGTCCAGGTCCCTCTGGGTGGCAGCCCTGCTCTCAAGCACATTGTCAGGTCTCTCCGGTTTGGCATCACCCATAAACTGGGTGAGAATGCACTTTGTCTCCTCTTCTTAGGGTCAGTGATAAAGATGCTAAACAAAAGTGGTCAGGGATAAACCCCTGCGGTACCTCAGTTGTTACCAGCCTCCGGTTTATATTTATGTCCTGTAATACAAACTATCACTGAAGGCTGAGGGGATCCAGCTTCCAGTCCTCTGAGCTGATACAGATATTTTTTGATATGTTGCAGACTAATCTTGAGGGATGGGCGAGGGCAATGTGAGTAATGCAGTGTTGGAGCTACCCTCTAGTGGTGGTTGTGCTGGTGGTCTGACAGCCCTGGAAATGGCTCTGGCTACACCCACAGTCCTTTCCAGAAACGAGGTGTACCTGTGTTTGATCTGTGGAGAGTGTATTTATAAGCCCTTATCACTCAAACCAGCACATCTTTGTAAGCAAACTGTGATAGATGGGGTGGCATTCCTCAGTGGCCCTTTCCCTCTCTTTCCCAAATACCTGTATTGACTAAACTCTCCAAGGTTTGAACTCTTTGATGGAATCTGAAAGGCATAGTGTGCCTGCATGCAACTTGGGATAAGTCCTGACTTCCAGGGATGTCCCTTGCTGAGATTCTGTTGGATTGGTGTTTCCCAACGTGGTCCAGAGATCATCACAGTCCTTGAGGCCCCACCAAATGTTCTGCAGAGCTGTACAACTTCTTCATGGGTTTCAGCTGAGCATTCAAGCCAACTCCAGAACTTGAGGATTCAGGAGGAATGCAGAAGGCCCTCCGTAAGGCCAGCAACGAGGGTGAGCCCATCTCTCCCTTGCTGAGAGTGACATAGGTGGGGTCTGGAGCTTCTGTCCTGTCCACTGCATGGGACAGGGCTTGAGTGAGTGAGCGAGCAGGAGCTGTTGATGCTTCCAGGTGTTAAGCTCTGGCCCTGATGGCTGGCTTTATCACAGACTCTGGAGCAGAGGATGGCCTTCATCTGGGGTCATCCATATTTGATGTCTGCATCCCTTCCAGGTGTCTGTGAGAGTGGAGAGGGGGAGGGCTGAGGGAAATACCAACGATAACATTTTACTTCCAGAATACGAGCCTGTCTCCTTTTACATGCCTTCACTTAAGAAGTGATTTGGGGCCTGAGAGGTACAGAGGGACAAAAAAAGATGCTGTGTGCACTCCACCTCCATTAAGCAAGAGCTAAGAGTACTTTGCATCCTACAGTATCTGGCAATAAAAAGTGGGTACAAAATACAAAAGGATCAAGTGAGTAGGTATGAGAGTCCACAAAAATGCCAAGGAAGGGGTTCACCTGAGAGGAGGATAGAGCCCCCTCAGTTGAATAAAAACCCCTTTGTAAGACAGATGAAGGATGCAGTTCCTTGTCCTCACAGAAGGTATCTTGGTGCATGGGAGAGCACAAGCCCTGAGTGGGGTCAAGCCCTGGGTGTGCAGCTGATCAGTGCTTGCATTCTCAGGCAGAGGGCTTCAGCTCCTGCCTCTCTGCCTCTGCCCAGAGCTTCCAAGTTGGAGATGTGAAACCTGCTGCCTCCTGGAATTCAGGCTTTAGCAGGTGAGACTATCAGGTAGAGTAAGACAGGAGCTGTGTATGTCAGCTCAGAGGCATCGTCACTGGCAGTCTGTCTGCACTGCCTGCAGCTGCCTGCAACCTTCTTCCAGAAGCATCATCCCAAAGACAAGAAGCAGGAACACTTTCTGCTCAAGGTGCCAGCAAGTATCAAGTTTTGAGTTATATTTTTGTCTGGTATGTATACTTGTCCATGAAGGACTCTGCTGAGACTATCACGCTTGGCCATGGGACCCTTCCAGAGGTGGTAAATTATCCCTGAGGAGGACAGTTTGCAGGGAAGTTTTAAAATTCATAAAGAGCCCGGCTCTCTGAATCCCAGTCTGTGGAAATGAATTTTTTTGGCATTTGTTTTTAATGTCCTGTGATGTGTGGGTGAAAAAGCCAGCGAGCTAGACTGGTAATTAATTTTCCTGACAGAAACACCAGACAATGAAATTACCCTGCCACAAAGCAGGGTTGCTAAAGTAAATACTCTGCCAGCGGCAGGCCTGAAAGCAGGATGGGGTCATATGTGAGGTGCAAGCAAATGATGAAACAGCGCTTCTGCCTCTGAGGACCTGCGAGTGCTGCCAGCACGTGGACCCTCACGCACCGGCAGCTCTCTGGGACACACAGGCGCTTTCAAGCTGGGCTCCAAAGTAGTAGGGACTTACTGGACCCAGGGCTGAGCCAAGGAGCAGTTCACCCCTTGCTGTCCAGGCAAGTAATTTGGTCGGAAAGGGGTAACAGATGTGGGAAGTGGGGATGGACTGGTTGCTTTTCTTCTGGAGACAGAGGCTCTTGGCAGGGCTCTTCAGTTTTTCCCAGGTTGGTGGCAAATGATTTCTAAATCTTCGGTCTATGCTGGTGAGATTTGTGTGAGCTGTAGAACAGGTTGTGCCTGCACGTGCAGAAGGGGAGTGCCTTTTGTTGGGAGACATAGAGGGCAGCTCGTGGAAGAGGAAGGACAGGAGGGCAACGTTTTCTGTTTTCATTCCATGTGTCTTGTACAGGAGACAGGAATTACTGTGCCAAGGGTGTTGCACATGCCAAAAAACTGGCAGAGAGCAGCAAATGGGAATGTTCTTGTATGTATCAAGGTATCTGGCAGTGGGCTGCCTCTGTGTGGTGTCAGACTAGATCCTCACCACAATCAAAAGGTTTGGTGAGTCTTTGTTAAAAAAAACCCACAAATGTACTGTTGGTACAAAAAACACTTCCCTGTGCAGCCATGGAGAGATCTGCTGAAGACCTCACTGCTGTTCCAGGAGGACCTGCTGCAATGTGACTTGTCCTTTCGATTTATGATTGCAATACTCTGGTGTGCACACTTTAATAGGGCATTTTCCTTTGTTGCGTAGTGTTAGCACCTGCAGAATGGAGAAATACCACACAGGAAGGGACCAAGACATGGAAACTGTTTTCTAGCCCTTTGGAAAAGAGAATTATGCCATTCTTATTGCTGAGCTAGATCTGAGGGCTTCTAGGAATGCAAGGGTCAGTTCTGGAGTGGACTGCATGCACATTTTAGAATCATAATTATTTAACGTATTAATTACTTGTAAAAAGTGGTGGACCAGTAGTGAAGTGTTCAAGCATGCAGATATCACACTCTTGCTTAGGTTAGGCTGCAGAAAAGAGTGAGGAGCATTTAGAGGACTTTATCTAGATTACAGAAAACATTATGTCAGATCAGTGCAGTACTGAAAAGCAGTAAACATTTGGAGAGGAAACATGAACTATTTCTACATAATTCTATGTCCTAAATTAACTGCAGTTCTTCTGGAGAGAGGACTGTGCGTCTCAGAGGATCTCCCAGATGAAACATCTGCTGAAATGCCTCATGTCACTCCAAAAGCAAACAAAATATTAGGCTTAGGGAAGACTGGAATGCAAAAGCATTCTGCAGATAGTGTAAAATAAGTCTAGGGAATATCCTCATGTTTAACTCTTTCCAGGTCAGTTCAGCCTGTCTCCAAGCAGTCATGTCAGAAAGAGGAGTTGTAGGGTCAGGTAGTGGAAGTGGATTGAAACATCCATGGGATGGTACACTGAGAAGCCAGAAGATGCTACAGACATGGGAGAACAGGGCAGAGATATAAAAATAGCTTGTGCTAAAGGAAAGGTGGTTCAAGCACTTCCATCTTCACCTCTAGACCAATTTGTGTAAGAATGAAGTGAGAGGTAGCAAATTTAAACATGATGAAGGAAAATCAGGCTTTAACAATTAAGATGCTATTCAAAGCAAAAGTTTGTCTATGGAACTCTGAGCCACAACATGTGATTGAAGTCAAGATCTCACCTTGTCTTAAAAGATTGACATGTTAAGAAAGAGAGGAGTTTCACATGTTAGATACAGGTCTATATGCAGAAGGATGTATGCATCCCTAACTGAGCATGAAGATCAATGTCCATCCAGGAGAGGTTCAGAGGTATTTTATCAGTGGACGAGTTATTTCATTGCAAAACTTGTAGCATCCTCCACCAAAATTGAGGTTGACCATCTCAGGCAGGCAGACCACTGGTCCCTCTGTTGACTCCAGCTCTCACACAGCAGACAGGAGGTGCCTGCTGGCTAAAAATCTGGGAGCCTGTGTGGTGTCCAATACCTGTTGTTCTGGTGGTGTCCTAATGACTGCTTAATTAAGTTAACAAGATCTTTTTGTCTTCAGGGCCACTCCCTCTCCATGGAAAAATCGCAGTTATGACGTAAAAGCTGGGAGAAAGGTGCAGCAAGTGGTGTACATAGGGCACCATATCTCTTAGATCTGGCCCCCTTCTCACAGGCGTTCTCATCACTGTTCCAGAATCATCTGTTTGGGACTTAATGGGCAAAGATTGTGGCTAACGTGTGATGCTCAATTGTGTGATGCAAATACCAGCTTTCAATAAAGTAAAATAAAATAAAACTCTCTCACCATCTCCCCTCTCAGGATAGGTCTGGTTTAATAGAATGAATGGTGTTCAATTTGGTTGCATTTTATGTGTTTAAATAATATGGACACTGGTTTGTGCTTTTCTTCCCAGCAGCAGAGATGCAAAGCTTCTTTTGCGTGTAAAAAAGGAATTCTCTCCTAATTACTGCATTCCGGAAAGTGCAGCTTTAAGGAAAACCCACTGGACAGCCAAAGACTCGGGAGAAAAAAAAAAAAAAAAAAATAGAAATATTGGAACCTCAAATTCTAGGTCATCCCTTCTTCCCGGGGTCTGGAGGTGTTGGCAGCATAAGCGTGGGGAGAAAGGGAAGGAGGTGTGTGCTGCATGTGAAAGCTGTGCAAGCGATTTTTATAAACAGGGAGTTTTCTACACAAAATCACATTGGGAATATCCCACCGATAGTCCACCCCTCCACTCCCTCCACTCCCTCCACATGGAATAGGGGGAGGGATTTGAAGTTCAGGCGATGCGTGGCTGAGCTCTCATTAGTGACCAGGGACATTTCGTTCACAGTGTGGAAGGCAGACAGGGAGAGGCAGATGGCTTTGAATGCAGGATTTACATAGTAATGAGATTCAGGTCACCATAGCTGTCTTTTTCTCTCTGCATTTTGTCTAGGTGTCGAGTAGTGTGCAGGGATGACAGGGATGACGGAGTGGGGAGAAAAGGAGGAGAATTAACCCCTTGCTCATAAGGAGAAATTGGTGTTAGAATGAAAAGTTTGTCACAGTGGGCTAAAGAATAGTAGAGTATGACAACAGCAAGCACAGATGTAGATAGAAGGGCTAAAGGTAGCCGCTTTTTAAGTTTCTGGCTTGTTTTTTGTAGTAATGAAACAAAGTATTCTAACTTTAAAATCCCAGAATTTCCTGTAATTTTTACGTTCTGCACTGATGGTTTGAGAATAGATATTTTGGGGCTTTTATTGTTACAAGTCAACCCAAAGTTGTGGAAGTTTGTGGACTGAAAATAGGGCATGGTGTCTTGCTACAAGGCCTTTGCTTCTTTCTTTGGAAAAAATTACCCATTTTGCTTAGTTTCTTAGCTAAAGTCTTGTCTTCACATTATTGCAATGGTGTGATTAAAACATACTATTTTCCACTGCAATTGGTAATCCTGACTATGATCTCACTACTGTCAGATCTTATCCTGATGACAGATGGGAAACTGGGAACCATGGATCCTATTTCAAGCTTCAGATGGTGGCACTTGATTTGCTCAATAGTCAGTCCCAGGCATTCCCAAGATATGCATCAGGACCCAAGAAATCCCAAGGCTATATTTAAAATTATGAAAGTTTTAAAGCAACTTGTGTTTCTTTGTCTTCTTTTTTTCATTATGGTTAGAGGAGTGTGGGAAAGGAAATTACTCTTTCTGCTGTACATCACCTGACTCCAGAAGCTGGGGCTCTAGAAATGTTGCAAAAAGAGCAGGAGAGAAGCTTTATGTGATCCCAGTGTAAAGTAGAAACTGTTTCACTTAACTGCGTGTGGACATTTAGGCAGAGGTGGAAAAAGTGGGGAAGGTGTTTGTGTGTGTATAAGGTTGTCAATATTTGTAAAATCCTTTTCATTCTTCCACGCAGAAGTTGTTTTTGAAACACAGAGTATTTGGGGCACTAAGGTCAGGATTCGTCTCGTCTCACCTTGGACACTGGGGTTGAGTGAACTTGTCTAACCTTGTCATACAGACCTTTTCAGCATCAGTGATGAAGGATTCAAACTATCCCAAGCAGTGGGAAAGAGTCCCTTTGGGAGGGGGCAGAGGTGCTTTGGTGGCATCTCCTGAAGCCAACAGTAAATGCATAGTCAGAGTGCTGCTGCATTTTGACTGTTTGGGCTGAAAGGGAAAAGCAAATCTAATCAGGTGCCTAGGACAGACAGGGAAAGGAAGGCTTCATTGCTACTTCCTCCTGAGGAAAAGGCTTAGGTCTAATAGATCTAATTACATTATTTCTTTGTTTTATTGTTATAGCCATTTGTTTAAAAAGTCAGTAATCCTTTTATACCAGTTCTGTAATGATTATTTAATGTCTGGCTGTTTGTGAACCCACCAATCTGTGTGAATGGAGGATGCTTCACCACGGGGAATCTGCTCAGTTCTCCACAGGACATTGAGCTGGGCCTGAGAGCCTCAAACTGGGGCCTTAAGTGGTTGGCCTCATATTCCCACTTGCTGAATGAAAACAACAGTAGTTCTCTCCTCCACAAAATGCTGCAAAACATGGGGCTGTCTTTTGGCTATATATACAGCCATAGTACTTCTCTGCAAGGATAAATATTCACCGACTAATGTTGGGTTAGCAGGCACTTTGCTGGTGGCCAGTGGGTCCCTCAGCTCTGTCAGAGCAGTGACACTTGTTGGCAGCAGCTCGTGAGTGTCCCAGTCAGCACCAGCCACCCTATGCCAGCTGAGTGGGTCTGCTGCCCTTGCTGATGTTTTCTGACCTCTTCCTTTGCAGAGCCCCTGAAATCATCCTTGGTTTACCGTTTTGTGAAGCAATCGATATGTGGTCATTGGGATGTGTCATTGCAGAGCTGTTCTTGGGCTGGCCGTTGTACCCGGGAGCTTCGGAGTACGATCAGGTGGGTGTGGATATTGTCCTGGGAAGTGCACGGATGCTTTTCCCTTCTCTTGTCAGAGCGAACAGATGCCAGCTTTTTCACTTTTGCTGATGAGGGGTCTGTGTTTCTTATCCTCCCAAGACAGCCCTGTCGTTACCCACCCGGGGTGTTTGTTCTAGGTAACCAGTGTGCTGCTTGGTACGCTGGCTTTTAAGACCTGACCACCTCAGCGAAATCTCAATCAAGAGTCAACGCTGCCATTGACTGGAGAGCTGTGAACATGTCTCTCCTCGCTGAGCAGAGCAGGCACCCTTTCTCTGCTGTAACAGCAAGTGCTGGATAAAGGTTTATTTGTTAGAAGAAACTGCACAAACTCGGCTGCGTTTCATAACCCTTTTATGAGAGTGCATATTAAAAGCAATGACAAGAAGAACGTTTGCATTGATGTAGGTTTCCAGTTAATATAAGCTGTCGTCCTTTTTCTCCCTATAGGCTTTTATGCTCTTTTTGTAGTCCTAAAACTGATAACACAGCGGCTGCTGGAACCAGGGCTGTGGAACACTTTCCTTTCCCACAGTCTTCTTCATGCTGATCTTAGCTGTCTGCAAATGCAGCCTGAAAAGGGTCTTTTTTCTTTTAGGAAATAAATTTATATATAAAAAAAGGCAGGATAATAAGTTTTTCATATATTTAAATGTTTTGACTCTTCTTTTGAAACTACTGGTTTTTTACCCAGAGCTCTAAAAGTAATATTTGGCAGGAGAAATAACTTGCAGTGAAGAGCAGGGCTGTTAGTGACTCCAAAGGAAATCAGACGTAGCTGAAAAACTTACAAGCGTTTGAAAATCACATACCAAGCATGAAGACTGGATTTCTTTCCTTTCCCTGTTGCACCCCAAAAGCCATAAAACACACAGCTGAAAAAGAAATCGCCATACCTTTACTGCCCAGCTTAACTGCCCAGCACAAGGCTTTCTCTGGTAAAGTATGATGAGGGCTCCTGGGGAGCTGGGAAAGGGATAGGGGCTGATCCTGGCCCCTTGCTGTGGCACTGGGCTGCAGGCAGGATCCTGGTGCCTCTCTGGTGCATGAGCTCTTCTGATGGACCGAAGGAGCGGCAGAGCTGAGCAAGCCATGCACAGTGAACTGGATGCTTGGAAGGCTTTGAAACAGCAGCTGATTTGTATGCCTTCATTAATGTTTTTTTATCCCTCTCTGTCTCTTCTCTCAAAAGCACTTTCCGTTCTTCCCTGGAGTTTTCTAGAGTAGATGACTGTTTCGAGTAGTTTTGCGGAGTCTGCAGCAATTTTTCAGAACGAAACATTCAGGAGTCAGAAGGTGCCAAAGTTCAGGTTTCATGTGGCACCCCAGGCATGTGTGACATTGGTCTTTAACTGTGTAATCACAGACCCTTCCTCCTTTTTAAAAAAAATGGAAGTTGGAGATCCTGGAAACACGTGTAGTATCTTTTAGCTGTGTGGGTGCCAATGAGGTCATGCTTGTGGATGTAACCCACATAATAAATGACATCATGTAGTTGTCAGCAGAGATGAAGTACTTTACGTACCATGAGGGCGTCATTTCATTTGAGTGTATATTTCGTCCAAGTTCAGAGATAGTCACTTCATAGTCTTCCGTTTCGAACTTCAAACTGCTCCTGGGACAGGCTGTGCACTCAGGTGGAGGAAAACCAGCAAAAGTTAGAGAGAAAATAGCAAATTGTTGAAATTCCTTCTGGGAGAGGAGAGGGTGACATAAAAAGGTGCAAAGCGGTGAGGCACCCCTTTAAAATAGCTGTCTGGGTCTTTTCCTTGATCTCCAAAACTTAGGGACTTTCCTGTCTTTGTCCTTAGGCCTTGTGGGACTGTGGTGTAAGGATGAGCTTCCAGCGATGTACATGATGAACGGAGGGAATTCCATACGGAAGTTCTCTTTCCTCTCATTCCTTGCACTGAATTTTTTTGGGGGTGAAGTCTAACGGCACGCTACGTTTTCTCCTTTTTTTTGTTCCGTTGTTTCAAGTGCCTCCTGCGCTTCTTCAGGGAAGATCTCCAGAAATCGTCACAGGACAAACAGTGACCTCTCATCCTTCTCTTACAGATTCGCTACATTTCACAGACGCAGGGCTTACCAGCAGAGTATTTGTTAAGTGCAGGGACAAAGACCACGAGGTTTTTCAACAGGGATACAGACTCACCTTATCCTTTGTGGAGACTGAAGGTAGGAAGACATTTCCATATTTCTTTTACCTTGCAGTTGGTTGGAAGTGAGGAGACATTCAGGTCACCTCAGAGCCCAGGTCTCTGCTTTTTGCAGTGCGGTGCAGATATTGGGGTGGGTAAGGATGGCCCAAGGTAAAACTGCCATCACCAAAGTCTGCAGCCCATAACACACCTGCTCAGCATTGCTTTGTGGGAAATTTAAGTATAGAATTGACCTGAAAAGCTTCCTCTGAGTAGTCTGTGAATAGGTGTGTAGTTTAAATGAAACATGCCCTTGGCAGACTTTGCTCTAATATTTAATGCATTAAGGGGGCAAACAAGCATTTTAATTCTGGCGATCAAAATCACCAGTAATGCAGGTGAGCCCTGAGTCTCGTGTGCCAGCGTGTTTGGCTCCATGCAGTCCCCCAAGCAGAGAGGCCAGTGGGCTTCTGGCTGTAAGGATGGGATGCTGAGGTAGGATGAGTGTAAGACATGCCCCATAGCTGGGAGGATCCCCAGAAGTGAAAGAGAACAGATAAATCACCTCATGACACAAAAGATGTCACATAACCATAGCGGAAATCGCATCGATGTTGTCTGGTCAGGCAAGAGAGACACGGTGGTCTCTGACAAGGACAGGATGAGCCACACGTGGGCACATAACCCACAGCTGACTGCAGGGCAGTGTTGGTCAATGCCTGTGTCCTTTTTTGGGCAGACGCCAGATGATCATGAGGCAGAGACGGGGATTAAGTCGAAGGAAGCAAGAAAGTATATTTTCAACTGTTTGGATGATATGGCACAGGTAAGAGCATTGGTGAGTAACCAGGAAGACTGTTCACATGCCTTCTGGCAGCACTGAAAAAAGGGAATTACATGAGTTTACTGTATATCCTGTACTTGTGCCAGCTCCTGAAAAATACCAGGATTATGCCTCTACCAAATTAGCTGTTATATCCAGCTTTGTAGGGGTGACTGCAGCCACAGTAAAGCAGCCTTGGAAAATTACTAAGTCACATCTCTGAGTGTTGAAATCCTGCATTTTCTCTTGTCTCTCCAGTGCTCCTCTGTGTGACCACTGGCCAGTCCCTTAGTTCTCTGTGCTTTAATATTTCTGTTTGTTAAATGGTGACACTGGAAATACTCACCATGGCCGCAGAAGAGTGCTCTCTGTAAAATGTGGCTGTCTGGGGGAAGGGGGAGTACTAATTCACTTGTCAATTCCATATAGTTGGGAAAGCTAATCCCAGCATAACCACTCCTGCGACAGGAGTTTGTGCTAACAAACAAATCGTTGTGCGAAACTGGTGCAACACTGGAGTTCATACTAGCAAAGTCTAGGCATGGTAGCATTGAGAAGCAAACATGCAGAAATGGAGGACTGGAATAAGGGGGGACTTTATAAATGCATGAAATAATATGTGGTTTTCTTTTCCTGGTACCTGATACATGAGTGGGATGTTTCTCATAAACCTACTGACAATTTTTATGTATTTTATGTATTTTTTGCTCACGGGACACATAGATAAGTATCTGATGGCACAGTACTTTGTATGATAAATACACTGATTATGAGAGCTTGCCTGCTACCACATGGAAGCTGTTCATCATCAGTGGAGGGTGACTAAGTGTTTCATTAGCCATTGACCCAGGCGAGCTGAACGCTTAACAGTCTGTCTGGAGATCTGACATGCACAAGCCAGATGACCAGCCAGAGTCTGCCGTGTGACTTCAGCAACTACCCCTTTAGACAGGGAGGCTTGCAGGGCATGTGCTCCAGCGAGGAGTAAACACAGTTTGCTGGAGACCTGACCATCTGCTCTTTCCTTTGGCGCTCACTCTTGTCGTTTCTCCTTTAGGTAAACATGACAACGGATTTGGAAGGAAGTGATATGTTGGTGGAAAAGGCAGACCGGCGGGAGTTTATAGATCTGTTAAAGAAGATGTTGACGATAGATGCAGATAAGAGGATAACACCCATTGAAACTCTGAGCCACCCTTTTGTCACCATGACGCACTTGCTCGATTTCCCTCACAGCACACAGTATGTGACTTTTGTTTCCCTTGGGTTTCGAACTGGAGGGGTGAAGGGAAGAGCTGGCTGTGGTGGAGACCAAATGTGTCTGAAGGGCATTGTTAAGATGTTTAAGCCCTAAGTTTTAATCTTTTTCTGGTTAAAAAAAAAAAGGATTGCCAATTCAAGGTTGTTAGAATTGTGTTGTAGGTGCTTGGCATTTAAAATGCTGCAGTGTGTGCTATTAATTATGTAAATATTCAATAATTACATATTTTTCCATTAAAATGCAGAAGAAATTATGCAATTAGTGCTGAAACTATCAGTCTAACTCAAAGTAATATAGTCCTGATTGTTACTGAGATAATAATCCACCTTATCTGCAGTGGGGTGCCGACCCTTACTCCGAGAACCTTCCCATATTGCAGGGGTCAGTTTGGGGCTCTTTGCTTTGAAAAGGAAGAGCTGTTCTGCAGCAGCTCTGTTTTACAAGCATAAGCAACAGGACAAGGAGTTCAATTTTCAGCTGTTGTTGTCTGCCTCTGTCACCTTAAATACCACGCTCTGACCTCATCTGACACACGTGTGGAATGGAGACGGGCTCCGTGGCTTGCTGGAGATGTGAAGAAGTGTCATGCCTTGGAGCCTGACTGCCCCATCTCCTGGGGCTGCATCACAGAGCACAGCAGCCTGAAGTGCAGGAAACCTTGTGTTGGCTTCACGCCAACTGCCCGAGCCCGCAGGGAAAGCCCCCCCCACTCTCTTTTGTTCCCCGGGGCGAGGGGAAAAAAAAACTATAGGAACTCAAGAGCCTGAAACCAACCTAATTATATCAAAATATGTATATATTATTTAACCTATATTACGGTTATATACAGTTAGAATACTATGAACATATAAACCAAACTCCAGACAGTTCCCGAAAAGGGAAAGGGAAGGGGAAAAGGGAAAAAGGGGAAAAAAACCCCACAGATATACCCAATTAAAACTAAGAACTAGCAAAACAGAGAACTAGCAAAACTTAACCTACTACAAACCTGCACCCAGCCCACTGCCCTTGTCCCCTGGGCAGTTCACATAGGGCCAGGCTTCTCAGGTATACGTGAAAAAGGTAGATACATAGTGGGAGTTTTTCAAAGCCTTCAGGACACCTAGCTTTAATCATCCTGCTCTACAGCACTTGCAGTTCAAGGTGCTTTTGCAGGCTGTCCCTTCCACTTGACAGGAGAACAGTTGCCAGCACAGTGTTGTACTTCATTGGGTGCCATTTGCATGAGTGTTTAAAGGCTGTCAGGAGCTCCAGTACAAAATTAAAGGGGATTCCTTAAAAAGCTCTGGATTATGTTTGTGTGAGTGCTGCAGAGCAACAGGTAGCTGGGTCAGCTCTCCTGCCTGTATGTGTGGCTGCGCTATTTCAAGTTCATTTAAGGTAGCTTTCCCTCTTTGAAGGAGCTGTAGCTGCCTTTTTGTTACATTTATCACAAGATAAGAGCAGCTGCTTACCAGAAGGTAGTGGGTGCACGATCTGTGTAGACCCAGACGTACCATGCACAGCCATTTTAGAGCATTGTTATCTATAAATAGATAGTAAATGATAAATGTAATGAAAACAAGATGGGAGATTGTTGTGCTAAACAGGGAGAAAGTAAGTTTCATATAAAAACCATTCATAAATAAAAAATGACAGTATTTTGTAACAGCGTGAGCATCATAGACAAAAGTCTCTTAATTTGCAACTGTCCTTCTTAGCGTGCAACAACTGATTGTGTAAGATAGGAGAGATTTGTGACCTAGTGCACTGCCGTCAGAAATCTTTCCACTAACGCAACAGACTATAACCACATCTTCATTTTTGAAGTGCTCACTTGTGGCTGCTCAGGCGAAGCCCCAGAAAGGTTGAAAATATCACTGGGGCTGATAGCAGTGAGGATTTTACCCAAGTAAAGAATTCAGCATCGGGTCTCTGAATACTAAATGCTGTGCCAGCCAGGTGCGTAACCCCGCGCAGCCCCTTCCACGTAGGAAGCAGTGATTGGAAAAGAGAGCAATAAGCTGTAACCAGCATGGCAAGTTGATGGAAATTTTGTCTGTGATTGCCTGTGGGTTGGAGAACAGAAACTTCAAAGCCTTGAGAGATGCAGGGAGTTGTAATCTGTCTTGAAAGTAAATCGGGCAGCAGAGAAAGTGAGAATATGTGGAAGCTGTAGCTTCTAGAGGGAATCTGCTGTGGCACGCTTCAGAGAGGCTGCAAGTTTGAGCAGCACGAGATAGGCTGTTCTGCTTACTTGCAAGCAGACAGCAAAGTGACTTTAGCTCCCCATTTCACATAATTAGCTGCCTGGCTCTTAAATTGCTGAGTACTCCTCGGACTTTTTCTGTTTTGCTTTGTCCCTGCCTTTTTTTATCCCGCCTTTGAATTTTTAAAGTAAGGACAGAGAATGTGGTATTGCATTAGCAAAGCCTACACCTTGTTAAAAAAAGCTGTTTAGTAACATACACAGTTCACCATGTAGAGAATACATATTTATTTCAGTGCTTTCTAAATGGGGAATTATGTCCATACTTGACTGAAAAAATGCAATCCAGTAGTCTTCTATATGTATTTGATAAGTGATTTTGCTGAATGTTCTGCAACTAACAGGTAAAGTTCTGTAAGTGAATGCTCATAATGTGCAACTGTGCACAGTGTCCTAAGCCTGTCTTGTCTGCAGGTGTTTATGGCCCAAATCCAGTTATCAAGATATTCCTCACAGAAAAGAGAGGTGACCATTTGAATAAGAGAAAAGATAGGGATGAGAAGATCGACATCCTCTTCCTGACCAACCCTAGGGATCATATGAGGTTGTCCTTTTGAAGGGACATTTCGTTTCTTAAAAATTATGTAAGGATGTGTTTACCTCCTCTAACAGTTTAGATCATTAAAAAACAATCGGCATACAGCTGATTTTTTACAGCCACAGCTGATTTTCACTGCTTGGAATTTGTATTTTTCCATGTTGGGATAATGGAAATGAAATAAATGCCTTTATAGTTTTTGGGGTTGAGTTTCAGGCTCTGAGGTTGCATTTGTAAAATCAATTATTATGGAGGAATTGTGGAAAACCTGTATTGGTTTTTAGACCTCAAAAAATGAGATTTTATTAAAAACACGGTTTTGCACAGGTTTGCTCTGTTGTTATTTCTTAACCTCTGTGTGCTTTGGTATCCTAATTATAAAAATGAAATACAGTTTCATGTAGTAGATGCCTGGTGAGCTCTAAAAGTGTAGAGAGTATTTCATCTCCTTTACAGGAGGCACAAAATATGATACTTCTCAAAATTTCCATTGCTATAGCAATAACATTTAAGGGAAAGTCAGTGTAGAGGGAGAAGCTGTAATCTTTCCCCCAGAGATCCAATTCTCAGTGTGAGATAACCTCAGAACCGGATTGCCTTGGGGCATTGATGAATCTGATTTGGCATAACCTTTTTCAATATGAATTGTCCCATTGACTGCAAGAGGAGGTCTCATGTGCTTCAAGATAAGCATCTGCACAAGCATTTAGCCAGACAGGGGCAATGTTTTAACTGCTTGGCTGGACTCAACTCTCAGTGAACAACTTCTTGTAAAGAACAAGGGAGATTTTTTAGTGGTCTCAGTGATCAAGAATAGAATTCTTCCTTGTGAAGGACGTGTAAAACTACCTTTAGGCTTACACTGAGGCAAAAGCATGAGTTGTCTTTTCCTCTCGGGCTCGATCATCAGAGAAAAACTTGTATCTATCTTTCTTTCTTTCTCTCAGTCTCTTTCAGTCTTTGAAAATAGCCACTTTGTATTTCTTGCCTTGTCACCTAAAGAGCAACCAATTTGCTTGCTGCTTGTGATTTGTGTTGCAGTGCTGAGACCCATGGGAGCACCCAGGAGTTCCAAAGCAGCCACTCTCGTCCTGGCCTTTTCGATACAGAGTTAAACTGACTCTCACTGGTTAAGAGAGACCTGCATAAAACAGCAAAGGGCTTTAAGAGCCCAGAAAGTGCTAAGCCTGCTGTGGAGACCTAATGCAGGGCCACTGTGATGAACTGTTACCTGTGTTAGTCGGTTGGTTGATTTTCTGTCTCTTCCTTGCCCCCCTTGCCTTACACAGTGTCAAGTCCTGCTTCCAGAACATGGAGATTTGCAAGCGGCGGGTGAATATGTATGACACAGTGAACCAGAGCAAGACGCCATTCATCACCCATGTAGCCCCAAGTACATCCACCAACTTGACCATGACTTTTAACAACCAGCTGAACACAGTCCACAATCAGGTAAGGGCATTGATCAGAAGCAGACAGTGCTTGAAACCTTTATGTCAGCAGGGTCTAGAAGATGAAAAGAGAAGTAACATCCCATTTAACATGCCTGCCAAGAGATGGTGCCTTTTTACTCTCCTTCCTCTGCTCCTTTCGTAATTCTCTTTTCTTCAGGCAAGCAGTAATCTTGTGACATTTTGTGTGACGGTGAAATGTTGCCTGTGTTGTTTGTGTTGTTGTTGGGGTGATAAATCCTGCTTACTTGGGAAGTTGCTATGGGGAAAAGCTCATTAGTCCCTTAATGCAGCAAGCAGGACTTCACTCCCTGGGTCAGGCAGAAGTATTTGTGATCTTACAGCACTTCCGCAAATTTGCATTGAAGTAAAAAGAATTTAAACCCTTCTGCCACAGACACACCACTGTAACTGATCAACATGAAAGAAGAGTTTAATGATAATGTTTATTCTTATCTCACATTGGTTTTACTCCAGGTGCCACAGTTGATGTGGGGACTGTGTGCACGTTCCCCCGCTGCGAACACACTGCACTCTGCTTCAGTGGGCTCTGGCTTTATAATTGTAGTTGGTATTAGTTTTATTTGCCCCAGTGTTGGGGGGGGTGCTGTGTTGACAAATTTTATGTGACTAGCAGGTGAAGTTGTTTACTGCGGTACTGTATTACAGCAGTGAAGGGAAACTCTCCAGGGAGAGCACTTTAGGAGACTGAAGCTCAAGAAATAGCTACTGTCTTTTAATCCTCTTGGAAACGGGCTGCTCAAGATTCACTCTAGAGATTGCAGGTGGCATTGCGGAAGTGGTGTTTGGAAAGCCAGGGAGCTAAAGGAGTCTGTGCAGACGTACAGGATGTTCCTGCGTCAGTCAGAAAACCAGGCTTCATGACTCAGGTCCTGATACATGTCATCACAGAAGGTCTTTTGAAACAATTCAAGCAGATTCAGACAGAGATCGGTCACGACTTGGTGTGATAGGGTATTAGTTACAAACACCAGTTCCCTTTCTTGTCTCTTTCTGAGATGCTGACTAAAGAAATGCACACTCCAGGCTCCCCTAGGCCCCAGCTGAAGGGCAGAGACACCATTTGTACCACAGTTGGTAGTAGGAAATGCAGACTTGCTTTCATTTCCTCGCAGCTCACTTGACATTACAATCAGTTGTTGGCTGGGGAGATCCGTGGTAATTTCTGAATTCTCACAAGGGGTGTGTGCGGTGAGCAGAACCGGTATCTCCAGTGTTCCTAGAAAAAGTAGTAGAAATATTTCCAGGAAGGGTCTTTTTAATTTGAGCAAGCTCGAAACCTTTCACAATTCTCTTCACAATACTCTACAGCATTCATCTTAGCTTTCTTTTGTTTCCTGTCTCTGCAAAATGTCTGGGGATTGCCTCTTTCCACTTACAGCTTCTGAGATGAGGAGTGTGGGAGCTGTTGTGGTTGCTGCTCAGTGTGTTGCACAGGAGAGCAGATCACTGCCTCTGCACAGACAGGAGATGAGGAGGAGGAAGAAATGTTTTGTCGTCACATCCTCCGTGGCTGTGGCTGTGGCAGTGCAGCACGGGTCCAGTGGCAACCAGTGCAGTGCAAAATGCTTAGCCTGCTGTCTCCTCCAGCCTTGATCAAAGCTTCCTCCTGGGTTCATATATTCACCATGAGAAAGCATTGTCTGACCTGTCATTTACCATGAGAAAGTGGTGTCTGACCTATGTCCAGCGATTTTTCCTGGGTGTTTGGGCAGAGGGGAGGGATGGGCTCTGGTCTGGTGGAGTCTAGCTGCCTAGGCATGAAAGCTAAGGACGTATTTTTAGAGCAGTAGCAGAGCTGTTTAGTTGTTTGCAACTGTTAAACTCAGTCCAAATAAAGAGTCTTCGGATTTCTAGGTGTTTTGCAGAACACTGGGATGATTTTTGCAGCTTTGCAACATCCCCTGCTGGAGTTTCTGCTCTGAGAGATTTTAAAGACAAGCCAAGTTTGGACTTTGCAAATATTAGTATTACCACCTGTTATGCCTTCTGATTACTTCAAATTCCAAACATAATTCAAGGGCATGTGCCATCTTAGGTACAAGGTATCAAAGAGGAAGGGCTGACATGAGTCTCCCCTCTCAGGATGAGACTTTACAAGGCGTGGAGGTGCTGAGTTTATTTTACCTCAGAAATATGAGCAGCTTCTAGACCTATGTACATGATTTGTGAACTACATGATTTGTGGATAGTAACGTTTTCTGACCCCATCTTCATCATGCTGCAAATCAGAAGCAGTTGGGTGAGAAATGGGGCTACAGTTCTGCTTTAGAGAACATGTTGTGTCTCTCAGCAGTTCACAGAAGCACTGCATGGCCGGAGGTCCTGTGGTGTGGTACAGCTGTGGTTACTCAGGCAGACTGTGCTCCTTTCCCCAGCGCTGCCCTTGTCTCTGTGCTCCTCAGTGTCCTGTTCTACCCCTTGTTTGGTTTTGGTTTGCTGTTTTCTCTGTTTTGGTTTGTTTGTGTTTGGTTTTGTGTTTTTTTTTTTTTCACTTTATCTTACACTATTTTACTTTTTTATTTTGTTTTTGGATTTTGCTTCTTCCGACGTACCCATCTCCCTCATTTTTTTGTTTGTTTTTTTTGTTTAATTCCCGTCATTCCTTTAGACCGCCAACCTGGCTCCCACCTCCTCCAGTGCCACTATTTCCTTAGCCAACCCCGAGGTCTCCATACTAAATTACCAATCTGCACTCTACCAGCCCTCAGCGGCGTCCATGGCTGCGGTGGCCCAGCGAAGCATGCCCCTGCAGACAGGAACAGCGCAGATCTGTGCCCGCCCCGACCCCTTACAGCAAGCTCTCATCGTCTGCCCACCAGGCTTCCAAGGTAAGGAACGGCCTCACCGGGGCCTTGGCCAGTTGCTGCTCCCTCCCCACTGCGGTTCCGTCCAGCTGGAGTTGGAAATGAGCTCCCTTAGTGCAGGTCCTACGGCAGGAAGAAGGCTTGGCCTACAAAATCGGAGCAGTGAGGTTGTTGCAGGTGGAAATGTTTGTGCCAGCGGAGGATCTTGCAGGCACCTCTGTCAGCGTGAGTCGGAGGTGGCTGGTCTAAAACAACGGGGCCAGTGCTGAGAAGGGGCTGGGGGAGAATATGTGACATTCGTCATTTTTTGCCCTGAACAGAGTTTGAGGCTCTTCTGCCATACTTTGGTAAACTTGGAAGCTTTCCCCCACAGTAACAATGAATCAGCATGTGCGTAATGGGCCCATCACTTTCTCAGTGATTCTGTTGCTAAAAGGGGAACTCAGGAGGGTAATGCAGCAGGGAGCATAGTAGGGGTGGAGATGAGGGTTTGCCCCCGTAACATGCTCAGGACCATTTATGAGTAAAATTCCCTCAGCTCCAGCCCCACTGCAAACAGCTCTGCCTGTGTATGTAGTAGTAGGTACCATTGTTAGACAACTTGGTTGGTGATCAGAATTAGCCACTTGTCCTTCTCTTAAAATGCTGTAGCAATTTGGGTATCTGTAGGAAGTGGTCTAAATAGACCTCGGTTCAACTGGTGCAACTTCTACTCTTCACTTCTACAAGCCTGTCTGTGCAGCAGTCTCTAGGCACTTGTTAAATGTTCTGCAAGATTATCAAAGCTCTTTTGAACTAGAGAAGTTCAGCTAGACCTCTTCTACGTAGTTAAAATGCATCTCAAGGGTTTCACTTCAGAAACGTATTGCTAGAGTACGTAAGCTAACATCTTCAGCTTGCTGTCCTGAGAAAGCTCTAAAGCAGAGGAGGCAGCACAGACTGTGCTGAGGTGGTGGAGAGGGAAGCTTCCTCCAGCTCAGTTAGGCTTATGTGTGGCTTAATCAGTGACTGGAGTTTGGGGTGTGCTAGAGCCTTTTAAATATGAGTCCCAAGAAGCTGTTCAAGAGAAAATCACCTATCCGTGTCAAGGCTGAGGGAGTACAGAGTTCTGGATTCCCATCCCACTGTCCCACGTTGGTCTAAAGAGAGTATTCTCACGTAGCAATAGGTTTGGGCTGGCAAAGACCATTTTCTGTTGTCAAACTGGAGAATATGATGAAGAGAAGCCATTCACTCCACTCTTTTCTTTTTCTCCCTGTACACACTGTATTGTGATATTTCCTGTGCATTTGAGATACACTAAAAATACGAACACAGTTAATCCCTTAATGCCTTTGAAAATGTGTTTTCTGCACCCTTATTCATGTATCATGTTTGTTGAACATTTGGTGGACATCTCTGGGCTGGGGTAGAACATGTGGCACTCTTATAGCCCAATTTTTCAGAGGGACTGAATGTTGCAATTTAAGTGGACATCAGCGAGTGCCTTCGGGCACCTCTGAAAACCAGACCCCTGTTTCTAGCAGTGCTGCTGATGGCTAATGCTGTACCTTCTGTGCTGGTGGAACAGGGTTACAAGCCTCCCCTTCAAAGCATGCTGGGTATTCGGTTCGGATGGAGAACGCGGTTCCCATCGTCACTCAGGCTCCTGGGGCCCAGCCTCTTCAGATCCAGCCAGGACTCCTCGCACAGGTAAGGAATTCTGAAGGCAATGAGCTCAGCAGGTATTTACTGTGTTGTTTAGCTCTTGGAGGCTGAGGAGAGTAGCTTTATCTAAGGGCATCCTCTGGTGCAGTTTGGAAACTTGGGCGGCTATGTAAGGGTCTGCAGCTTCTTCTGAAATGTCCAAATCTTCCCCCAGCTCAAAGGCTATGTCGGAGTTTCAAAAGCCTCCAGAAAGACCTTCTTTCCTTCTGGTTTTCGACTGGAATCAGTGGGAAAGCCTCAGGAAATCTGTATCAGCCCTCTGCTGAGGAGGAACTGTCTGTAACTTTCCTGCGTCCTCCTGAACTTGCAGTCTCAGTGGTAGTTTGTAGTCAGGAGTCACAGTGGTGAATTGTGTGTTGCCAGTAAGTGTCTTCCATGCTTTAAGTTTCCACCATTCTGTTTTATGAGCTGCACCTCTGCTCTTAAGGTATGAGTGAGATGGAAGGGGTAGAGGCAAAGGCCCCACAGGCAAGGAGCTCTCCTTGTCAGCAAGCCTTATTGGCACAATTGTCAAATTGTGCTCACAGGAAAAGCATGGTTCCTTCCAGAAGAAAAACAATCAGAAGTAGGTATTACTGACCACATGCACATCCTCAAGGGGAACCCCAGTTCTCAAACCAGAGGAGCAGTTCATTCCACCTTGTGCTGGCTTCAGTTAATCTGCCCCTACTGTTCTTGAGCTGGTGCCATGGTACCTTTCCTGATAACAGGCAGGAAAAAACCCCACCTAATATACTTAATACTAAGTTGGGCAGCCTGGAAAAGGTGACCTCTTAATTAAAAATGCACGCCTCTGACTCAGGCTTGGTTGATGTGCAGTCAGAGACCCCCAGACTTAAGGGTTTTCACCTGTGCCCTGCACTTCTGCAGTAAGACTGTTGGTGCTATTCCTTCCTTTGCCGGCTGCCAGTCGTGCTTATCTGGTGGATCAAAATGCAACTTGCAGTCTGTGTGATTTCCACCTGCCCTGCCCTTTCCCAGTAGCAGAGACTTTGTTAGAGGACTGTCTGAAATACCAAATCCATCTCTGTTGCAGCCTGTTGTAACAACTGACAGGGGCCACCTCTCTTGTTTGGTAGGAAAGGAGAGCCTGTGAGGCAGGGGAAACAAAAGCCATGGCAAAGCGAGAGCAGTCTGTGCAGGCTCAGAGCCTGGCACCTACTGCTTGTGCAAGGAGTCAGCCAAGGCAGTGGATGAAGAAGGTCACGGAGCTTTACATGCCCCCACCATTCGCCAGGCCTCCTGTGGTGTGCTTTCTGTGGGGCTTGAAGGAGTGATCTGAAGCATCCCAAAGGCAGCAGCAGCCTGAAAGGTCTCAGGACCTCCCACACCTTCTTTCTTCTTGAGGTGGCTTTGTTGGACTTTATACAAACGAGAAATGTTTGGTAGTAAAGATCTTCCTGAACACCCTCCCTCCCACAGGTTACCAATCTGGGTGCTGCCTCTGCCACATGAATGCCCATTTCTTGGGCTGCCCCTTTCATACTTTCTACTGACATCTTATTCACTGCCGCTTCCAAAAGAGAATTCGAGCTGTTTCTGAAAAACTCTCCCCACTTGCGTAGATTTTTAATTTTTGATTTAATAAAAGAGAGGCGGTCTGCCTGTTGATGTATCTGTTTGCCTGGCGCGATGAGAAATGCAGGCTGTCACTCTGGTGGCAGGGCACTCTGATTGATGCCGGTGGCATCTGGTGTCCGTGGGCCTCGCTCGGTTTGGGCTGAGCAGCTGGTCTGATAAACAAATCTGTACCCAGTTCCAGTTTCCTGAATGGAAAAACACAGCTTCTTTGTGATGCATTGTAGTCACATCTGATCTCTGAGCGGCTGCGTGTCTCTCTCCCAGCAGAGAGCTATTCCCCTCATGCACAGCTGCTTATCTAATGCTCTTCAGATGGGACCACGGGATTGCTCCAACTACAGAGGGACTGTCCCTGGGAGAGAGTGTAGCGCCTCTGGAGTCCAATTCTGTCTTTCCACCTGCCTTATTTGTCCCACTGATCGGGCGCAGTGCTGCTCCTTGTGCTCCCAGCACGCAGCACAGGTCACTGTGCTTGACCTCATCAGGATGCCTGTGGCTGGTAAGGCCTTGCTGCATCCCAGCGCAGCCGGCATCCAGTTCGCCCCGTGTGTTTTGAACAAGACCAGCTGCCCTGGAGGAGGGAAGGAGGAAGGAATTCCAGGGGCTGGAGGGACCCCAGGCTGAGGCACTGACGGGTTTTGAGCATCATCTCTGGCAGCTGTGTGTCTGCATTCTGTGGGATGGAGCTAGGCAGTGCAAGGCAGAGCAAGTAGCCTGCAAGATGGGCGGTCAGTGGCTAAAGTAACTTGTTTGTAACTTGTCTGATCTATTTTCACCCTCTCAAGCAAGTGTAGTCCACATACTGTATGCACAGGGACTGGTGAAAGGAGACTGATCCTGTCTTTTCTAATAGCTCTCCATGGCTTCTGATCTCAAGAGACAAAACTGTACAGTTTTCTGGCAGGCTTCCACGACGTGACCTAGAGCTGCCCCCTGTCCTTGAATAATGCCCTGAATTCGTGATTTTTCTCTCCTCTTAACTTCTCCCCAACAACACTTCCCACAGAGGTCCTGCCGCCGGCTTTCGGAACAAACACAGCTATTCCATTAGTCGCTCCTGCTCTGTATCCGGAGCATGAGCTCCGTGGCACCAGGGGATCCCCCCAGCTCCCGACTGCAGGGGCCAGTGCGGTGCTCCAGCACGGCTGCAAGAACTCATAGTGATGCAAGAACTGGGAACGGGCTGCGGCTGCCGGCACGAGCCTCCCGTGTGTAAGCACAGCGTGCTGTGCTGGTGGATCAGCCTAGACAAGTCTTATCTGCAGATTAAATGATTCAGTGGTCCTTACCTAATAAGTGAGGAATTTGTGCCTAGACCCTGACACTGCATCTAAATTTATGCACTGCAGTCAGGCAAGGAGCTTAGTTTTGTTTCGTTCTCTTCCTGAAAAGGGAGGAAGCAGTTTTCTCTCCTAGTAAATCCAGGTAGTCCCCTGGGACTGACTGCAAGAGTAGTTTAGTCTTCTCTTTTAAGGCGAAGCTGGGGGAAAAAGAGAAAATAAAAAGGCTTTTTTCCTCCCTGGTCTTTTTTGGTCTTTGCCTCTTTCTCTTACCTGCTCCGAGTGGCAGCAGCCTGTGGTTGTGGCTCCTTAGATGAAGGGCTCTCAGGAGCCTTGTGACTGTCCATCCTTTGCAGATGTTGTGAGAGGCCTCACTGTAGCAGCCTTTTCATCTAACTCAGCAACATGGAAAGTTACAAGACAGTCAAACTTTGGAGCAGAATGGGAAAAGGTGTTTTTTGGGGGAGTGGTTTGTTGGTTTTTTTTCCACTGGGGGATAGGAGGGGATCATGGGGACAGTTAACTGGATTCTTGTGAGGATGGAGAAGGGAGCAAATGTATGCTTCGAACAAGCCTCCCCTCAAATTTAGCCTCCTTGGAGCTGTGAGATAACCCAACACGGGTCCAGTAAAGTAGTGCAGGTTTGGACTGAGGTGGGCCATAGCTGATATCCCTGCATTCCTCAGCCCAGGCAGTGATAAGCTGCCAGAGGGAGCCTTTGGGCAGCACATAGCAAATAAAGTTTCCCAAGTCAAAAAACCAATCATCTGACTGTGGAGTCACTGGAGCAGGACAACCTGAGTCATGCCTGTGGCGGTGCAGCTGGAGGGATATTGCATACCAGAACGATGGCTCAACTCACAGGGCAGAGATTTACACCCTGTAAGGGGGGCACCGACTCAGAAAAAGCAGGAAAGCACATGGAGAGGGCAGGCATGCAATACATAGCTGTGCATGGCTTCACTCTGCTTTGCCCAGGGAGGCTCCTGGTGAGCTGCAAAAAAGCAACTGGGCTTCCTGGCTGTGTAGCAAGATGTTCCTTCTGAGGAGCACCCAGTGGCTTATAGGTATTCTCTTTCTGTATTCCTAAATTTACCTTTTTCCCCTCCTCACTAGAGCCCAGTTCTTTTTCCTGGTCATTAGAAAGTTCATTTTTCTTTTTAGTTCCTTTTAAGTTCCTGAAGTCATTTAGGTCCTGTCGGGGTGAGAAATGAAACTGGCTGTAGGAGGGGGAAATGAGCAATGGAACCGTAGGGCCCAGCTGATCTGGAGAGTCAAAAGGTGCTAAAGCATTTGATGTTTGGGTTGAAATGCCAACTAGTTTTGATCCCTCCCATTCCTGTTTAGCCTAAAACACAGCTGCTGCTTTGTATGGCAGGGATTTTATCCCCCCTTCCTTTCCATTCTCTATATTGATGACTTTTACTGCTTTTACTGTGCTTTCTTAACAGTACTGGAAAGGGGGCAAGAGCTATGTAGTATGACCATGGTAATTACTGGGGTCCCGGGTGAGCATGGGCCACAGCTCATGCTTGGTGCATGATGCCTTTTGCTTTCCCTCTATCTGACAGCAAGCATGGCCCAGTGGCACTCAGCAGATCCTGCTCCCTCCTGCCTGGCAGCAGCTGACCGGGGTGGCCACCCACACGTCTGTCCAGCATGCGACCGTCATCCCGGAGTCCATGGCAGGCACCCAACCGCTGGCAGACTGGAGGTAAACTGGCCGTGCTTGGAGGCTCCCTGAAGTACCCACCAGTGCTGGAAAAGGCCTGAGGAGAGAGGGGGGCAGGAGGGATGGGGTCTCACAAATGCTGTGAAGGAGAAGGGCTGCAGCCTGTCGCCCCCTTGTCTCAAAGCTACGGGCAACTTCTCCACTCCATGTCCTTGGAGCGGAGTGCTGTGCCTGCAATGCTCTCTTCAGTCTGCTCCCTGGGGAACACGCTCCATCCCGGGTGGACTAGGAGCCCATTGGGCCCTGGAAGGGAAGGTACCTTGGGGAAGGGCGGTGGGAGCCTGTGGAAGAGCCTGCCGAGGAGCAGCCGGTTGCATGTTAAACGCGTGCCCGTCTCCCCACCACGCAGGAACACGCACGCTCACGGCAGCCACTACAACCCCATCATGCAGCAGCCCACGCTGCTGGCCAGCCACGTGACCCTGCCCGCCGCCCAGCCCGTCAACGTGGGTGTCGCCCACGTCATGCGCCAGCCGCCCACTGCCACCTCCGCCAGGAAGAGCAAACAGCACCAGTCGGCGCCCCGGTGAGTGTGTGCCCAGCGCCCAGCCCGGCGCTGGCCCTGGTGGTGGGATGGGGGTCCCTACCCGCGTGCGTCCGAGTGCAGCCCTGCGGTGCAGCTGTGCTGGCCAGGGGCGTTCGCTGGCGTCTGCGGGGCAAAATAAAGTTTGTTCCGCAGCCTGCAAGGGATTAGGTTGCGCGTTTTGTGACTGGACTTTTCACTGCTTCAGCTCTTTGGCACCCGGGTCAGGAGAGCGGCGGGTAAGAGGTGATCCGGTGCGTTTTACACCCAGCGAGCGTTGTTTTGTGCGGGAGTCAGTGGCTGCAGGAGATGCCGGTTGGGAGACTCAGGCCCTGTTCATGCACTTGTTATGCTGCTGTGATTACCTGAGGCCTTGTTATTAAAAATGTAACCGAATTCTCAGGTCAGTGTGCCGCTGTGCCCAGTTGCCACACCTTTTCTCCCCTCATCGTCTGGAAGCACTCCTGAGGTTCAATGTTTGCACTTCCATGGGATGATGCACCTCAGGGGACCGCATCTTCAGGAACATGTGCCTGATGTGTGCATACAAGATCTGCCCTTTCAAAAGCAATGGGGTGATAACCTGTCTTCTGAGCTTTAATGCCATGTGGAGTAGAGGACGGGGGTGGCTTTAGACCACCTCGAGCTCTCTGGCTCCTAACACAGGTGATTAGCCCCTATCTTCAACCGTACACACGAGCAGCAGATTTCCATGCTGGCCTTGATATAATCATGGCAGCATAAAACAGGGAGCATTTTATGAAGATATCTCACACAGGGGCAGTCCTTAGAATCTATCGGCTCTCAGTATAGGACCATTTGACTCGTCAAGGAGGAGACTGAGGTTTCTCGCACAACTCAGATTGTAGAATGGTTGCAGCGCCTGTCACAGCACAGTAATCTTGTCTAGAGGACGAGGATGTTTAAGATGTATGTGTACCTGTTCCGGGGAAGGTCCTCTGGGGTGCACAACTATGATGCTTCTTTAAAAAGAAAAAACAACAAACACACAAAACTAAACAGTGCAGGGGAGAGAACCAAAATGGGTCGCCACTTGTGCAGAAGCTTGTGGTTTTCCTGGGTGACTGCACTGGGGCCAGAGGAGCTCTGCATTCACAACCCATTTGACTCTAGTTAAGAGGCCACTATTTAAATCCTTCCCATTTATCTGCTCTCTAAGGTTGAATTTACTTTGGGTGGGCTCCAGCTGTCTCAGTCTGTCAGTAACGCAGGGGAGAGGCAGCCACATCCCCAGCAAGCCAACAAAACAGAGCGCCTGCTGCAACCAGTGTGCCTCTGCAGGGCCCCCCTTCTCCCTTCACACTCTAGGGGCAGGATGGCAGTGTCCAGAAGGAATTGGGCACCCTCAGAGCAAAGGGTTTCTACAGCTTCATTAATTGTGACTCTTGTAGCCAAATGAGGAACGTGCTCCTTTGGAGAGGAGGGTACTCCATGCTCCTCATTGGTATTCTAAAAGCACTTCGAATGCTACTGTGCAGCCATTTGTTATGCAAAAGACCCTGTGTAAGTTGGTATAGTGTGATATACTGCCAGGGTGACTTCCTTTTGATGGATGCCACCTATTCCTTTTGTTAGCTTTCGGGCCAGGCTGAACATGCAGCCCAGGCCCCACAGTGGAACAAAACCAGAACTTTGGGTTTTTTTTTCCTTTTTGAATCTCCAGATGTTCTGCAGTAGTGAGAAGAAATACGAGGGAGAAAGAAAATGTGGGAATTGAGTGAAATGGGGTTTAGTCAGTGTGCTTTGGTAAATAACTCCATCTGCAGACCCACGCTGCACTGCTGGGTGGATAGATTCTGTGTTCAGATCCCTGATCCAAGTGAGCCTTTTCTGCTTGGTCTGGTAGGGAAGCTGAAGTAGAAAGACTGGGAAAAAAAACCAGGACTTTTAGAGAATGCTTTTTTACTGTGTAATAAGAATATTTTTCTTTGCTTTCTGATTTACATATGCTGGATGCTGCTTTACATGGAAATGAAATGAAACTGAGTATGTGTCCTCCCTTCTGTCTGCTCTCATCTATGGGACACCACTGTCCTAGAGGTCAAAGTATTGGGCAGGAAATGTTCATTGAAAAGATTCTTAAACAGAAATTAATTTCTGTTTAATTAAATTAAAAACCAGTTTTCCTGATAAATGATTGTAGTTTTCGACAGCAAATTCTAATTTTATCTCCAGCATTTTCTGGCCAAAAAATATCTGGCCATGATGCATCTGTGCAGGATACAGACGAAAGGGATTATCATTGGGGTGGTTCTTTCTCCTGTGACAGCCACAGAGCGCCTGCCTTTGTTCTGTATGTCTGGGCTGTGTGACTAGCCTCTACCCTCCCAGTGCAAACTCCTGAGAGGCAGCATTTCTCATCTGGAAATTTCTGGGAAAAAAAACTTTGATTTTTTTCACTGCAAGAAACTACTTTTCAGCCAGTGGTATAAGTAAGTCATGCAAGGCACTCTCTCCTTTGAAGAGGTGACTGTGTCAGTTCTGCAGTTTTCCTAGACTCCATAGACCAGTGCCACTGAATCAGAGACCAGGACTCACAGGCCCTTGGTGACGGGCAACTTGAGCAGGCAGAGTTTTAACCAACTGACACCTTTTCCCATCTCCAGAAATGCATCCACCTATGAAGTATCATCCTCTCAGTCCATCAGCTCGCCCCAGCGGTCGAAACGAGTGAAGGAGAACACGCCTCCCCGCTGTGCCATGGTGCACAACAGCCCTGCCTGCAGCACCTCCGTCACCTGCGGCTGGGGCGACGTGGCCAGCAGCACCACGCGGGAGCGGCAGCGGCAGACCATCATCATTCCCGACACCCCCAGCCCCGCAGTGAGCGTCATCACTATCAGCAGCGACACGGACGAAGAGGAGGAGCAGAAGCATGCACCCACCAGGTGAGCAGTAGCTCTCTGCTCTTCCCTGCGTGCAGGAGAGACAGAGGCAGAGAAGTGTTGGAGCATCGCAGCCGTTGCTGTAGGGTTCCAGGAGCTGTGTTTGGGTGTCAGCATCCAGGTTGTCTTCCGTTTGAAAGGAAAAATACTACCTGAGGGCTCCATAGGTTTAGTTGAAAGTCCCTTCTGTGCCTGTACATTTGCTGTGTGACCTTGGAGAAGTGCAGTAGTCTCCCCATGCCATAGTGTCTCATCAGTGAGAGGAAAGAATACTTCTGTCTCACTTCTGTTGAAAGGAGGCTTCAGAGAGCCTATGGTGATGAGCCTCTCTGAGACAGCTGTTTAAAACAAAGACAGAAAGAAGGGCTTGGAAGGAAGATGCCTTAAGTTTGCCTTTTCTCTTTCTCACTGATCCAGGCATCTGCAAAGAGCATTAAATGACACCTTCGATATGTGATATTTTTCTTAAACAGGTTCTCAGACACAGTGGTTCTGTCATAAACACTCAACAATAATACATATATTGCAAGAGAGTTGCTTAGTTCTGATTGTGTTGTCAAAACATCCTTGAATTATTGTAAAAGTGGCAGAAACTGATTGCTTTTTTGTCTGACTGCAGAGAGGCATAGATGAGGCTAGAAACACCGTGGTGACTGAGTTTGCTCCTTAGGGAATTAACTCACCTGAGTGAACAGTGTGGCCCAGGACCACTGCCACTGTTGATCATCTCTTGTGGATCAGAGAGGACTTAATTTTCTAGGACTGTCCTTTCAGCACCTTTCATCACATGCAAGTGCTCTAGATTTCCCATCTGATGCCAATCACAAGACATTGCTGTACTTTATAAGTTGTAGAGAAGTAGCCTTGCAAACAGCTGAATAATTTTACCATCTTTATATTGGTAACTAAGCTAGGAAATTTTTAACCTTACCCTAGTATTGGTGAGAGGTAATTATTTTTCTGTTTATTTAAAATACACTCCGTGCCAGGTTTTCTTTTAATCACTGGAGATACCTATCTGTGTCTCTGCATCTCTGCATTGTGGTGATAAGTGAAGCCTGCAAATGTGCACAGAACAGATGAGATGCATTTGGCCTCCAGGAGCTAAAAATCTGTAAAGAAGAGCCATATGATTCAGGCATCCAGGCTAGAATTTCAAGCTGCCTCCTGACAGCCACTGCCGCTTCCCATTCCCCTTTTCCCTACCAGTGAACTCCACTGGGCAGCAAGAGCTCAGTGCCTCTCAAAGTCAGACTTGCCATGAATGCAGTGGTTATCAGGGGCAGTTGATCACAGGACAGTGTAACATATTTCACTTCAAAAATAAAAATTGAAAATTGCTACAGCATTCCTTACTTTGGTAGGGGGAAGCAAGTGGGGTTCCAGAGAAAGCTGAATGAAGATCAGTGTGAAAGTCAAGTAGACTATAAATAATGAGCTCCTGCTTCCAGGGATCTTATGGGAAAGTAAAGGCAAGACCAAAGAGACGCTAAAAACTAAGGTTGTGAGGTGGGGCAGCATGAGGAGGGCAGGTATCTCAAGGGTCATTGTAGCTGTTTTTCAAGGATGTTTACCCACGGTGCTGATCCCAGGCTTTGGGAAATTACGTGCAAATACTTAAAGTTACCATCTGGGTGTCTTTCTTGGGTCCAGAAAGGGGTGGAGGGAAGAGCTGCATCCAGTTCAACCAGTGGTTGTCTCTTCTGCTTCAACTTCGCTGCCATCTGACCAGTTTCTTCTCTCAACACCTTTCCAGGAAGACAGACAGAACGAACTTCAGGAACATGTCTGGAAATTGAGTTGGGAGTTTGAGGTATTAAAATATTTGAATCTGCCGAGGGGCTTGAAAAGTTGTCCCAAGAGCCAGACTTACATAAACAAACTGGCTTTGATGTGACGAAAGCATATTCCGGACACGTTCCTGCCTGGGATCAGATCCCTGGCTCCTTTTTGTATCCATATGGCTTATCTATGCAGAGTGCCAGGATGCCAGCATTCCTGGAAGGCCAAAGCTTAAGAGCTAGATTTAATTTCTGAGCCATGTAGAGACATTTCGTGTGGACACGAACTGTTCTCGGGCACCTTTTGGAATTCCAGAGTGAGTTAAATTGCCTGTGCAGATGTAACCAGAGCAAACAGAGAATTAGAGGCAGAGGCACAGGTGGAAAACAGCATGTCCAGAATGAGAATTTTTGGTTAATGTCTCCAGGAGAGTGAAATCAATTCGCTCAGTGCCTTTTAACCTGGGTATGTCTAATACCATAGTCTCAGCTGGAGTGAGAGTATAGCTTCCAGTAAAGGAAGCTGTATCAGCATTTAATACCAAGGAACTTTGTCCCTGCTGAAGTTGGAGTCTTTCTGATTGAAAGTTTGTCACATGAAAGAAAATACTCCCCAGTTTTCTTACTTGCCTGTTTTTTTGGCTCCGAGAAAAACGGGCGTGACAGTGAAGAATGTGCATGAACATAGTCAGTGCCCAAAAGTTCAGGGTCTGAGTCGAAAATGAAACCATGCAAAGAATGCATTGTCTCACCCATATATGCAAATATTACCATATTGGGCAATAGCTGTGGTGTGGGGGTGAAAAATAAGGAATCATTTGAAACGTGCTATTGGTCATACCCTAGCAATATTAGCTTTTTCTAGGTTAGAATATAGAAATTGTATGGCACTTGACAGATCAAAGGTAATTGCCTGATCCCATCTTATTGACAGCAGTGGTAACTTTGCATTAACTTCGCTGTCCTTGGATCAGCTCCTGAATTTGCTACACCACTTCCTTCTATTATTTCTTACAGGGTTAGAAATTTCTCTTTGACCCATGAGACTAAAAATGCTTATTTTATTGATTCCTCAGTGAAGAGAGATTAGAGTTACTTGTGGTTGTGAGAAGTAGTAGATCCTTTGAGGATGTAAGAGTTGGTCAGTCTCAGTTTAAGCAGATATGATGGTAAAAAATATTATACTGCTGATGCAGGAAAGGAGCTGTACGGCTTGAATTTACTTCATCAGAAAAGCCTCTCTATGGTACCAGAGCAGCAGAGAGAGCTTTTCTCATACAGGGGATGCAAATTTTTTATTGGTGAAAGAAAAATCTGAAAAAAATCGTAGTGAGATGGGTAGAATTTTCCTTTTCCTACTGAAAAGTAGGAAATGTTATGTTACATGTTTATGAAATACCAGCTGATCAGGCAGGCAAGGCAGCACGTTGCTCCTTTTGCGCTGTTGATGAGCATAGCTTGGTGTAATCTTTATAAAATCAATAGTCATCTGAAAATGTTGGGCTCCTGTTGGGTAAAGGTGCTGGGGAGGTGGTGTGAGATGAGCCCTGGAGAACCTGCTTAGTGGAGCCTTGTCAAAGGGGGCCATCTACTGGGCCCCAGCCCCAAGTCTGGGGCAGAGTCATGAAGGAGCAACCTCAGGTACAGTTCAGCAGGGACTGTCCTCAGAGTGATAGTCAGAGATCTTCAGGGGGCAAATTCCTGGTTAGAAAAGTCAGCTCATCAAAACTGAGGCTTTTTGCAAGCTACACTGAGTGTTTTCTAACAATACAGTGAAATCTGGTGAAGCTTCAAAACTACAACAAGTTTTGACCTTTATTTAAGGGGAGAAAGTGTTAGAGGAGAAGACTTCTTGTTTCTGATTTAATGGAGGGTTTTATTATTTCAAAATAGAAACAACTAATAAGAGAATAAATTGAAATGGTCAAAATAAAAGGGGAGAAAATTTACTAAATAGAATGTTTTCACCTGGTTTCTGGTGCCCACAAAGTTTTCTATGTGACATTTTGTCCCTTCAAACAGCAGGGGGAAAATTTGCATATAAAATGCATTATATGAACAGGAAACAGTTTTGTCACCCTGTTTGTTTATCATCAGTGAATTGTACACTCTCAGCTCTGCATCCCTTACAAAGGGATTTCATAGGCCGAGGAGACATTCACTGCTGTGCTGTAAGGTAATACCCCAACTGTTATTTATTCTGCATAGAAGAATTCAGGTCTAACCTGTAAAGCACTGAAGAAATTGAAACAGAAATAGACTGATATTTATTTTTTAAAATTTATTCCTCTTTAGTTTCTCTACTTGCTCCTGCAAGAAGTCAAGCAGACAGGCCGACTGACTGATAGTGCCACTGCAGTCGCAGTGATTGGAGCACATACTTGATGAGTAGCAAGTAGTAGGGGTTAAGTACTCCCCAGTGTGCAACTTCACCTGTTGATCTGGTTTGAATATAAATCCTCCCTTGATTAAATATTTCTGAAGCTTAGAGGTGGAAAAAAAAAAATAAAGCAACAGCTTAAACATGGAGCAGAGAGACACAAAGGCACCTTGGAGTTGCGGCTGGGAGGGAGAGCACGCAAGGTCCTGGGGAGGCATGGACTGGGCTGCACTAGTGGTTCAGTGAGGGGTATTTCTATGTTCTGCCAGGAGACTCGTCACAGAGCATGGCAGGAGGAAGGGGTGGAAGGAAGGGCAGTGGAGGTGGCTGCTGTGATGTGCCAGGAATACTTCCCCTCCAAGCAATGAGTGCAGCAGCCGAGGAAAACATCATCTGTCCTGAAACAATATAATTAGGGCCTTCAGGTGGTAGGTTTTGAGGGTGCTTCCACCCCAAAGAGACAAGAGACCCCCTCAGTTGCACACTGCCTATGCTGGTGTCATAAGTAACATCTCTCCAGCTTGGTTTTCCGTGGGATCCTCACAGTAATCACTGTCTTGCTGGGCAAGGCAGGCTGACTGCAGCTGTTGCATTCGCATGCTGAGTAACTGCCTCCTTGACCATCTTCACTGGAACAAAATCCTTGCAGGGTTGTGGGTTTTTCCCTCTCACTTAAGATTAAGATGGTAAACTATACAATATAGTCTGTGTGAGAGACAATCTGTCTTTATAACGGAGCTTAAACTGATGCAAGTTGTTACTCACGTTGTAGTGCAATGGTGGTGGGCCCCACTTCACAAGACTTTAATTCCCCTTACACACAGAATTTGCTGGCAGGCACAAACCAGGTGTTTTTGCCAGCTTGCTGATGTGCATGTGGTAGGGGCAAAACACCGTTTGTAATTCTCTTTTGACACGTAGCCTATTGTGGCTGTGTTATGCTGTGCATAGTAATGCACTGACTCTGCATAGCAATACGTTGACTAACCACAGTCATTTGGTAAAAAGATTGGTGCCTTCCATCTCCAGAAGACACAAAGATGACATGCAACTAATACTTAAAATAACAGAGATAGACAGTAGCTCTGTCAGCAAACCTTCAGCAGCAGGACCTTTACAACCTGCTAAGCAATTCAGAATATATGACTTAAATAGCTACGGCACGTCCTGTGTAGCCTAATAAAATGGCCTCAGTGTAGTACTTGATAAATATTTCTTACCATCACAAATTCACAAAGAAGGTGAGAGCAGATTAACAGGTCAGGATGGAGGTTGAGCTGAAGAGAGGGGGGCATGTTCTCGACACTGAGCTATGCATGGCATAAGATTTCAGCATGAAGAGAGCGATTGCAGTTGTAGTGTGGGTTTTTGTTGGCTGACTCTATACTTTCCTAGGATAGGTGGATTATTTTGAAGCAGCAAACTGAAAAGGTTGCATGTTAATAAGCTTTCAGAGACTTGGAACAGAGTTTTTGTAATGTAAACCTTAGATGCCCTCGTTGTATATACACACCAGTTCAAAGGCACTCTTCTGCAATGGCTTCCTTCATCCTCCAAGCTGGAAGGCCAAGTGTGTGACCTTGAGAACTGTAAGACTGTGGTGCTACAGTGTCAGCCACACTGAAAGGTCTGGAGCTCTTGGGGTGAATCACACACTGAAGAATTGCCCCCATTAGACACCATTTGCTTTTTCTGTGATTCTGGTGTAACTCAAGGTATTCAGGGCAAAACATCCCGTTCATGCAATGCTGTCACATACTGAGCATTTGGGCTGGGCCTTCAGAAAGTAGAAATCATCTCAAGTTGCACTGTTACAAGAGTTGTTGTCCCTGTCCTTGTCCTTGGCTGTTGAGGTGGTTTCAGCATTGACACCTAATCCAGCATCTTCCTTTCCTTTATTTCCTCCCATTTTTTGTTCTCAATATCTGCCCTCAGCACCTTTCCATTATCAGATGCCCACCGTAGTTACTTGCCTGGTGCCTGTCTTTTGTTTCCTCTATCAGACTTTTCCTTGCTGGAGGCAATAGGGACATCACAGAGATGTCCATCTCTGCTGTGTGCTCAGGAGGGTGGTGTTATGTTAGAGGGCCATCTCCAAGACCTGCCTCTACTTGTTCAAAGGCATGGTCATGCTCTGTGTGTGCACATTGGACAGACATGAAGTTTGAGAACAAGCTCTTCAGGACAAGGTGGGAATGGGATACTACTCATAAACTAAGAAATAAATGTGCAATGCAATGTATGTTTTATCAGCTGCTGTTTCAAAAGGGAGGGCGTAGCTCCATGCAGTAAGGGTTAAAACGCCTTTCTGGATTAGTGCTTTTCATTCTGTGTGGATGGATTCACTGCTACTTAAGTAACCTTCCCCCCTCCCTCTTCTGGAGGATTAAAATGCACCTTCCCACATATGCAGGCAGGCACACAAGCTGCCCAGGAACACATACCGACTCCCAAAACTACTAAATCACGTGTGCTGCCACGACTGTGCTTGCAGGAGGGAAAGTAATTACCAGGCCTGGACTGAGCTTAATAGGAAGGGGGCAAGACTTTTGATAGTATTTTTCTGTGTAAGCACAAACATCCCCAAAAGCTGTGGCTGAGTTATAGGAATACAGTGAGCTTGCTGAGTAGGCAAGTGCTGCGTCAACAGGTAGAAGCTCTCAGTCCTCATAGCTTGTGAGCAGGGAAGACAATACATCAGTCTGGACCCCACACAGATAACTCCTGGGTTACTGTCCGGCGGTGAGAGCAGCTGAATCCCTAGAGGGAGCTGGAAGGAGAACAGCTGTGAACTAGCAAAAAGGGTTTGAGTAGAGGGAATGCCAACTCTGCTGGGTTGAATTTTCAAAAGCCTGCATTTTGGATTAAAGTGTATCTTTATGCCTGTGAATCAACTGATTTTTCAGCATGAGCTGGGCCTTTGATGTTCTTGAAATTCCCACCCTTAATCTCTGGAGCAGGCAATGGTACAGCAGGTGCTGAGCTCTGGGTGTGTGTGGTTAGTCCCAAGTGACTTCTCTGCCTGCTGTAACATTAACTGCAGTTGTTACCTTTCCTAAAGACAGAAATCCAGCTGCTTTCAGTGGGACTCCTCGTGTCCTTGAAATGATGCAGCCTGATGAATCAAGAGGCTGATCACTTGGGCGCTAATCCTGCAAATATTTACCTATGGGCTTTAGCCCTGTTACTGGAATAGCCCAGTTGACTTTGGGAGATGAGACGTGTTAGTTCTGCTGAGCACTTGCATAAGGCCTGGCAGGACCATAGTTCTGGTCCTTTTCAGGTTCCAATCCATGAAATTAGTTTAATACCCTGCTACAGTCCCTTTCTCTGGAAAGGTTTGGGTTTGGGGTCACTTATTTGTTTAAGCAAGCAGTTATACTTTAATTTCTTATTGTAACCAAGGAGCTTTAACACTTCGAAGGAGAAAAATTCTCATGGTCCCTGCTTTGACAGGCCCTCAATCAAATTGGTGAAAAATATGTCCATTCTAAAACAATAAATAGCACAGATTACACAGAAAATTACCTTTCCAGTTCTACAGCTCAACCTTCCCATGTCAAGTGTCAGCTGAGAGCAGGTATTTCCAGTTCAGCAGCTCAGGCACTTATGTAAGGAAGGGACTGTAAAGGAACAGTTAGACCTTATCAGTTCTCAGAAAACTCTTTAGTGACTTGATTTTTCTTTATAAAATGTAATAACTGTCAGAGATAAAGAATATATCTCTCTTCCCGACTGGCAGCCAAGGGTAGCTGCAAAGGGCAAGCAGCGTGGATACTCATAAATGTGTGATTACAGGCATTTCTATTGATGGAGAGGGGAATATTGATGCAATATTAGTCATTTTTATTGGCTTAATATTCTTCTTTCGTAGCAACATATCCAAACTGCTACATCTTTCTTCACATTCAGTCATTGTCCATCTGAGATATGCTATTGCTCTTTTCATTTCTAATCCAGAGCTCTCCAGCTCCTTGTGAAAAGCCAGAATATTAGGGTTTGGTGTTGTACATCTTTCCTGTTGATACATCCCTGCCCCTGGAAGGATCACTGTCCAATTCCAGATTGTTGTGCAATAGCTCCTTCTCCTTCTCTGTCATCTGCCCTGTTTCAAGTGACAATAGCAGGAGCCTCTCGAGACTTGTTTTTCACTGTGAGTAAGAACAACACAGTTTTGTGTCCTCCCTGGGACACAACAGGCTCCTGTGATGATAGCCCAGGGACAGTCTGTGTGATGGTAACTTGTTTGTGAATGCATCACCCCAAGGCATTCTTTAAAGGAAAAGATAGTAGTTTTTTAATCCCAGGTCTTTGGAGCAAGGTGGTCAGTTGCAGTTTGTGAGTGCTGACAGAGAGACTTTGGAATGGACAAGTGGAAGGGAATCCGCTAGTGCTCCTTTAGCACTGTGAAAAATAAATATGGCAAACAATGTCCTTGTGGAAGGAAACTGTTCTCAGTGTTTGCTCCACCCACCTTTCCTTGGGTAAGAAGCGATGCTGAGACAAGGGAACAAACAGCTCCATCACAGACTCAGACTGGATTTAACAGCTCTTCCCTGGACCGGACTAGGCAGAGTGGGAGAACAGAGAGGACGCTCTATGGGAAAGAGATCTCTCTCTGTTTAAAGTGCACACTCAAGAAGTTAAGATTCTTTTTTCTCCATGTCAGTTCTGTTCCTGTTGGGGCTGTTTCCACCATTAAGCCTAATTACTTAGCTTTTTATGTGCTATCCATTTCTTTTCATCATTTTAAAAACTTCAGTTGCCATAACAACATAATGCAATCAGTGAAACATAACAGCTATTTTCTGTAGTCAAGGTCTGTGCACTGTCAAGGATGTGAGCCATTTAAGCAAATCTTCACCATCCCCCTTCCTCCCTCCTCTTTCTCACTCTCTTTTTCCCCCTAAACAAGCTCATAACAGGAAGGAGAAACCATCAGGAATAATTAGACACAATAGCAGAGCAAATCCCAATCGTACTCATGCAGTCTAGTCTAATGAACTTCTAGCACTAATTTTGGAAGTGTTGATGTTCTTTTTTAATCACTTTTTTGATGTCATAGATAGATTAGTTGCAGCAGGACCTTGATATTCCGCACTAGAGTCAGGAGACCCAGTGCCTATTCAGAAAAAGGAAAGAAAATCAAAAGCATTACATCCGTTGCTCATTTCATTGTCATTCATTCCTCATTTTCAGATGCTTATGGAGCATATATGCCCATTGCACCATATTAGTAAATAGAATGGAGTGTATTTTGTAGATTCATGGAATTTAAGCATGAAAAGTCATAGCATCTATTATTAAATCATTGCTGGAAGGCTGGGAGAAACCGCCACGTTTTTGTGTGGGTGGTGAGACTCGCAACAAAGCATAGTATAAGTGCTGGGCTTCTACTGCACACATACATAAAAAGCAGTCTGAAAATAAATCTGGCAGTCTGGTTCAGTGCTATTCTAAGCAGTGTGAATATAAGATCTATCCACAATGTCTTACTCACTCCTTGACCTCCATGAGGGCTTTCCTGGAATAGTAACGAGTGAGTTTTGAAGCCTGGGATTTGGCTTAAGCAGCCTCTCTCTGGCGGAGGACTGAAGGGTGTGCTTTGCCTTTATGGAGCTAGTCTGCCCCGGGCAGAGTCTTCTAGTGGTTTCGAGTTGATCATTGCCTGATCACTCTTTCCTCTTGTCTGCTTGTGTTTCAGCACCTTGTCCAAGCAAAGGAAGAATGTCATCAGCTGTGTCACCGTGCATGACTCCCCCTACTCCGATTCCTCCAGCAACAACAGCCCTTACGCCGTGCAGCATCGCGCAGGGCAGAATAACGGGAACACCTACGACACCAAAGGGGTTCCAGAGACTCACTGCAGTGGGAACCCCCGAACGATCATCGTGCCACCACTGAAAACCCAGGCCAGTGAGGTGTTGGTAGAGTGCGATAGCCTGGCGCCAGGTAAATTGCACCTCTTCCGTCAAGAAAATTAGTAAGAAATAAATGATTTATCTTGGAAGAATCTCATTGTTCAGTTTCATTTTGTTTGTTTGTTTGTTTTGTTTTCAAAAAAAACCCCAACGTGCTCCTGCCCTTCTCTCAAGTGACACATCTGTTCTTGGGAGCCATATTGCATTATTTGTGTGCCCTGGTTCACTCAGGAGTCACAGGGGCAAGTCGGACCCAGTTAGTTCTGTACAAACCCAAGAAAAGAATGCAGCCTGTAGCTCAGCATTTGACATTAAAGGCTCACAAATGCAGGTGTGAACCTTTGCTGCCTTGCCTTTCCGTAGGTGTATTTTAAAATGGATAAAAGGTTGAAAACACGTGTGAATTTTCATCCAAACTTGTTGACGTTTCTGGGAGGAACATTTCCCCAGGATCTTCATCATGGACGGATGAGGTTTGCTCATCCAGAACCTCTGCAATGCTAGATAATACGATGTGTTAAAAAGAGGTTTATGGTGGAAGTCTGGCATGAAGCAACTGGTTTTGAGCTACTTGGCAGTCCTTGCTTTTGATGCACTGCTGGTGAACACAGAGGTTCAAAGGGTGAGCTCCCCACTAGCACCTTCTGCTTCCCTTCCCACTCCCCTGATGTTAGGCCAGGCAGGGATTTTTTATGCTGTGCACACCGTACTTTCCTTCCTCTCCTTGGGATTTGTACCTGCGTGGTACAGTTTTGCTGGCAGAACAGTGTCTCGCACTTCTGAAGGGTCTATAAAGCCTTCTTCAGGCCTGCTTTGGGTCCAGTTATCAGGTCTGCTTGTCTGCCTCTAGGATAACAGGCTGGTGGTGTATACGAAGCACTGCTGAGGTATTCTGTTAATTAAGAGAAACGGTTTTCTTACCCTGCTCCTGTTGTATGTCTCCTCCCAAAAGCCACTCTGGAGGAGACTCAGTGAGGAAAAGGTAGGGTAAGCAATTAAAGAATGTGATGTAAGCTACAAATGTGTTTCCTTTCCTGGCACAGTCACCACCAGTCACCACTCATCCTCCTACAAGTCCAAGTCCTCCAGCACCGTGACCTCCACCAGCGGTCACTCTTCAGGGAGCTCGTCTGGAGCCGTTGCCTATAGGCAGCAGCGACCAGGAGCACATTTCCAGCAGCAGCAGCCTCTTAATCTAAGTCAGGTAAGTCATCCGAGACTGATTTTGGTGGTGCATCATCCAGCTGTTCCCTACTGCTCCTCCGGCACGGGCTGCCCCATTCCAGCCTAGTGATAGTTGAGCCCCATGTTGAGTTTGATCAGCTGGTTTTTACTTGACTGCAGACCTTGATCTTCCAGCTCAGGCAGCAGAGGTAGTGCAGATCACACCCCTGAGTGGGCTGGTGGTACTCTTACCACATGTTCTGAAGTCAGATGTGAGTGGGAATAACGTGAGAGGGAAGTACAGCAGCTTGGCCCCAGAGGAGTTGAGCAGGAGCATGTAGGAAGGACTGAATTCTCCTTGACTGTAGGTTACCATGGGGAGGGTATCTCCCAAGTGAAGTGCCTCAGCCCAGCTTCGGAATTGGAAGCAAAGTCTCTGCATATACGTGACCTCGTGAGCATATGACCTCACTGTGCATATACGTGACCCAGGAGTTTGATCCATCCTGTGATAAACCCGAGCTGAGATCTGGGCAAATCCCATTTCTCGGAAGCATGCAGTTCTCAAAGTGTTTCACAGTCTGTGATTAGGCAGGAGCTTCTGTAAATAATGGCCTTTTCACATCCTACACCTGGGGCCTCTCTCTTCCCTGAGGTGAGGTAACAAGATGCACTTGTTACTTGTTCTCTGCTCTACAAGAGTAGAGAAGTTACAGCACAGTTACCAATGTTTCTAGAGGAGAAAGGCTGGAGAGCTCAGTGGACAGTGATGGTTTGCATCCACTGGTGGATGAACAGAGGTGGTTTTTAAAAAGAAAAATAATTTGATGGAGAAAAATGACCCCTCCCCCCTCAAAATGCAGATGAAATTTAAAAATGTGAACACATTTTAAATAAAAGTATGTGGAAATGGAGGAACTGGGCAAGATGCTGTTTGCAAGAGTTGGAGAGGAGTGTGGCTGCCGCATTTCAGAGCACAATGACAGCACAGGGTGTGCTTATGAAGAGGCTGAGAAGGTTTGGAAGAATAGAAGGAAATAGCATAGGGCTAATTTCTACTTTATGGGTAATTTAATACTCTGACTACAAATGACAGGGAAAACTCCTTACATTATTGTGCAGTGCAGGAAAACAACTTGAAAAATCCCGGGGAAAAAAGTGCATTGCTCCTGTCCCACTGCAAGAAGTTGCCTGTTCTCAAGTAATTATAGCAGATTAGGTGAGGGCACCAGGCACCTGCAGGATCTGATCAAACCAAGGGTTATATCTTTAAAAAATAACGTGGTTATTTTTACTAACCAAGGAAATTATAAACTGCAGACACCCAAACTGAGCAAAAATAAACTGCCTGTTCCAGGCATAGTTGGGCAATTTTGTTCCCCTGAGCTATCTGCACAGCACATTTTGTGAGCAGAGTTCACTAACAAAAACCAGGTTTTGTGTGAGCAGCTGGACTTGCAGAAGGTGTTTTTGGGAGCTGGGCAACCAAGGCTGTGTCTTCGTGTTAGCTGTGCCAGCAGCTTGTGGCTCAAACTGAGGGACTTGTTGACCTTTTGGGGTGCATTTTGGTCAATGTAAGAAACTACAGGGCTGATGTATGAAACCTAGGCTTGTGAGGGACTCATTGCTGTCACCGGTTTCCAAGGAAAGACTGGTGGTGCTGAGGGTGTCAGGAGGAGCACAAGAGACTTCCCTGAGGCTGTCCTGACATCGCAGGGAGATTCCCATGCACAACTGAGGAGGTGAAGAGCCATCTCTTGTGTTGTAACTGCTTATCACTGTTGCTGTCTTTATCCAGGCCCAGCAGCACATCACGACCGACCGCACAGGGAGTCACCGGAGACAGCAAGCCTACATCACTCCAACGATAGCTCAGGCCCCGTACTCTTTCCCGCACAATAGTCCCAGCCATGGTACAGTTCATCCCCACTTGGCCGCGGCGGCCGCTGCTCACCTGCCCACCCAGCCCCACCTCTACACATACACCGCCCCCGCCGCCCTGGGCTCCACGGGCACCGTCGCGCACCTGGTGGCCTCCCAAGGGTCTGCACGGCACGCGGTGCAGCACACCACCTACCCCGCCAGCATCGTCCACCAGGTCCCTGTCAGCATGGGCCCGCGCGTCCTGCCCTCACCCACCATCCACCCGAGCCAGTACCAGGCTCAGTTTGCCCACCAGACCTATATCAGTGCTTCTCCAGCCTCCACAGTCTACACTGGATACCCACTGAGCCCCACCAAGGTGAACCAGTACCCTTACATCTAAACACTGGAATAAAAGAGCGAGAGACGCACCCATCCCGGGGGGAGCGAGGCAGCCGCTTTTGTATTGAAGAACACGAGAAACTTAACAATGCAATGGGAGGCTCGCGTGAAACTTGAACGAAGGAGACTTTAAGGAAGAAAAGGAAAAGAGGAAAGAAGGGGGAGAAACAATTCTGCAATTTTTATTTAAAAAAAAAAAAAAAAAAGAAAATGGAAAAAAAAAAGAACAGAAAAAAAAATAAACCACAAAAAAACCCAACCATTCTGCACCAAACTAGAGAGAAAGAGAGAAGCAGAAGGACCCTCCGGTGGGTCCTGTCTTTTGAAGAACTTCACCAACAGACTTTTAAAGGTTATTTTCATCCAATAGTGAGCTACATTTAGAAATTTGTTGTCCAAAACACCTAAAATGAAATCCATTAGGTTTTTAATCCTATGGGTATATGAATTAGGGATTTATCCAGCTTTTCAAAGGGTTTATACCCCATCTTTGCAGTGGTTTTCGTATCCCAAAGTATACACAGGTTTTGGGGGATTTTTAATGGAAAAAGGAAGTGGGTAAGGGAGGCTGAGGTAGGAGGATAAAATGTTGTCCCAGTGCTCTAAATTCGGACCTAACACTGCTACGTTTAAACACACCTGGGCAAATCAGGCCATGCAGCGCTGGTTGAGAGCAGAAGCAATGGGGGTGTTTCTCCCTTTTCTTGAACACACTGGATAAATCCCTGAGAAATGCTGTTCCTAAACAAGATCTCTAATAATGTATGTTGGATTTCAGTTGTGTTTTACTTCTTTTTTTTTTTTTTTTTTTTGGAAA
>VXAY01000238.1:975995-998308 GCA_013399855.1 Oxyruncus cristatus
TTTTTTGGAAATGTTCCTTTTTAATCCCTAGCCGTTTTAGTATAGGAGGAGACATTTTAGCTGCCCCCAGCCCTCTGCCCCCAGCCCCGGTAGAATGTAGCACTATACAGGTCATACCCCTTTTTACTCTTTTGTGTTGAACTTCAACGATACCAATAGACTATTCCTCAATGTGATTGCACAAAGAAAAGTGATATAACATAGGCATGTAACAAATGTGATTGTCCAGGTATGTGCGTGTGTGTGCGTGCGTGTGCGTGTGCGTGCAGATGCTGCCTTCTCTCTGTGGTGTGTTCCTCAGCACAGCCATTACAACTGTCACAGTCTTAGTTTTACATCATTCCCTCGTAGTGCCTTACCGAACTACAGACGCGGTTTAAGGGTTTACTTCCACTGGTACTCCTAGAAACTGACTGAGGCTAGTCGGAATTTACTCTCAGCTCTTTCTCTTCTCTTTTTTTTTTTCCCTTTTCTTTTTTCTTTCCTTTTTTTTTTTTTTTTGGGTTGTTATTGCCGATTTTCTCCTTCTGCTGGTGGTGTTGGGTTTTTTACCCACGTCATCGATCTTAGCTCGCTCAGCGAGGTGTTGGGGAGGCTCGTTGGGGTCAGAAGTCTGTGTAACTGAGTGTTTTGTCAAGCACTGGATGGGCTGGAAGTTACCAGGTCAGTTGCGAGACCCAGGGTGACTCCCAGAGGGTCTGGGGATTTGTTTCTGGACTGGTGTGTTTCTGTCCTGTTGAAATAGCAGGTTTCCTCCCCGGAAACTGAATTCTCATTCTGCTGTTTGACGATGTTCTTGATGGGGTGGGAGGACAGCGTCCGCCCTCATCATCAGGTTGTCCTGGTTGTGTGTCTGAAATGGGAACAAACATTTAGCCCTTGAAAGGGGGAAACACTAGTTGTTGCCAACATCTCTCACTGTGTCTGTTGATGAGAAGGGGTCAGGAAAGGGATGGAGTCCCAGAGCAAGCATGAGAAAATCCAGTTGAGAGAGTCAATCTCAGGTTTCTTAAGTCAAAAGAGTGTTTTAATACATCGAGCCTTACCCACTCTAGCAGAGCTGTGACACTGTGTGCCTCCCCTCCTCTCTTCTCACCTACACCTTGAAAAACTGCCTGCAGCGGCAGAGCGACCCTGGAACTGGAGAGCACGGTGGTACTGCAGTCCTCCACATGAAGGAATGCTACATGGTCGTCTTGTTTTCCAACAGTTTCTAAAGAGAGCCTTTCCTGTAGTCGGTTTGGTTCAGAGGGGAGCTTCCCTGGTAGTGGCAGTTTCACTGGTGCATCAGTACTTGGAAATGTCTCAAGAGTACCCATGCATGTGGATGTCCTGAGGAGGAAGGAGAGAAAGGAATTTGGTAGAACATTTCCATGAAAGCTGAAGTCTGTGTGGCTGCTTGGTTCCACTCTACATTTCCCTGTAACTAGAGCATGAAGTAGTCAGGTATTTTGCAAGATGCTGGAAAATAGCAGGTTCATTGGCAGGCTGGTAAGGGATGGTTTCCCTGAGTGGAAGTGATGAAGAAGGCTCTCTCAGGTTGGAAAAGCTGACAGAAAGACAAGCACAAATATATCGTCTTGTGGTAAGTGCTTGGCTGGCCTGGAAGAAGAAGGGATCCCACTATGCATAGGCTGTTCAACAAGGCTGTTGTCTTCTGGCAAACCACCAAATAACCTCTCTGGTTGCCAGCTCTGGTTCCTGGGCTCCCCTTGCACGGTTTTCTTTTCCTGCCTATCCTTCATCCCAGCTCAATATACTGTAGATAAGGATGCAATCTCCCAGCAGCCTATGCACCTTACCCCCCCTTCCTTTGGAAAGACAACTTATCCCCTTTCACGTGAGGCAGGAAAATAAAGCCCTGCTCTCTCTCTCTTGCATTCCTCTCCTCTCCCACCAGTTTGGGAGAGAGAGTGTCATGCTGCTTATGTCATGAAAAGGAAAGATAATGTTATTTTATTGTATGGTTGTTATGATTATGATTATTATTTTATTATTATTGTATTTTACTCTGGGTTTTAATTGCACACGCATTCCTTAAACTTTGTAGGGGTTTTTTCTCTTAGTATTGTTGTTACTGTTCTTAATTTTATTTCTCTTCATCAGTGGCATTGGAAGGGTTGCTGTGATTGTGAGAACTGCAGGAGAAAGGAGAAACCAAATTATTCCGAGGATGAAAACTCTGCCACTAACCTGGGAGGTGTGGGGCCACTCAGTGAGAGTGGTTACAGCCTTGAGGAACAGGAGTTATCCTCTGGGTCACATCTGCATTTAAGTCCAGAAACATTCACTCAGAGGCCAAAACTCAACAGCAGCTAACGTAATGATTGGTCAGGAGAGCTGGATCAAAGGCACGTAAGGACCTTGGTGCCCCAGGACCCAGCTCACTAGCACTCAGTTTGATATGACATTTGTATAAGATTAAGACTTATTTGTGCTTCAGGCCACGATCACTGGGCCCTGTCGATGAGTCCAAGGCCACACTACATGTTAAGGGTTTGGTTTTCCTAAAGGAGAAAGCAGGTAGGTGGCTCTCCAGAAACAGGGGCATTGAAGGAGCCACGGCGGCCGCGTGTGCGGCTCAGTCCCATCACTGGATAAAGCACACTGGTGCACATGGATGGCATCAGCCAGGTAAAGCATGGCTGCAAACAGGGCAGTGTTCCTCCCCTGCTCTTCCACTCTCACTGAAGGTTAGTTTGATGTCCACAGGGCCAGGATGCTTGGTTTGATTTTTTTGTTGTTGTTTGTTCCTGATGTAGATTTTCTCTTCTTTTATAATTATTTGTTGTGGAATTTTGTTAAGCTATTCTGGTTGCTACAGTTTAGATATTTATGGTTTCGTTTGCGTTACCTGCTCTGTTAGAATAGGGGGAAGCAGTGACTGCATTTAAATTCCATTAAAAAATTACAGGACTTCAGCAGAGACTGAAAGTTAATCATGTGCTTGAGTGCTTGACTTAAACCCTTCAACTTAAATACTTGTTTATGTGCTCCTCTAGCCTAGGGCCAGCGAAATCACAGTCATGTTTTACTTACACTAATTGCATTTTCCCTGTATTCCCATCTGACCTGTTCTCCCACGTGGGCTCAGATCTGATTTTGGGGGGCTTTTGGTAGTGGAGCTGTTACAATAGCACAGGATGGCTGTGAGAAGGGGTGCAGTGCATTTCAGAGGAGCCACTTTTCACATTGTCCCTCCTGGAGTTGCTGGTCTGCCAGCTGTAGGTGGTCAGGTAATTGTGGTGATGGGATGCTGATTGCAAGAGATGCACAGCAGAACCATCAAGTTGCTTTGATGGTGAAACACTGTGTGAGAGCTGTTTTCTGGTGGGTGTGAGGGAGCTGAGCAACACCTCCTGCCTCGCACCTGTACAAAGGCATTGTATGGAAAAAGGTGTGGTTAGTCACAGGGGAAACAGTCATTTCAGAAGAGGAAGCAAAAGCTTTGCATGCTGTTGGTACCACACACATAACAGCCAGCTTGTTTTGTTTGCAGAATCCTTTGGAGAGGAAATGGCATTGGCATGGTTTGGTTCAGTTGGTGTTCCTTGTGTACATGGGGTAAATGGCATGGAAACTTGAGGGGGGAGGCGAATGTTTAGATGCTGGAAGTTTTATGGGTGGCTTATGGCTGGCAGAGTGAAAAAGTGGTCCTTTTCCCCATCATCTTGTCTTGCATTCTTCTTGTGCAGAAAGCATGGACGTTGCCTATTCTCAGAGGTGGATGTTCAATTTCCTGCTGTGAAGCCAGAATGCAGAAGGGAGGGGAGAGAACTGCCAACATGAGCAGATTGGAAAACCCAAATGGAAGCACTTCTCACTGTAGATTGGGTCAAATCCAGTCATTTGAGAGAGCAAATGCAATTGCATCTTCCTCGGCTGAGTTTTACCTGCTTGTACCCGACAAATTGGGCCTTGGCAGGTCTCTTACTCTCTCTCTTTCTCTAGTAGTTTTGTCATAATATATAAAACATTCCAAGAAAGGGACACTTCTGACTGTGACATTTTTCCTTTTCCTATATACTTTCAAGGAATTTTGTCTTTTTAGCTTGGTTTGAAGGCAATTCCATTAGCAAATCTGAAGGGCAATAAACCTGGTTTTTTCTTTAACCAAAGATACTTTTTTTTTTAAGAAAGAGAGAAAGAGACTCCCACCTACTCCAGAAATTAAAAGAAGCCACAAGTCATGAGCACCAGGCAATGAGGATACGCTGTGGAACTCCATTTTTCTGTTCCCTTTTTTTTCTTTTTTTCTCTCTCTCTCTCAAGTTTCTGCCATTGTTTTGAGTACTAGCTTGATGAGCAGAGAAATTCACACTTAATATTGCTGCTATCCTAAACTGTAGGGGATGTCAAAAGTGTTTTTCTTCTCTCGTTATTGTTCACATTGATTTAGGTGTTGTAGTTGTGACAATGCAGTGTGGAAATGGTGAGCTGTGTAGTGGGGATAAGCTTCTGGATGCTCTGCATGCTTCTGTAGTGTCTCCTTCTCTGGATTTAGGATGCTGGGTTTGTTCTGTGGGTTGGACCCCAAACAGTGGTGCCATGGTCAGGACAGGCACAGCTGGGCAAGGGTGTTGGACTTAGGCTCATGTTTTTCCATGGCTTGGCAATCAGCCCATTAAGAGAACTGCAGTGCTACTTGTGGGCCAAATCCTGGATACCTGTACACAAGGTGTGCAGGGGATGGGCAATGCAGAAGGGAAAAATGTGGGAAGGAAATGTTTTCCCCCTTCCCGTTGACACAGCTGGTCCCTGCTGTGATCCCATGTGCTGTGGGAGCCTCAAAGCAGTTAATGTGTGGTCCTGGGCACTCATCTGTATCACCCCCCTCCGTGCTCCTGTCAGAAGAGCCTGTGTCTGAAGTTCAGGAGTCCCCATCTTACTTCTCGAGGCTCACTTATGTGCCTACAAATCATTTTGCTCTCTCCAAACTTAGGGAGGAGAAGATGAGTCTGTGCTGCTGGGGTTCTCCCACTGCCGTACTCCAACAAAGCTGCCTCTGATGATGAGAATTTCACCCTGGGCTGCAGAGTGAGGTTTTTTTACACCATTTTTACACCATTTCACAGCAGTGCTCGAAGAGGTGGTGGCAGTCCTGTTGTCAAAGGCTGTGTGGGCTCTTTGCTGGAGTACTGCACTGGATGAGAGGTGCTGGGCTTTCCAGGCTGGTCTCCATCCCCGTGGTCCATCCTTCCCACCACCTGGGAACACTGTGTGTTGCTGTGATGCCACCACACTCACACCCACCCCGGGCATGCAGTGATACCCACTGCAGGGGCAGCCCCTGGAAGTAAGGCCGGGCAGTGGGCAGGGCAGCAGTGCCAACCCAGGGCTCTGTGCTGAAGGTGTTTTGTTCCCTTGGGGCAAACGTAATCACTGGGAATGACCCCAGAGGTGGCATTAGTTACCTGTGAGGAGCTGCTGATGCAGGTGGAGGTGTAAGAACCCATCTGGAGGTAAACTGAGGTGAGCTCTGCGTGTGTCAAATGCTTTCAGTGGGAAGACGTGGGTTTAGAGCATTTGTGTGTGCTGAGAGTGAAATTTGAATGGCAGATTGGCTTGGTTCTTCAGAAGTCTTAGGAAGCATACTAGGAGGCTTTGCATTCGGCATTTGTGGTTTGAAACTCCTGTTTCTCATTTACGGGTTAGCTTTGTCCTTCCAGTTTTAGCAGTGCTGCTATAACAGACTATTCATGTGTGTTTGAAGATAAAGTTTTTGTTTTTAATCTTTTGCTTATCATAGTTAATCTAAGAAAGGCAATACTAAAGGTATATTTTTTTCCAAAAATGATATTTTTTACTGCACTGATAAATATTGTGACATCTCTGTTCTTAACTCTTTTGCTGTGAGGGGAACTGTGTGCAGATTCACACAAACCTTGTAAATACTTGTGTGTACTTCTGACAGCCAGGGATTATTTTTCCTTCCTTCCTTCCTCCCTTCCTCCCTCCCTCCTTCTCTTCTTCCCTTCCTTCCTTCCTTCCACCCTCCCTCCTTCTCTTTTTTCCTCCCTCCCTCCCTCCCTCATTTCCTTCCTCATTTTCTTCCTTCCTTATTTCCTCCTTCTTTTTCTTTCTTTCTTTCTTTCAAACAAGGTTTCCTCTTGAAACAGAAAGCAATGGGGCAACAATGCTCGGCAAAAGCAAAGCTTATCCCACTTTCAGAACATAGCCAAGGAGTTTTTGCAGTGCTGGCATAGAGTTAATATTTAAGCCAATGTATTTTGATTTTTTTTTTTTAATTTTTTTTATTTAGCAAACTGTTTGGAAAGGAATAAGACAGATTAGAAAAGCTTCGGTCTGGAATTCTGATCAGAAATGTTATCCATCTATTTTATGGCACCTCTGATTTTCCTTCTGTTTTCTTTTTCTTTAAAAGAAAGTGAAAAATGAAAAAAAAAAAAAGGCTTGTTGCAGGCTTGCTTGCCTGAGCTCTAGGCTGGTCAGCGGCTGTCCCAGGAGTGCCTCGTGCTCTGGGACCGCCGGCTCCTTTGGAAGCAAACCCACTGATCAGGATTCTGGATTCTGATTGCTCCAAAGGGTATCCCCTGGTACTGTGGGATACCTTCGTTTTTTTAAAAGAAGGATTTAAATACACTTACATTACGCAAACTGTGACCTAATGGCAATAATTACCTCAAATGTGGGCATTCATCCTGGTTTTAGCCTTTTTGAAATCATGTAGCCAGCTTGAACTTTGATTCAAAGACTCTGAACTCCATAGGGGCGGAATAGCGATAAATGCCCACCCTGGTCATTGTTGCTTGAGTGAATTCTGAAGACAGTGAATCTTTAAAAAGAAAAAAAAAATTAAACCAAGGAATAGATTACTCTTTTATGTATTTTAATCGTGATGTTAAAATGCACATGTAAGTATATATGTTTATAGCTACTGTAAAATGCTTTGGCCTTCTAGAAGATATTAATGAGTCACATTTTAAACCAATGTGAACTGAATAATAGACTGTGGCTACTTAACAGTTTTCTGGCTACATTTTATAGTTATTACAGTGTTTTATAGTTTACATTTAAACTGGTACTTTTTAAGGGAAATCTTGTGTTTATAAGTGTCACCTTCAAAAACTCAATACAGCTGCCTCTTTTTAATTTCACCCGTTAAAAATGGAAAAGTACAAGTGTGTTTTTAATATGTATATTCTGTTTTGAGATATAACATAGTGTTGGAAAGTCAGTCCAGAGATGAAGTAATCCACTGTATTCCAAAGTCTGATCGAAAAAACACTCCACCCACTTTGAAGATTTAGTTCAACAGATAAGCTGTTTCTTTGTCCGCTTGTTTTAATAATATGCTTTATCAGGCATCCCTGGGTTGAAGCAGGGATCACGACATGAAATTCACTGTTCTATGTAGGATCCTCATCTGGATGAAGATACCCACATCAGGAGAATGAAGGATATTCAAAGGAAGGATTATATTGTACTGTTGATAAATCATTAGCCAAACAATTAATTCCTGAGTTAGTGAATGCCTGTTTTAATTTTGGGGGTGGGGTTGGGGGTGTGTTTGTGAGCATGTGTGTGTGTGTGTGTGTGCGTGTGTGTGTGTGTGAGCCACTCAGAGGCAATGCTGTAATTTGGCTTTCTTCTGTTCACCCCTTTCTTACAAATGATGCTTACCACCACAGAAATGTTTTAAACCAGTAAACAAAATACTAAGTTCATTGACCCATCTCCTTGTCAACTCTGTTTTCTCAGCCCATGCCAGTTCCCAATATTGATGTTTCTTCGCTGCTGTTACTCTGTAATTTGCATTTTGATACACCACATTCCCCACTCCCTGGTCTCACTTAGCCTGTCTAGTTTCATCTGTTGTGTTCTTTCACTTGGGTAAACAACGAACATGGTATAAATGTCTGCTGGGCAAAATGGTACTTTGAGGTCATGGAAGTACAGGAACTGGCATTTAAAAATATGTATATGTACATCTCAGCTTCAGCTGCGGAGCTCAGTTACTCACGGGAGGGCTCCTTACATGTTTCCACCGTGCCTGGCGGGGCTGTATCAGTCTGCTTAGAGCAGAGGTGGTGAACAGGAGCAGCCGGCGATGCTTTGCAGTTGGGCACCTGTGCTGCTCCCGGTACAATCAGCAGCGGTGGGGCCGGGCCAGTGCAACCCGCCTCCTCCTCCCGCAGCACCGTTCCGGGGCGGCCGTGCCCGCCCCGCTGTCCACATTCCCAAAGCGATAAGGTATCATACGGAAAGCCAGGATTGTCAGCAGCACTCGGGCCAGCTGGAAAAGGCCCACGCTCCCTCACCGTGCACCACCACCCGACCCACAGGCTTTGCTGCCCCCGGCTCCTGCCTGGTCTCCTGTTCCTTTGGGAAGGAGTCAGACTCGCAAATACCAGCACACTCAAATGAAGGAGCCTGAGAGTCTTGATGGATACTTTGGCTTGCAGCTTGTTAGGGAAGAAGGGGTTTCCAACACTGGCAACGCACATCCCATAGGATCTGGATGGTTACATATAGCACCTCTGCCCTCACAAGGAAAAAAGTGCTTCTGAACGCTCCCACCTCACGTGGTTACATGCAACACTTCTGACTTTTCCCCTGTTATCCCTTATGTGTTTGATTTTTTTAATTTTCTTTTATATTTTTTTGCTCTGTGTTCTTTAAATGAAACTTCCACAGATATTCCAGGGCACAACCATTTCAGGTGTAAAAAGGATCTCCACATCCCATGTTTCACCAACAGAGCAATCAAGGCATTTTGGGTACCAGATTCTACTTGGGCAGAACCAGAATGTAGCCTGTATATATCATACCAAATCCAATTTCTGAAAGGAGAGGAAGTGTCATTAATAGCTTTAAAAAAGGAGTGTGTGTGAGAGAGAGAGAGAGAGAAAGAGAGGGATCGAGAAAGAGAGAAGAAGGAGGGGCATCTTGGAAGGTGAAGAGTCTAGATTTTGGGTAGTTAAAAATGAACCAATGGGTGAAACATTTTTTTTTTTTATGAGCTGTAAAATCCTTTTAAAAACGGAAGGGGTGAAATGGAGGGAACATTTTATGCCTTTCGACTGCCCACAAGCCCAGCGTACTCTGGATGGAAAGTGGAAGTTAATATACACTGCACCAAAATTATTAAGGGGAAGGGGGGGCGGAGCTGTGAAATGCTATTGTAATCACAAGAGAAAAGATGCCCCTGCCCCAGCTCTGGATCTCAAGTGGTTCTTTCTCTACAGTATCATCTCAGCCCAGTAACCCCACAAAAGCCCTGAGCCGTTGTGTTCCTTCACTGTACGGTTTCTGTAATAAGAGTGTTAATCCATGTTAATCTTCGTGAAAATTATTGTGTGCAACAGTATTTTCTTGTGTACTGCTTTTTACCTACGTGAATTGTCCCTTTTCTGTTTTCTTTTTTTTCTTTCCTTCCTCTTTTTTCTTTTTTTTTTCTTTTAGTAATACGTCTTTCTTCTTTTGAAAGAAAAAACAAAAACAAACTGATGTGTTGTAGACCTATATGTAACCTATTCCTTAGTCTCATATTATAGGTATGTTATAAGAATGGATATTTTACTTGGCTTTAGAATGTTTTACAAGAAGACTAATTCTTAACCAATCAAGTTCTTGCTACTAAAAAAAAAAAAATGCTTGTGTTTTTCATCATGACGTTGTGTGCTTCTAATTAATAATCATTTTCGTTGTAGAAAAATGGAGTGAATTTATATTAGTCTTGGAAACTAATAATAGCATTGTAAATTTATGAGATGATTTTAACAGAAAATACATTATAGAAGAATATAGTTATTTTAATTGTAATATTACTAACTGTAGGGTGAGAAAGGAGGTCCCGTTGTGGTGAACTATGTTATAGCTTGTTATTCACGGTTTCTTTTTGATCATTTTTTCGGTCTCTGAGGTGAAACGAGTTATTAATCAGAATTTGTCAACTCACATATGCATATTGTATATGTGTAGAAATGTAATCACACTTTGTCTTGGAATTACATTAAACTGTTTTAAGTCACTGCAAAGTTTGTGTGTCTGTAGTCTTCTCTCTAGTTTGGTCTGAACATTTGGTTAGTTTTCAGATCCTATTATTTAATCTCAGTCTGTTGGAAAAACAGCACTAATAGTATCATAAATAATAAATAGTTTTCCCTTTAAGGTGACATGTTTAGATTTGTGAGATGTATCTTTTTCCCAGGGCAGAAGAGCATCTGTGTTCAGATGCTTTGCCGAAGCACAGAAGGCTGCTCAGAGCTGCTGTGCACAGCTCTGTCGAGCCTCTGCTACGTCCCACGGTGCCGATTGGAAGGTGGATATCGGCTTCAAATATGGATCTGGTTTTCCTTTTAGCCTGAGCCCTCATTTCATTTGCTCCCTTTCCTTTCTTTGCTAAGTCCCCGCTGAGCTTTGAAAGGCTTAAGTAGACATTAAGATGCTGAAACCACCACCTGTTGGCAACTGGCATACCTGTCTTTTGGGCTGTGCCTGATTCTCACATGAGTTTCACTCAGGAGCAAGCTGGAGGCATCTGCAAAGTGTCCCCTATTATACTATAGCATCACCTTGGAGGAGGCCAATGGCTCCTCAACAACTTCTCTTAATGGAGGGAGAGTAAGACCCACCTGGATTTGTTGCTGACGTTTCCCACCGGAGTGACTCATGCACAAGCTACTGGGTTTCCAGCCTGTGGGATTCATCTTGTTAATTCAGCTTCTCCATTCCTGGGGATGGCCAGAGGGATGTTCAAAGAGCTGTACTGGGCTGTTTAAAGTACTGGGCCACACTTTGCGTTTGGTGTCTGGCAAATGGCTTCTGCAATCGTGTGATAACTGCGGGATGGCCCTGCACAGCACTGCCAGGCGATGGGATCGCATCAGAACATAAACCTTCAGGAGGCTCATTTTACCAGTAAGTATTGGCACCTTGCTTTTTCAGCCTTCTGTCTCAAAACTCCCTGAAATAAGCAGGGAGCATTGCAGAAACTGTTGCAATGAATTTCTAGGTGGACACAAAACTTTTGGTAACGGGAGGTCACCAGCCCTTTTCTCCCAGCTACCTTGAACTGGCTGAGACCCCAGCTCGGTAAAAGCAATTAAAGCTGTAACGTCTATGCCTGTCCAGCAAACCAATTAAGTCAGTGTTTAATTTAAAATCATGTGTCCTATTAAACAGCTAACAGGTAATTGCACAATTAGGTGCTCTGCTGGAAATGAAGAGTTTACTGGGTCATGATATGAGAGACACGAGTGAATGATCTAAGCTCAGAAACAGCTGTAAATCTAGAACAGGTAGATTAACTAGTGCAGAGTTTCTCCATGTGGTTGTGTTATGGTGTCTTCTTTATTTGTTTCTTCTTTTTTGTAAAACTTAGCTATAAACCTGTAAAAGATATTTCTCATTCTGTCATCCAAGACCAAAATAGATTAAAATGCATTATTAGTTGGAGAATGTACTTTCTGACCATTTTTTCCCGGAAAGGGAAAATAGTTTCTCAATTTAAGCAGGGTGCTTCTAGCGTAGCCGGCAATGCCTTGTGAAAGGAAACAGGGGTTCTGCCACCATATAAGAGACTGAGAAGGGTCTTCTCAAACTCACTAGAGCTGCAGTAAATATCAGCACCTGGAGAGCACAGTCTTGAGCAGCTGGTACAAATTACTAGCCACGATCTTGAGCTAGTCCAGCTCTTTCTGGGCTGCAAGGAATCTCTGCTGATGCTTTGAGAGTGTTCACCTCAGTCGGACCGGTTTATTCTAGGAAGGTATGGCTCTTACTTAAAATTGGGAATGTGGGGGACACACCAACATGGTCTAATGCACAGTGATGTTGCTGTTTCTGGCCTGTGCTGATTGTGCTTTCCAGTGCAGTGGCTGTGTTTTAATTCTTTAGAGTCCAGAGTTTGGCACCTGAATTTGTATTTATGCATCTGAGGAGAGCTTGTCTGACTTCCAAGGCAGCTCTGCCCTCTTAGTTGCTATTCATGTCAAATCAAACTGGAAGTGGGTGGCTGGGAGAGGGAGGTAAATGGTCCTGCCCTGTGAAACACAGGCTGTTGCCCTTTAGTCACCTGTGCAAGTGTGTTTTGGATCTGCATCTTGTAAATTCTCGTGTCTTCTCTTCTTACTATGCTGGCCAGGCCAGAGCAATTGTGCCTGCATCAGCATTTCCTGCCATGCGCTTTGTCTTTATGTTTTCTCCTGCGAGGTGGCTGTGCAAATAATGAGCAATAAAGGCTGTTATTTAAAGGCCCTCACACTGCACTATATGTCAAAGTCTCTGCTGTTTGGGGCTTTTGCTCACAGGGAAGCAGCCACAGGAGGAGCTCAATGCACAGATCCAGAGCCACACTAAAAACCATTTGTCAAAGCAGCAGGCTGGGACAGGAGCAGGCTTCTCCAGGCAGCACTGTCAACCCTGGGAACCCAGCACAAGGCAGGGAGCAGCACTCCATCCCCATGGGGAGACTCATCACCCGTGTGTTAACACTGTAAGAAGTTCCAATAGGAAAGACACACCAGGTAGCTTAAGTACACTTAACTCCAGGCTGCATTTGTGTACAGGCTTTTCCAGACACATCCAGACACGTGGTTTTGAGGCACAGGAGGCATCTGGAACACTTCTCATTTGTACTTGGACAGCATATTGCCTCTGGTGTGTGAACTCATTAAATACAAAAAAGTCACTTTTTTCTGCCTTTTTTAATTTCCATCTTGTTAAAAAATAAATTAAAACTTGTAGCAATGTCATGGGGGGAGGGGGGGAATAAGGGGAGAAGTATGGCTAAAAAGAAGAACTTACTGTAAGTTACAATACTGTGACTGGACCCTGTGTCAAAAATTCCCATCCTCTCTAGATACTCAGGGACAATCTGAAAACTGCAGGGAAGAATTCATGCACCCACAAAGAACAAGGCTGCTACTGAATTCCACCTCTGTGGACCAGAGTTTGGGTCACAGTTCCATCATGGTGCTGCTGGGCTGCTCAAGAAAAGCTCACTTGTTTTTTCTTCAGGGTGTTTCTTCCACACCCAAATATCCTTAATCTCTCTCTCTCTCTCTTTCTCTCTTTCTCTCTCTCTCTCCTTCAGACAGCAACAGGCTTCCTCAGGAGTTTACAGAATAGGAGTCATAAGAATAACAAAGGTGGGCCTGGAAGGAGACCACAAGAGGCATCAGTGGAGGTTCAACCATTCTTCACCTGCACATGCCAGATTGTCTGTCCTGTACCCTGCATATTCTCCCCTATATCAGTGTGCTGGTCACATCTCCCTCCTTATCCCTTCTTTCCCGGGTTCAAAATACCCCTCCTCTTTTTTTAAATGACTGCTGTCCTACATGATCCTGTTTCCTCACTTCCCCTCTTGCCCCCTTTATTTTCTCTCAATGTGGTGTTGACCCCAGAGGCATAGGGAGGGGGCTGCAGGCTGCAAGTGGCAGTGGTGGGTAGTGGAGAGTGATGGGAAAAGCAAATCCCATTATGCTGGGTTTGGGGTTTTTTTAAGGCTTTAAAATAATACCAGGAATGATGTTTGCAAGGGAGGCAAGGCCTGGACACAGCTGTCTCCCGGACAAGATTATGAAGAGCAGCTGAGGGAGCTGGGGTTTTAGCCTGGAGAAGAGGAGGTTCTGGGTTGACTTTATCAATCTCTACAACAACCTGAAAGGAGGCTGTAGCCAGGTGGGGGTCAGTCTTTTCTCCCAGGCAACCAGTGACAGGACAAAAGGATGTAGACTCAAGCTGCACCAGGGGAGGTTTAGGTTTGACATTAGGAGGAACTTCTTCACAGAAGGCTGATTATACATTGGAATGAACTGCCCAAGGAGATGGTGGAGTCACCATCCCCGGAGATGTTAAAGGAAAGCCTGGATGTTCACTGGGAGCCATGGTCTGGTTGATATGGTGGCGTTCCATCATAGGTTGGACTTGATGATCTCAGAGATCTTTTCCAACCTGATTGATTCTGTGATTCTGTGTGACTCTGGGATCTGGTATTACTGGGAAAGGCGAATAAAGGTGATGAAATGCTTTGAGACCATATACGAGGGGAAAAGAAACGCAGCTGAGGGGGAAGCAGGCAAGGGGGCGAAGAGGAAACCGATGTGAAAGAGGGGATTTCAGAAGCTGTGAGTTTCTGCAGCTCTAAAACCAAAGCACAGAAGACTGGGGTTGTGAAAGTGGAGCGTGCACAAGGCACTTCCACGGGCGTGCAGGAATGAAGTGCTGGTAAGAGTGGGACCTGCAGGCCGGCGGAGGGCCCCGAGGCGGCGGAGGGCCCCGAGGCGGCGGAGGGCCCCGCCTGCCGCCAGAGGGCGCCCGCGGCCTCCCGCCGCTCGGCTCGGCCCGGCTCCGCCGCACGCCTGAGGGAAAGGGCCGCGCTCTCCTCACCGGGACGGGAAGGGATTTAAAAATCCTGCCTTATTCCTCCTGTTTGGCTGCAGTCAGGCGGCACTGGAAGGTTAGTCTTGGCCAGCGTGCTGTTACGAGCTGCTGTACGTCCGTATGGAACAAAGCGGGTCGGTGCTAGGTGACAGCTTTCAGTGCTGAGCGCGGTAGAAGTAAGTAACAACATAGGGGTGAAAGAAAGCTGGGTTGAGATTAAGACAGCAAAGAAGAAAACCCACAAGTGATGCGAGGTTACTCACCACCTCCTACCAGCAGAGTGAATCTCAGCCAGTCCCCAAGCAATGGCCTTTGGAATTTCCCCCTTCGCCACACTTTTTATTGCCCAAGTTGACGTTATATGGTGTGGAACATCCATTTGATCAGCTGGGGTCAGCTGTCCCACCCCAGACTCTGGCCCACCTCCAGCCTACCCGCTCAGGGTGCAGAGGGAGAAACAGGGAAGGCCTTGACCCCGTGCAAGCACTGCCCAGCAATAGCTAAAACACTTCTGTATTATCAGCACTGTTTTGGACACAACTCCAAAACATGGGGCTATATGGGCTGCTGTGAAAAAAGTCAGCTCCATCCCAGCTGAACCCGATGGAGCTGGGAAATGCTGTGAGAGATGCTGCAATTCAGGTGCCTTGGAACAGAGGTACCGGAAGAACTCAGAGAGCACACAGGCAATTACCAAAAAAAAGTATTCACAGATTCCAGCCAAAAAAATAGTTGGCACTAAAGGTAAAGCAAGAGTGAGCAGAATATTCATTCGGCATTCAAGTAAGGATATCACTGGCGCTTTTCTCTAGAAGGAGCCAAAGATCCTCAAACACATACCTTTGATCACAGGGCTTGCTTTTGATCACAGGGAACAGCGCTGTGCCCGCGTAGAGGATATTATAATACCTCAGCTGGATATCAAATAATAACAGCTCTGACACATCTAGTGCTGGAACCATTGATTGTGAGATTCCCAGCAAAACGATGGAACTACCTGAATGCAAAATCCGGATGGCAAAAGGTCATGAGGTCCCATTCATCCATTTCAGTTGCCCTTCCTTTCACTAGGAATAGGAGTCTCTGGCTTCTTAAATCCTGTGCTCTCGAGTGGCTCCTGGCTACAGTAATGAAGATGAAGAATATCACTTCTGAGGAAGGTGAGGAACTATTTGGACTGCTTGGTATTTTTTTTCCTACCTCCCACCTCCAGTATATTTCACCTCAGCTGCAAAGACAGCACCCTGATTTCAGCTCCGTGAGAATGAGTGGAGAAAGGTGTCTGTTTTGTTTTTTTTCTCATTACCACTTTCAGAATTTTCAAAGAAGACAGGCCTGTCACCAAGAAATGCTTCAAGTTTTGAGCTATGTGCAAACACTTGAGAAGCCAATGATCTGCTTTGCAGAAAAAGCATAACTGATAAACACTTTCTGAGAAGTAGACCACCTACAGTTTACACTAGAAACAATGCTTGTGTTCCTTTCATAATGTCTTATTACTTCTGATGTTTAAAGAAAATTTTTAGAAAATGTTTCAGAACCATATATGACCTTACTTCACAACAAGCAAAGGTCACAGAGAAAGGATCTGGGTTCTTTAAGAGATTTTTAGTAAGGTACGTGCCTCCTTGCTCTCTAACTCTAAGCAGACAGGGTCAGAGGGTAATGCACACACTTATTCTAAAGCTCAGCTTTCTGTGCTTGCCTTCTCTCTCACTTTTCTTCTTCTTCATTTTGTCCCATCATCCTGGTTTTTGTCTTTGTGATAAGCAGAGTTGTCAATGGTCTGAACCGGTCTGTGCCAAGCTCTCTGTTACCGAGCCATCTTGCTTCCTTGCCCAGGGCACTGTATTTACGCTCTGAACTGTGAAGCAGTTGCTCTTTAGTTTATTATGGCCTTTGTCTCCATTTATTAATAGGTTTTCCCAGCAAATGGCACTTGAAGTACATTGCTGAATACACTAATCATCATCTGAAACCGACTCTGCTGCATCTACCCTCTGTACCGTGCAGTGTGTGTTTCTCCTGCACTCTCTGTGGCCTGGCATATCCTCTTTATACAGGCTTATGTGACAGGTTACCCCTGCAGGACACCTATATGATCTTGAGTCTGTTTCCTGCAGAGTAAGCACTGATTTCTTTAAGGACTTGTGGGAAAAATCTATTTTAATTCTCTGGTGAATCCTGCAATTACAGAATCTGGCTTGGTGGGAAGATGTTGCAGAGCCACACTAGTGGCTCTGCAACTGCGTGCTGTGTGAAAGGGGCCTGGTGAGTGGGAAGAAACCCTGTAAGTCCTCTGGAGATGCAAATGCAACTGCTGCTGCTCTCCTGCAGAGGAGACCCTCTGATCAGGCTGAGCATCCCAAAAAAGGAAGAGAAGGAGTGCAAGCAGCTTTTACACCTCCAGGGAAATGCAATCACAAACTCTGATCTCATGCTAATTTATGCTAATAAAAGGACTCCAGCAGACTTTGAAATATGCCTGCAGGTAAGGAGGAATGATATCATTTGAACCTCGCTGCTGATAACAACCAGAAGGATGATATTACAGTATCATCAGTCATGGCAGTACTGTTAAAACTTTTGGACAAAGGTTAGGAGAAGTGTAAGCAGGAGAGGGAGAACTCTCCAGCTCTGCCCTTACTCACTCGTCTCTCTTCTCTTGAGCAGTTTGGTGACCAGGGGCTGTCTCTGGGACAGACCAACATGTTGTAAGGTACTGAGGTGGTACTGTGGGCATGCAGATCCCCACAGCCCTCTCTTTTACCCTCTGCCCTCCCAGAACCAGGAGTTTCATCCATGCAGTAGTTCTCCAGTGCTCTGCAAGGTAGAGGAAGAAGCCTCAATCCCTTCTGCTGAGCCTCTCCAGTTGCAAAAGAGGACATGCTCCTCTGTGAAGAAAGGCAGGGCAGGGACAGTCAGAGCAAGATGGGGCCAGGGCACAATAAAGGCAAGGAACGGGGCAAAAGGACTAGTATTAATTTTACCCCAGGGAATGACTCCAGTAATTGGAGGCTGACTAGGCTTAGCTCAGTTCCTTGGGAAAAAAAAGGGAAGTTCATATGGAATTCAGTCAAGGAAGAACTAAGTGAAAGAATGTGACTAATGCCACTGAAACAGTTTTATGGTAACTATAAGCAAACTTGCCAAACAAGGCTGATTTTTGTGCTTTGATGAAACTATATATTTGGTTGACAAAGATAACTGCATAGTAATAATGTATGAGAAACTGTGTTGGGCATATGAGTCAGTAGCGCCCTGCATTTTGAGTCTAAAAATGAACACTGTGCAATATCAATACAGCTTGTGGGAACAGCACCAAGAGGAGGCCAAATGACAAACCTCAAAGAGCCAGCAAGAAGTCTGGGAGAGGCTCATGCAGAGTAGGGCAATGCTGGAAGCTGTTTAATCCACTGATGTAAGAACTCAATCTGTGATCTAAATGAACATGAAATCACTTTTGCTAATAGCAGGGGTTGGCAGTGGATAGCAGGACAGAAGACACTGATGCAGTGGTCACATAAAATGATCAGGCTTGGTCTGACAGCAAAGGGCTACTTAGTCTTGGAAAGCTGATGTGAGTGGGAGTAGATGGGGAAGTTCTGGCATAGTGGGTGGTGGTGATGAGTCTGAAACATTCAAGATCTTAGAGGAGATTTAGTGAAACAAGCTATTTTTGATCCTGAGTGCATAAAGGGTCTGTCTTAGACCAAAGGCAAGCTCCAGAACACAAGACCTCCATGATCAGAACTCTCTTTGATCCTCTTTAAGGCTTCCCAAGCAACAGAGAGCCTTTTCCTCCCCAGTACATCTCCGGCCAGGTCTGTGGAGAAGACACTGCTGCATGCATCCCACTGCTAAGTGGAATACAGTTCCACTGTCCTGTAGTGTGAACAGCAGTTGAGTAGTTTAAAGCCCGTGTGCACAGCAGAAGAGAGAGCCTTCAGGTTCTGCTTCCTGGTGACATTTACTTGATTAATATGCTCAGGTCTGCCATAAGGGAAGATTGTGCTGTTTCTCTGTGGAGTGGGATCACTCTTTTTGCAAACTGATACCCTCTTCCCTGCCATCAGCCTGGCAGGAGCAGGTAGCAGCAGGAGAGCGGTTGCCTGGGAACTACGCAGCACACCCCAGTGGGAGAAACAGTGAGGTCAAGTGACAGTACCCTTCTCAGGTTTACCTGTTTGTTGGGGTTTTTTTTCTTGGTTGTTTGTTTTGTTTTGTTGTTAGGGAGTTGCTTTTCTAGAATGAGAATAATGAGATCTCACACTTGGGTACCACTGCCGAGGGGAGGAAGCACAGGCTTGGGAGGCAGCTGGCACACTAAGTCATCTCATGTCACTGCCAGCCAGGGATGTTTTTTTTTTCCCTCCACATAAGTGTTCTCCGGGGTAGTTGGATCCAGCAGTCAACATGTGAATAGAGAAGCCAGCAGTGCCTGCTCTGTACTGCACTGACCCAACATATTTCAGGCCAGCAGCTGATCCAGGGGGCTCAAGAATATCTTTTCTTACAGAAAAGATGTCTCTTCTGCCAAAAAAAAATCAGATGAAACATGAGCTGAAACAAAGAGAGAACATTTGTGCATAAGCTTTACTAGAAAACACATTCGTTTCAACAGTTTCCACAGAGCATAAACACACCTGTTTGAGGTCAAGTGCCAAACCCAACTCTCTCTTAAAGACTAGCTTTTTCTGATTCATCTCTACACTGCTATTCATCGTTCCTCTTTGTCTAGCTGCAGTTTTCAGCAGTTCAATGTCTTCTTTATTCTCCGTGGACTTAGGAGAAATTAACACTCGCCTGCCTGAAGGTATATTCCCCAATACACTACTGTAATAGCTCTGTGATATTTGAAATGGTATTGCTATATTGTCACTGTTGTCTTCCTATTTGCTCATCTCTGACATTCTTCTGTACAGCCTGACAGCAAAATAGCCAACAGGAAAACTGAGATATTGTTGACATTCATAAAAATAACTTGTCCTCTTCATCATTTTTCACACGCAGATTTTTTTTTTTCTTGATACTTCTGTTACAACCACCCTAAACCATCAGCAAGCAATTTCTGCAGAAAAAAAAAAAATCAGGGATTTTGGTGTGGTGCATCTTTCTGGGCTACATTTAAGTGCAACAAATTAAACAAATGGACCCAAATGGCCAATACATCCAGATTTCCCTGACTTATAGTGAGCAATGGCACAGCCATATCCTGAGGGATTGGTCCACAGAGGTCCCAGAGGGCAGAAGCACAATGGCCCTGGTGCCAGGTCCATTGCACGTATGCTGAGCTTTTTCACAGTGGTGTATGTTTGACATAACACCTTCTGTGTACACTTGCCTGGTTTGGCCATCCTCAGAACCATCCTGTTATGTCTCCACACACACAGAGAATAAAAAAACCCTCAGCAAGCTCTAAAAGTAAGTGTCCAGAAGAGGAAGGGCTGAAGCATCATTCCCTGATCGTAAGCAACAATTGTCTTATTAGTGTGGTCTACCTTGTTTCTCTCTCCCTAGAAACGTACTCTGAGGAATGTTTCATTTTCTACATATCTGACTTTTTCTTGGTCATCTTATATTCCAAAGGTTTGCATTGTAAGTCTGTTTTCCTTTATGTGAGCTGTCATTAGGCTACTTATAAAAACATGACAATTGCCCTAAGTAGTGAATTATCAAAACATGCCAAATGGCAGCCCTCCTGCCCATAAGCTTTTTGTAAGTGTGTGTTTTTTCTTTCCCTTCCCGCAGTTGCTGTTTTCGTCCTTCCTCCCGTGCACACTGAGGAACTGATTACACTGATGTAATTCCACCGAATTTGAGAGGAGTACCTTTCAAATTACATTGGTGAGACACCCTTCTATCCTATAGTTGTATTTAATGGCATAAAATCAGTGCAACTGTCAGAAGCTATGAACTCTACAGGTAGGACTGATTAGACCTTAGGGGACCATGCAGATATTCTGTAACTTGCCTGAAGGTACCCAAGTTTAGCCTCCTGAGACTCCAAAATTTTGTCTCTGGCTCTGACTGCATCTAATTTATTCTCTAGTTGATGCAGAGTTTTTGCCTTCTATCTTCCTCCTACACGGTTTCCTATCTCTTTGCATCTTCCTTTCTTTTCCTCATTATTGCTTTTGCCCTTCAGCTGCACGTTGTAATAAAGTGTGCTTTTTTTTTTTTGCAAAGCAATTCTGCATGAGGCTGTAGTGGAGCTAAGGCTGTGGTAGAAGGAAAGATACCAAAAATGTATCAAGTGGTACACTGCTGGGTAATCTGAAAAATAATGTCTTGTGTTAGTCAAACAATAGAGCATTTGATAAACTATCTGCAGCTGAAAGGATCATTTTCAAAGGGCTGTCCACCTGCAGCACAAAATCTAAGGATAAGAGGTAAGCTTCAGATTGAACTCCCGGTCAAGGATCCTTGCCACCCTTTCCTGTTCTTTCTTTGGGGTGGAGGTGAGCACGCAAGAGCTGGGGACTAGGACATTTGACGAGGTTCTTTTATTATAGCAAGAAACAGCAAAATGGAAGGGAGGGATAAAGATGGTGAGGGATGGAAAAGATTGATAATTGTTTCCTTGGCAACTGAAACCGTGGAGCCTCATGCAAGAATCCCTGAGAAAAATCCTGGATGATCATAATGGTCTCTTCTGCCTTCCGACTGTTCCGGGCTAAGTTTACACATCACAGTATGGTGCTGCATAAAGGGATTGAGTTAGTGCTAAATGGAAACCAGAAGCTGTATGGTTGTGAGAAATCCTTGGGAAGAAGAGGAGCACTGTTGTCTGCCTTTCATAAAATGGGGAACATATTAGAATGCAAAAGATGAAAAGATTGAATAACCTGGCAAAGGTTATTAAAAATGTCTTTTGCAACGCAGAGGGCAGGGACGCTACAAGTCTCCGCTTATCCGTCACATCACTGCAATGGAAACATAACCCCCCTCAACTGAGACTGCACTGAAGATGTCCAAGGAATTAGCAGAAGGGCTAAGGGAGCCGAAAGCAGGTGAAGTGGCTGCTGTTTAATGATGTTTAATGCTGTTTGCCCACTGCGCAGTTCAGTGCCGCACAGGGGCTGCCAGCACAAAAGGGTCCCAGTCCTGCACAGCATTCGGCTGCAGCAGCAGTGAATCTTCATTAGTGGATTTAAATGTAAGAACTAGGGCATATATATGAATATTAATGAAAGAAAGATTGACTAACTTCATGCTATTAAAAGATTTCTAGTCTCAAAGAGTAGGTGGAGCCTTTTGGAAAATGTATAATGAAATACAATATGTGATACACAAGAAGCTCTAAGAATGTGGATTTTTATCTCTTCCAATTTTCTGTTCATACAGTGCTTTGCAAGTGGGAAATGGAAAGATGCCTTCATTTGAACATTTTTCTTTTTTCTTTCTCTGTGTCCCATGTCAATCAATCATGGCTAAGCTTCGCGAACGAAGATTTGGGAAGGGCTCTACTCACGTTTGTTGCAAGCGCGTTGGTGGCTAAAGAGGCCAATACGAGATAGGCAAGTCTGGTTGCAAAAGGCACAGCGGAAAGACTCCTTAGATGGTATATCCTGCAAGGCACGGTTCTTTCTGCGTTGTCTTTTCTCCTCAAGGGTGATCCTGTGTGCTTTCTCAAAAGCATCAGCAGCGTTGTAGGTGGTGTGTCTCCAGGCCTCCCGATTGGAGGCCAGAGTAGACCAGTTATGGTGGTCAATATGGCCAAGGCTGAGATGTTGTTTCGGGGAGTCCTTGTATCTTTTCTTCGGGGCTCCTCTCTTGCGGCAGCCGGTGGCAAGTTCACCATAAAGCAGGATCTTAGGGAGGCGGTGGTCCTTCATCCTGGAGATGTGTCCTGCCCAACGCAGCTGTGTTCTCAGTAACGTGGCCTCAATACTTGTGACTGCTGCTTGTTCCAGAACAGAAGTATTGGTCACATAATCTGATCAGTGGATGTTAAGGAT
>VXAY01000238.1:999900-1010793 GCA_013399855.1 Oxyruncus cristatus
TTTATTCTTTGGCATCTGTGATGGAGGTGGCTGGCATAGAGCACAAAATGAAATTTGTTTTCCCCAAGACATTCTTCTGGGCTAACAGTAATTTCACAAATAAAATATGGTGTAAGTAAAGTGCCACAATGGCCATGTTTGCAGGTTCAGCGTGAAAGGGCTAACATAGAGCATGCCAGCCAAAATAATACAGGAGAATCCTGCCTTCCTATCTGAAGTATTCCTTAAAGATAATTAGTAATGGGTATCTAGATTTATCTGGGTGTGTGACTTTGTAATTAGTGCATAAAAGGTGAAATGCAAAGGTAAAAGCAGTGTTTTTTCTTTCTTATTCTCCTTTTTAAATCTTACTTGTTTTTTTTCCTCCCCTCCTCTGCTTATTTTTCACCCTTTAATAACCAAAATATGTCTCCAGTTCCTCTTTGATGAAGGTCATTTGGAGACCTGAATAATGATGTCAGATAAATGTGTAGCTTTTATGAGGAACAGAAATTTCACTGCCTGGAGAGGAACTGTTTCTATAGGGCAAAAAAAGATGAGAGCTATTTAAGGCAGTGAAAATGAAAAAGGAATTTAATTTTACTATTTTGATTTATGAGTATCCAAAATATGACATCAAGGTGGAGATTGATTTCATGTAACATTATCAATCCACAAAAAAAGTCCTAGTTATCAAAGCCTTCCTCTATAGACAAAGGAGAAAGTCAGGCAAGGCCAGAGGCTGATGTCTGTCCTACCTTATAATGAAATTAATATTATTTCTTTGCATTCACAACAAAGGAATGGAGCTTAGAGGCTGAGTTTCAAAGAAATATATGCATGTAACTTCAGTTAAAAAGGATCTGTCCTGGTTGAGTCAAGGAATGCAGGTTCTCTCCAAAGTGGATGTAAGAGTGGTTTCCTCCTACCCAAAAGGAGAGGTCTGTGATCAATCAAGGATACAGTAAATTGAGCACAAATGAGGATAGGTATTTCAGAGGAACAGGAAGAAAGGGATGTAGTAGAGCAGAAGTCAAAACTTCCAAAGCTTCAAGGAAGTATACTCCACAGTATGACGTTATCCACATTTTTTCAAGATGTACGCTTTCCTTCCAGAAAGGCAGGTCACTTGGCTGGGTTAATTCCTTAACTTGATTTGAAGAACATAGGATATTGTTTCTGACTCTTGTAAGTCTCAGCTTCTTTGGTATTTTTCTTGAAGTCCTAGATCCTGGAGTCATGTGATTTAATAAAATCTTGGATTTCACATAAAAAGCTCAATTTTTTTCTTACATTGTGCAGTAAAACTTGAAGATACGAACTGTAAAGGCCCCCAAAAGGGAAAAGCAAATACTAACCCAGACATGTGTGATGCCTTAGCCAGCCTTATGATATCTGAATACTCAGATTTGAACACCAAGTAGGCGTTAATGTAGTGTTAACATCATCCATTGCCTGCCTTCCAAAACTGTGTTAGCTGTGTTATATATGTAAGGAAAAAAGGATGTAATTCTCTGTACGGCCTTCCTCTTTTCTTCCCCTTCCCCTGGGTATTCATAAATCCACACTTTGCCCTATATGTGCAGCTCAAGAGACATTTAGAGGTACAATTATGGTGCAAACATCACTGGTTCATTACCACAAAAACACAACAAACCACTCTAGGCTAAAGTATATGTATTGCAGGGCTGTGATGTTAAAATCAGATTTCCTTAAAATGTCTTTGGTTGCAGACAATGAAAACAGACTTTATGGCAAAAGACTGCTGAAAATAACTTCTAAAGAAAGGATCCATTTTTACAATAGCAGCATTTCATCTGATATGCAGACCTTGGTTCATAACTGAAAGTGAGACAGTCAAGGGAACTAGTAGGATTAGGTTATGGGAATTCAACAGAATGATGTTTTGCATTCAGATAATTGCATGAAATTGGGCTATTAGTGTAAGTTTTGCAAATTGCAATAACATAAAACAAAGAAAAATATTCCCAGTGTATACATTCAACTAATGTGCTAAAAGGGAACCCCAAATGGTTTCAGACAGAGCACAGAGAACTTCCATTAACTCTTCAGAGCTGTGTCCAAATATTGTTTTCAGCCTCACAGGTTCCTCAAATGGACTTTCCAAGTGAAACTCTTTTTATCAAGCACTAAATAAATAAACATAATTTAACAGTGAACTTGTGGTGTTCACTGGCAAGGACACTACTAACATGTCCTTTATCTGACCTTAATTTAACGTTGCATAAAATATGACTGAAAAGAATTGGAGAAGGAAAGAGTTTCGTCTCAAATTGCAGCTGCTCGCTCCAGTAGCTCTCCTGACCAAACGTCAGCAGCAGCTGCAGCTCGTGCCTTTTTAACTTCTTCCATGGGGCAAGATTACTCTGTCCTGTGGCTTTCCCCTAGCTCAGCAGAAAAGTTATCAGGAGAGGTGTCCTAAATCCTCCTTTGTCTTAACTTCTTGCTCTTTACTTTTTGCCCTGCGTTCACTTTTGGGACTCAACCTCAGTGTTTAGAACGAGCATTTACAGAGGTCAGTTTTAGAAGTGGCTTTTGGCAATGCAGCTCCACTCCAGGAAAGTCATCACAGCAGACAAATACTGGCCCACCACAGACTCAGGCTCATTATTCCAGTGCTTTGACCTCAGTCTGGGTAATGCCTGCTGCTGTGGCACCTGAGAAGGAAGACTGCACTTAGTGATGCTTTTACCTTTATTGAAGACTTGGCTGCTCAGGAGCATGTGCCAGCCACGTGACTCGCTGGGCTGCTGAGGCGAATGCCCATGTCACTAATGCCTCTGTGGGGTTCAGAGGCAATTTCACATTTGCCTGTGTCTTCCCTCCCACTTTTGAAGGAAGGGAAATAATTTTAATGATTTCTGTGATGAACATAAAATCTGATATATCAAATAACCAATTAATGTATCTGTGTCAGTAATTCAATCTTGGTCCCAGTGTTTTTCAGCTTAAAATCCGTATCAGAGTACAGAAGAATCCACCTCAGCAACCTGTAATGAATGTTAAACGTAAAAGACAGCTGAGCTGTGAATAAGAGGTACCTTAGTAACACCAGAGCTTTCAGCTCATTTCTCTGTCACTGAATTTAGCAGCAGAGTAAGCCTTTCATGGCATCTAATGTTGTTCCCTGGACTCTGCTCTGTGCCCAGTCTACATAAGCCTTAAAATTCCGAGGGTTTTGTCGCTGTTCTTGGAGGGTGATTTCCATGCTGGTGTATCCCACTGCCAGAAATTTTATCCGGAGGTTCTGACTCAGGTTTGCCTTTTTTTGGATTAAATTATTTCTCTTTCAAACGTTGTCCTTAACAAGCTCTTCCTTTTCTTGACAATTAAGGCTTTTCAAGGGTTTTATGCCTCTCTATTATGTCTGCCTGTCACAAGTCTGTATAATGGTTTTCTAAAGTTTACTTAGGACACAGCTGCACTGTGACACACCATGGTGCAAATATCCCCGAGGCAAAGCTGAATGAGCCAGCTCCAAAACTGGGATTTGTACTCTGGCTGTTAAATAGAGAGAGACAAGGACCATCTTTTGTGGCTCACTTTGTTCTGTGTCTGTTGAATTTGATACAAAGGGGTCCTGGTTTGCAGGCAGGGTTTGTAAGCTCTACTTTTGGAAAAGAAGAAAAGTAATGAAAGTAACAAGGAGTTGCACACCCCTCTGACTGCAGTGTTCAATGCTAGACAAGAGTGTTCAGTGGGGGACAATGCTGGTTGAAGCAAATAATATGAAACATGGTTTAGGAATCACGGAATTTGGGCCTCAAGTATAGTAACGTTAAGTTTCTTGCTTTCCAAAGGTTTGGATAGTGACATTTCACTGAAAGACGGGGAAGCAACACGGGGAGAAAAGGTCTTTAGGGTGACATAAAGGCAGGAAGACTGCAGGAAGATGAATGTGAATGAAATAAAAAGAGTAAAGAACAGAAGTGTAGGTATTTTGTGACAGCTATTGAATGGGAGGGAGCCTGGGATTGTAACTTCTAGAAGGACCAGAAACCATTAGCAGTAGGAAACCAAAGTAGATTTGAGGGAAGGGAAGGGAAAAGGGCTGTTAAAACATTTCTCTCAGGAGGATCAAGCTACTAGCATCTGTCAGCAGGAGCAAAAGCTCACTAGAGGGGAATGTCATGGACAAGGTTTTGAAAGTGTACCTTGCAGCTGTTCCTGCTAAAACCTGGCAAAGCATCTACTGATTGATCTTACTTTCCAAAAAACACTGATCCTTGACTGGCAAAACTTACTGATCTGCCTTGTTCATTATATAAATTAGGAGAGCATTTGAGTAATTTTTGGTATAAACTATATCTGGGCCAGACAGGAGGCAGCCTTATCTTTTTATATGGAGTCCAAATGGTTTCCAGAACGGGATGGGAGATGTACCCTGAATTATGAAGTGATGACTAGAAACAGATGTGGGGGAAGATTTTGCAAGGTCTGGGTATTTCTTGGAAGTATTTATTGACAATGCATAAAGTGGCAGGAAAGTTTGTTGATTCTGTTTTGTGGGAGGAGTTTAACGGATGTATGTGTAAGTGACCTTTTCAGTGAGCACTCTGTTTAAAATGAGATTACCAAGGATATTTTACAGTAGATACACTGTACTTAAAAATTACTTTTCTTAAGTTCCAAAACTACACAAACAAGATCTGGCTTGCTCTTTTTTTGTGTGTGTCATTCCATAACAAAGAGAAACAATCTAATTGCTGTTATGAACAGTGCTATAGCATTATTATAGTATTATTTTGAATATGGTAAGTTAGCTAACTGGAGATAAAATTATTTTCAGTTGCTCAGTGAATAAGAATGAAGGATAGTTTGAGAGAGCAAAATGTATCTGTGGTGCAATGATTTCTGAATATGGTATGTCTCTGTTATAAAATGATAGATTATGAACAAAATGGGGTACTTAAGGTCAAGATTGTTTGCAGACATGGAGGAAAAGAGACCAGCGGTTCAGAGATCTACATAGCTCTTTACTGGAGGAACACTAAGCCCATTTATTCTAACATTACCTCAGAAGAACTGAAGAGACAGGAATTTGAGGTAAAATGTTTTGGCAGGTTGTGAAAGTGAGAGAGCCAGAGGAGGCAATCAGAGTAACCATTCTTAGGAGGAGTAGCATGAAGCTGTACATCAGAGACATTTGTTGCAGACCCAAAGCCAAAGGTCCAGGAACTTGATTAAATAGACAGCCCGAGATATCTGCAGGGAGATGACGAGCCTTTCAGCGAAACAGATATGCACTTGGGAAGTGTCTCTAATGTCTCAATGAAATCTGTAGTGGAAAATAGGGAAGAAATAGACTATTTCTCAGATTTGCCTTCGTATATTTATATATTTCTCCATCTTAGAAGCTCAGGATTGAAAACACAGTATACATACTTCTCTTGTCTTTTGACTTTTTGCATAGGGACAATCGGGTATTCGTATGGGCATTTCTGGTGCCAGTTGCCAGTATTGTTTCTGTTACAACAGTTGCAACATGGGACCATATAGGAGTATCTTGTTAAGATACACAAATACAAAAATTGATACCGTAATGAAGTTTGGGGTTTTTTTCCCTTTCACTTTTTAACCTAGAAAACATACTTTCTAGTACCTCCCTTTGACTTTCTAGAACAAAACCAATCTGTTTCGTTAGCTGGCTTCTGGTGCCAGCAGCTGTTGCTACTGTGCTTCATCAGCTAGTTAAAAGGAACAGGGCAGAAGTAACCTGGAGCACAGGTTTGCATCAAGCAAAGTATGAGAGTTCAGAAATAGAACAGAAGAGCACAGTAAGACCGAACTGTATTGTTCTGTAAATGGCTTGTGCCGTTTTTGTGTCGCATACCGCAAGACTTTGCGTAACACACAGCTTTGCAGAAAGTATAAGAAGAACATTAAGGAAAAAAACCACTCTCTGCTCCCTTGGACACAAGTGTCGGTAAGAAAACTAGTCATCTGAGAGCATTGGGAATAGCCCGACAAATTGTCTGAAGGTCTTCACAAAGCCAGACTAGAACGCTGCCCTCAAACATTTTCTCGGTTCGGCCAATTGGAAACATTGACAAAAATCTATTTCTTCACAAATTTCAGCAGCAGCAAAAGAGCAGGAGGAAAAAAAAGCCCTATTGTTTTTTAACACAAATATTGTTCACAGAAGGAAAATATGTTAGCAGTATTTCTGGTCAGTGAGTCCCAAACTAGTAATAACTGAAAGTTAAATTACCGAGCAGTTGTCTGGATCCATTGGAAATAATGTTGATGGTTTCTGATTCATTCCATTGTCTCTGAACCAGGGTTCTGATGTGCAATTTTGAGAATCATATTTCTGGAATTGAGTATTACGTTTGCCACAAAAACCAAGGTGATTGGAAAGTACATCGAGGTTGGTAAGAGGGTCTAATTTCACACATTTTTTTCGGGAAAAACCTGGGCAACTAGAATAAGTGAACATTTCCCCAAAGAGCCTTCTGAGGATGCTCTTGTTTCTGTCATTGCAGTGTGGGGGCAGGTTTTCACTACTGAGGTTTCAGCTTCCAAATGCCCCTCTGTGTGTGCTCACTTGGGAGGTTCCTATCTACAATGTTGTGCGGGTTTCCCCCCCCCCCGCCTTGCATCCTTCACAAAGCAAACTCTCAGTTTCCAGGTGAAGCCTGTCATCATCAATCTAATCATACTTTGCACAGCCTTTGATTTTTTTGCATCCTCAGCCTTGACCCAGTAATAAATCAGAGTAGCCGTCGCTGCAGTGGAAAGCACAGTAATGTCAAAAGCTTCCTGGTGTATGTGCAATGGGAAGTCATTCAGCAGTAAGTAAATAACCCTTGCAAGTCACGCTGTTAGAAAAGATTACTTCTACTCTCTCCTTAAGCAGGATGTCTCATATCTTCCTCCATAGCACCATGGATTGCAGCAGGATACCACAGGGAAGAGAATTTCTCACCCTCCAAATCAGTTACTTCTTGTAATTAATTCTTCTGCAAGCTGAAGAATAAAACTTAGTTAAAATTATAGCTAGTTTCACTTTATGAGTTTGCAAGATTCCAGGATTTCCGGCCTGTATTCATGTCCTGGCAAAATCCGTTGTGGTTTTTCAGATTTTTGTTTTAGTGGAATCTGAAGCCTTCTATAGATCTTTGGGGGTTTGTTTGTTTTGTTTTGTTTATATTGATATAATTAACTGTCATTCTTAAGATACTTGCTTGAAGCATGTAAGGTGTTTGGGGGTTTTTTTGCTGTTCCAAAGGGAAAGGAAAAGCATCATCTCCACCACAAATCCCAGCATGTCATCTGACCAAGGGATATGTGTGGGAAGTTCTTGCTTATTATTCTGTAGCACCTTTTATCTACATCTGTAATAGGTGAAAAGGAACAGAGAGAGAGAAAGAGAAGGTGGTGAGGATGCACTGACACAGCCTGAAGAAGTCCTGAGGAGTGCACAAACAGAAGTACAGGCTTGAAGCTGTAACCAAAAGAACATGTCCTTTGTTACAATTCCTGCTGTACAGAGGAAAACAGGACTTTCTTCCAAATTAGAAGTACACCAAAGAAATAGCTGAAGGCTACATAAAGGGAAGATGTAGTTGCTCCTTAATTGGTAGAGTCAGCTACCACAAAGATAATTCATATGGATAACTCCTACCCCGATTCGAGGCCAATAGGTGAAGAAAGTGTCAGTCAGGTTGACACAAACAATGTAGCTTTCCAGGAAAAATGGGGATAGAAGAACTGCAAAAAAATTAAATAACCTAAACAATAATACAAACAGACTAAAGTTAATGTAATACTAAGAGGAGTAGGAGCCACAACTGCAAAAGTATTGCCCTAAAGTATGGCTCCAGTGAAAGAGGAGGCTAAGCAGGACAGAGGATCATATGAGATTAGGGAAATTCTTTCACATCTTCTGGGAGACACCAGACCAAAGCAGAAGGTGAACTGTAGCATAACAGGTAGCTGCCTCACAGCTCCTCTTTCAATGCCAGTTGTTATTTAACAACGGAACTTTAATTTAGAGGTGTCTGGTAGAACGTGTGAAGTTGCAGGGGAATAGAGAATATGTGATCAAATGTGACAGTCCTTAAATTGGCCCTGGAAGTAGGGAAGTAACATAAATACCAGTTTGGTCTTGAAAGACACGGAAACTGGGGAACAAGAACCCAAACACAAGACAAGATTATTTTCATGAACTGAACTCTGGGAACTGGAGCAGGAAATCGTGTTAGCTGAGACAGTGACTGAGTTAGCAGTTACGGTGTATTTCATTATGGATAACATCTCAGAAATGTGAGAGAAGTTGTCTCACGCTTAAGTCTGGGAAGTTACCTTTGGATCTTGGTGAAACAAATTATCTACACGCAATCTGAATTGTACTACGGGCAGCCTTACGTGCTCTGTTACTAAGGGCACTCTTAGGATGACGAAATGTGGCATCTTTCAATGAAGATGATAGAGTCTGAAATATGTTTTGTAATTAAGTATTTCAAGGGTCTTAACTGCCAAAGCTCCCACTGAATCTGAAGCAGGGATGGGTTTCTGTTCACTTGCTAAATACTTCTGAGGGCCAGCTTGTTAAAAGCAAAAGAAAACCACATTTTGCAAACAGAAGGAGTGTGTGGCTGCACACTCCAATGCCAAACATACATGCACACTGATGCTTACAATGAAGGCATATTGGAGTAATGTGGGGGGGTTTAAGCTCTTGGTGTCTATTGTTTAGCCTGCACTGCAGATATGCAGAAGAGGTTGGGAAGGACAAGAGAAACTGAGGGAGATGGCAGCAAGGAAGCACCTGACACGGCACATATCCACAAATGGTGGGTACGTAATCGTAAAAAAAGCTTAGAGTGCTCTTTTGAGCTGAGCTGTTTTCAGTGACTGACAACTAGCAGAGAAAAAAAATTGTGTCCTAGTGGGTTCTGGTTTTAGTAAATTAAAAGGAACATCAAAGACATTCTTCTCTCTATCAGCTATGTTAATGCAGCGGAAACAATCCTCGGGCCTTGATTTTTTTTTTTTTTTTTTTTTTTGTTATTTGCTCAGATAAAAGAAAAAAAAAGGTGGGTGTTATGCAAGTTTTTCTGCATTCAGTTTTCTGTTAGATGTTTCAAAAAACACAGGGAAAGGGGTTTTGTCCTACTGTGGTTGTCTTCTTGCAATGTTTAACATCTTTTCATGGGATTTTATAGCTTAGATTTTTAGTTTAGCTTTAAGATATGGGTTGTAAACACCCATGAAATGTTCTGTAAAACATCGCTCCACTTTACAAAATGAAATAAAATTACATTGTACCGACTGAGACTTTTAAAATGAAGGTGTAGGTTTTGTGCTAGAAGGCCTGAAATACTCATCAGAGAGATTGCCTTTGATAAAAGAGAGGGAATCCATGGACATTTTAACCCTGAAAATGTCTAACCTAAAACCAGCTGGGTTTTTTGAGATTCCATGCCCTTCCCTTACTCACTGTGTCTATATTGAGCCACAGCTTCAGCTGATGTGATTTCAGCTTTGCGTGTTTCCACTGCCAAGGATTGGCCATGCTTTATTTTGTCTGAGTGATACTATGTTCTGATGTCCAGCTAAAACTTACTGCTTTATTTCTCTCTGTCTGCAAAATAATCCTTTGCCCTTTCTGTCCATTTCTGGGAGTCAGTTGTTTCTGTTGAGACTGATGTGTGCTGAGAAAAGCATAAGCAAGTCCCCTGGTGAACTGATAGTCTTTTTAATTGTGAGTGCAGCTGGAAACTACGTGAGCACAGCTTCAATTTGTGGTGGGACCTTTTCCTCAGTGACTGTGTGCCCTGGCAGCCAAAAGGTGTCCTGGGTTGCATCCAGCACAGCATCTCTGGCCAGCTGAGGGAGGTAATTGTCCTGCTCTACTCTGTGTTGGTGCAGCTTCACCTTGAGCACTTGTGTGCAGTTTTGGGTGACACAATGTAAGAAGGATGTAATGCTATTAGAAAGCATCCAAAGGAGGGTCATGAAGATTGTGAAGGATGTAGAAGGGAAAACATACAAGGAGTGGCTGAGATCACTTGCTCTGTTCAGCCTGGAGCAGAGTGAGGGGAGACCTCATTGCAGTCCCCAGTTTCCTCACCAGGGGAAGAGGAGGGGCAGGCACTGATCTCTCTGTGGTGATGAGACCCGAAAGAATGGCATGAAGCTGTATCAGGGGAGGTTTAGTTTGGATATTAGGAAAAGGTTCTTTCCCCAGGGGGTTGTTACACACTGGAACAGGCTCCCTAGGGAAGTGGTCACAACACAAAGCCTGATAGAGTTCAAAAAGCATTTGGACAACATTCTCAAGCAACTGTGGTCCTTGGGGCTGTCCTGCCTGGAGTTGGAATTTGGTGGCTTTGTGGGTCCCTTCCAGCTCAGGATATTCTGTAGTTTTATGACTGCTGTACTCAGCCGCGCTCCTGAGGAGAGCAGGGCTCAGGAAGAGTTCTGTGTTGGAAGGGTCCCCCCGTCTTTGTGCTCGAGATCCCCCAAAGCAACGCTAATGCTGCGTGGATGTCCTGCCACATAACCCTAATCTAACCCTGCCACATAGCTAAGTCCTTATTACTGCTCCTTCGCTGGCACCTTTATTTCTCTTTCAGCTCCCAAACTCCGTGCGCAGCCTGTGGGAAGACGGGGCTGAGCTCAGGCACCACTCCGCCTGCCCTGGGGGCTGAGGGACGGGACAACCATCCTCCCGACCGCGCTGTGCCACGAGGGCACCGCAGTCAGGAAACAGCGGGTCCTGCGGCCGCCCCGCTCAAACAGAAGGCACCGGGAAGCACCGGTGACTCAGCCGCCCCTCAGCACTTCCAGCCCAGTTCCCGGGACAAGGCGGGCGGGAAACACCACGAGCAGCTGCCGCCGCCCCGCCCCGCCCCTCGCGGCTCCCCGGGGGGCGCGCCCTCGGCC
>VXAY01000238.1:1011414-1112627 GCA_013399855.1 Oxyruncus cristatus
GGCCGGGGCCGTGCCGGGAGCGGGGCCGTGCGGGGGGCGGCAGCGCCGGTAACAATGCGGCGGTGCCGGCGGGCGGGGGCCGGCCGGGCTGGGCTGAGCGCGGGGGGCTCCGCCAGAAAAGGCGCGCATTGTTCGCAGCCAGACCGCGAAGGCTCCGGCGCGGGGCCGCGGGCAGCCCCCGGGCTCGGGGGATGGGACCCGACCCGCCGGAGTGAAGGGGAGAAGCCGTATGGGGAGGGGGGACCCGGGGTTTCGGACGTGTGGGATGTCGTGTGCCAGCCGGCAGGGGCTCCGAGTTGTGGCCGCAGCGCCCGGGGTGTTTGGGGTGCCCCATGCCAGGCGGTGGGAGCACCTGCGGGGTGCAGGGCAGCCTGGCTCTCCTTCGCTTTTCCAGTGAGGAAGCACCGGAGCTCCTCAAAACGGACAATGCGACTTTCCAAGCACCGCTGTGGCATGACTTGTGCGTGGAGAGAATGGTTTGGGCTCCAGGGGGTGGTGTATTCAGTAGGTATTTCGAAAAAGCCATGGATCGGTGACCCCCTTTTTTTCTCTCTTCTTTTCTCTAGTGGCTCTAGACATCAAAATTAGTCTGTAGTTAAGCAGACAGTTTAATCACAAAAACGTCTCATTTGGTTCTGCTCCCATAGCACTTCTTGGTTCTTGGTTTAATTCTTGGTTTAATTCTTTTTTTTTTTTTTCTCAAATTTGAAACAACTACCATTTCTTGGAAAGGTATAATTTTACTATCAATATAGGGGCTTTTTTTTGTTAGATAGCAGGCATAAAGTAATACATTTTTATCAACACTAGTAAGTTGTTGATAAGTGGTAAGAAGTGATAAGAACCTGCATTAACCTGTTTCATGAAGTGGACCAACTAGTGTTGACTCTTACTGGCAGAGAATTGTGGTGATTTTTGTTGGGTGCTTAAGAACCCTTGGTGTTACAAAACGTGCTTATCTCTTTAATAATCCTTTATTTTATTTCAGAAAGTAGTTCGGGTTCGGTGGTGACTGGTTGGGTTTTCAGAGAAGTTGTGCTCTCCTCCAACTCCCTTCGTAGCCAACAAGAGATGTTCCATTCCAGCCTATATGAAAATTGATAATTTCTAGTAAACTTCAGCGTTTGTTTTTCTTAAATAGGATAGGCTTTACATACAAATAGGCAAAGCAGTAGTTTCATAAGTTGGAGATTTGCTTGGGTTTTTTTCCCTCTTTAACAGAATGGCAGGGTTTCTTCTGTATTTTCATAGTAAGTCAGTGACGGCTTTTGTTTAATTGTTTCTCTAATACATCATAGCTCTTAATTAAATATGGCTGTGAATTTTTGTAAACATTTCTGTGATTATTGTGCATTCTTGTATAACTTAAAAACAGCAGCAGAAGTGTTATGTAACTCAGCCAGTGTTCGGGCGACTGGAAGAGATCAAGACTCTCAAAGACAACAGATCTTGCCCAAAGCGATGCTTTCCTGCTCGTTCTAGGGTAGGAGCCTTCAAGCTGTTTTGATTTGAGAGCCTTCTAAGTTTTCTCTTCCCACGGGGCATGTGAATCATGTACAATGAAGTTGAGGATACTAAGAACAAACTTGCTCTTCGGAGGAGGCTTTTCGTAGGCATCTCAGAAATGGTCCACTGATTGCAGAGATTTAAAGTCTGCAGGTTATGGAGGACAAGGATGCCTTGTTCCTTTTGGTTAAGGTGAAATGCTTTATTAAAAAGTGTGACAGGAGCCTGATTTCTCTGTCAGGTGCCCCTTATGTTTAGATATGTTTTGGTGGTGTGAAACAGAAGACCTGTATACTGACTGTAGTAGGCTTGGACAGCATTCACTTACCTGATCAACAGATTTACAACTCCTGTGTATCTGCCTAAGGTGCAGTTCATTTGCTTTTCAGTGCCATTTGGTCTTGACCAGTCTAGGAACAGCTCTCCTGCAGCTCTGAGTTATGCAGAAGAGGCATACAGTAAGAGTGGAATGACCCCTTGCTCACAGTTGAAATAGCAAAGTCAGCGTCAGCACTTAAGAAAATCTAATAGTTAATCAACTCAGGTTTTGGAATGCTTGATCCAGCTCCCACTGAAGTCACATGTCACTGAATCAGGGCTTCAGCTTCCACAGCTAAGCAGATGCTGAACTCTTAATATGTGGTTGTACTGCCAGAGTGCTAAAGGTAGGTCTGCATTTGAGCACCTCTGTGAAGCAGGGCTTTGTCCAGGCTCTGTGAATGTCTTGCTGCTCAACCCAGGCTGTGTTTTTGCTTTTGTTCCATTGCACAATCTGTGCAACTCCCGCACTGACAATCAAGAGAGTTTATCTTGTCTCACTGCGCTGTTTTCATGAGAGGGAGGAGAGCTGTATGTTGGACTCTGAAAAGACTGCAGTGAGTCTCCTCAGAGACTCAAGGACCAAAGACAAGTTGTGGAGGTCAGGCAAAGAACCAGATGTAGCTGCCTTATGGGACAGTTGCAGGATATTGTTTATTCAAGTTAATTGCATGAGTCTACTGCAGACACTTGAGTTGGCATCACGTCTCTTGTGGCCTGTTCAGCTTGTCAAGCTTGCTTCCAGTTCATTTTCACAGAAGACCCATATGGTTGGAGGATTCTTTGTAAGACTGCTTTCTATGCTGTTCTTGCTTTATTTATGTCAGCCTCGTGTCTACAAGCTACACTTGTAGTCTTGCCAGAGGAAATGTGTTTTTTGTTTGCATGTTCTTTCAAGAAGTTAGAATGCTAAACAAGCTAGTGGACAGTGCAGCTTTTTGTTCAGTTGTATCTGTTTTGTGAGTGACATTTGTTTTCTGTGAAGCAAGGTCTTAGCCTTCTTAGGCAGGGCTGGGACATGAAATACAGCATGCCTTTAGCAAAGTAGGCTTTAACAGCTTTGACCTACCTTGGGTAATAGATTTCAGGAACTGGGCACATTAAAGAGAAGTGATTCTTGCTGCAGCACAAATCTTTTCCAAGAAATCTTGGGAAGCTGATGATTGTGGTAAATGGCAGGTTCTGACATCCCAGTTCTTACTTGTCAGTTCAGAATGCGTGTGTGTGTGGGAGTCGCTTGGGAGAGAAGTGAAGCAGAATAGACTTCTTAATAATACAGTCTCACTTCAGCTGTGGGAGACATGGCTTTCCTTCATCTGAAAGTAAATCTGTTTGTGGCTAATGTCCTAAACTAGCAGTGAGTCTCCAGCCTTGCCCATTGTGGCGCAGAGTATGAATAACACCAGTTGCGTAAGTTACTATGGATGATGCCCTTAATTACCAGTGTGTCTCCAGCCTGGCCCGTTGTGGCATACAGCACCATTAACACTAATTGCATGAGACTTATTAAATACACTGTGTCCTGGGAACCTAAGTACAAGTAAAAAGCTGTAAGGAAATGGTTGTCCTTAAATTTTGTCTTGTAATCCCATAGTTAAGTGGAATGGTAGCATTAAATAAACAATGCAGACTTAATTTCTATTTTGGCTCGTGTGTAAGAATCACATTTTCATGGAGTCCTTTTCAGTATGGTGTGGACAGTTTTTTCACTCTGGAGTTACGTGATATGATGCCTTTTTTAATCCCTTGAAAATTCATATATTTCTATGCTTCAGTGATTGCTAAACACACATGAGCTCAGTAACAAATTTGATTGACACTCCCTATATGTACTGTATTTTCAGCTGTTGATGTTACTGGAGACAGCTGTTTTGGAAGACTAAGGGAAAACTTTTCATAAGAGCAATGTATTAGTGATTAGAGATGGAGGGGGGAAGATAAAATGACTATCAGTACTCTTATTCCTGATTCATCGGTGTAATTAATTGTATATAAAATGCCCAGAACAAATACTGGAAAATGGTAAACTGGCCTAATTGTGCTAGCTCTTACTAAAGTTATAAGATGTTATGTGTCTAAGAAGTATTTCTGCTTTGCAGTGGCATTGAGAACCAACTTAAATATTTCAATTGAAATTTTATAAAGTGTGCATTTTGCTATGGGCTGAAGCTTTTTTTTCTTTGCAAAATGTCAGTTGAAAGAGTTCAGCTACTTCTGATGTTGAGGCAAGAGGAAAACAATTGTTTCTGCTTTGAGTTTTGCCAGCTTCTTTTCTGAAAAAGAACCCTTATGCTTTGGAGCATACAGTTAAACTTTGGCTGATCGTGTCTGCTCTGAAGGGGATGTTTTATTCACTGCTGCTTTGAAAGTGATTTTTTTTTTTTCAAAACCCGGTAACAGCTGAATTTAGGCAGTCATGGCTGTGATAGAGATGATACCTTTTTTTTGTCTGCTAAAACTTGAATATAGCCTATTCTTATGGGACCTCACCTACTTATTAGTACTGACCAGGGAGTGCCACCTGGGAAAATGTGCTCAGCAGGCTTCCCATAACCCAAAATGTTATGTAAAAGATTGGACTTTGTTGTGAAACTCTATCCAAATTGCTCCAGAAGTGGGATTGGATATAGCTTTAGGACTGAGAACTGGCACCTGCTTACCTGTGTTTAAGGTCATGTCTCTGCTGTGTACTGGAGTGTTTTACTTTCTTTAGGGGAACTTGGGCATCTGCCTTCTGATGTGGTGGTGTGTGATGGTACTTGATTGCATTAGGCCCAAGAGGGAAAACAGAAGGCTTTAGAAGGAGCCAGCAGGGGACTCAGGTTTAGTTTGAAGTAAGGGTCTAAGGTAAGAGAAGGGTCTGCGGATCTTTCCAGTCACTGTTCTGCTCATTGATGAGATATGTTCAGAAACCTGGAAGTTGTAGGAGTAGAGACACAAATTGCAAGAGGGTTTATGAGATGAAAGAAACTGGAACTGGCAGGGCACGAAGACTGGGAGGCAAGACATTAGGTCAGGAGTGGAAAATAGGTCTGTGGGTAAGAGAAACTGCAATGCAGGAATTAATCCTAGATGAAGTAAGCAGTGCAGTCTGGTAGTAGGATAAGCACGCTGGGAAACACAGATGGACTCACTTTAAAAAAGGAAAATAAGCCTCAAAAAAATAGTGTTGAAAGGATGAATCAGAAGTGGGGAAGATAAGGGACTGGGACAAGACTGGTGGAGATGTGCCGAAAGCATCAAGCTTGGAATTTAGGAATAGGAAAGTGTGTTGTACCCACTGCTCTGGGACACTTTCTTCAGCATCTGGCACAGAACCCAGGGCTTCAGAGTATTGTCCCTTTTCTCCTCTCAGCCAGGAGCATGATAATCTGCTGCTAGTCCTTGAACATGTCATGAATGTGTATGCTTCATCTTTGTGACAGAAGGGTTTTTCCAAGTTTGTTTTAAAAACTGGTAAAATTCCTCCACAGAAATGTAGTGGCATATGAAGACTGCAAAGGCAAAAACCGGTAAGATGGAAATACTGATGTTAAAATAACCTGTTAACCTATACAATTTAAACTTCTGTGCCTCTGAGTTACAGTACTGCTATGCCCATGTGGTCACAAAGCCTGTATCCATATAGATCATGTTTATAGCTATACAGGCACCTGCACGTAACTGTTTGCACATACAAATACCTGCATGCAGACAAGATCATCATTGCATTCAGTGTACAAAACTGATCCTGCCCCCAGGAGAAATGAGTGATGGGTAACAAATGAAGAAGTTATCGACGGGACTCTTGCTCCTTTTGTAGCAGATGTTTGAAGGTGTGACATGAATGAAGTGAGGGAGAGGAAAGTTTGAATAAGGGTTTCACTGTTAATGTAATTAAATTTTGTCCTAGACAGTTGAATTGTGTTGCTGTTGCAGGGCTTGTGATGCTCAAGTTGCTTAAACCAAGCTTCCCACAGGTGGTCACTAGCTGTGTGTGTTCCTAATTTAGTGGATGTGAGACCTCTGGGATCTGTGTTGCAGAAATGCTGAGTGCTTGCAGCTGCCAAAGAAGTCAAGAGGAGCAGTTCTTGAATAGATGTTGTGTCTAATTCTAAATACTAATTAATGTTTCAGATTAGGCTCTTGGAATTTGACCTTGTTTCTTCTTTTCACCATTTGTAAAATGTGATTTTTTCAGATGCATTTCCTTTGGTTTTCAAAATACTTTGAAATGTGCAGATGCAATAACAGCGGAAATGAAAGTTCATTAGAAAGCCAGACTTTGTCTTTAGGACAGTAAAGATCCAGTGGATGATAAACAAGTCTGCAGAACTTGAATCCACAGAAAATAAGTGTGAAAAATAACCTATTTGTAAGCAAATAGAAAGTAACAGGTAGTATTGTAACAGTATGCACTTACCATATTAAGACTTTTTTAGTGAGCTAACTAGACTTGTAGATGGGAAGATGTACTGTGCTGTATCAAAGTGTACTAGGAATTTATTATTTTTTTTTTTATAAAACAGTCTCAAAAGGAGCTCATGATTATTGATGTGTGCTCGCTTTCAGTTCTAGCAGTTTCATCCTACATCCACTGCCTGTCTGTTCTTCATGCATAAACTGCTTTCTAATCCTTTTAGTCCTTTTCCATTCTCCCCTCTGATTTAGAGAAGTTTCTCTTCTATGAATTAATATCCTGTGTAGAACTTTGAGTTGGCTTCAGCCATCTGGTCAAGACAGCACATCAGCTCTTGTGGTGTGAGAAATGTAAGAGGCTAAAATTCACCAGCAAGTAAGGGGAAGAGGAGGGAGGAATGGTGGAAACAGTAAATCAAGGGTCTGAAATCCATGCTTTTCAGTAAGGAACATGCATAATAGTTTCATACTGAAGGGATTGAAAACCTGCATGGCTGTAGGATGGGGACTAAGCAATGCAAGTGTGGTATTAAGGGACCTGGTGTTTATCACGGATCACAGACAGAATGTGCTTCAACAGGATCACAGTGGTGCTGGATCTTGTGAACACATGAGTTTAATCTTAGACATATCCTGTGTGATAACTCGTTAGTTCTCTTTTGTGGCAGAAGAGCTCCAGCTGGAATGCTCTGTGTAGATGGGGCCTTGTCCTTCAAGGAAGAGACAGGCTACTATAGACTGTTCAGATCACAGAACCATTGGAACTGCTAATCTGGAAAAAAATCCAGGTGGACAGGACTTCATTCAAACATATAAAAGATAAATATAAAGAGAAGTGTAATAAGCAGTTGTTTATGCTGAGGAAGGAAAGAAGACTTGAATTGCAGTGAACAAGACAGGTTTTCTAACTGCTGAGCTTTTTAACAGTGGGCATAATGAAACTCAGAAATGCATGGGTTGGGGCAATAAGGAATTGAAAAATGAGATTATATAATATAACAGAAGTGGATTGCAACAGTCATTTGTAAAAGGATGAAGTAGAGGACCCCCTGAAATATTTTGCAGTTCTGTCTTTGTGAGATACTACAAATGACAAATAAATAATGTCGTTTTATGTGCAGACTGCAACATTGGGATTTTTTGTTACTGAGAACTTTGGTGTGCTGATTAAGTGAAGAAACAATCTGTGGTTTATGTTGATTTTTAGGCTTAACAGTTTTTGTAATGTTTCAAAGAACATTTTGTAATCTTTGCTGTAGTGACTTTATCTGTGGTAGTTAATAGGTGGGAGGAACACACTTTTGTAAGTCATTTCTTCATGCAAGTTCAGTTTGTGAAGCATTTTATAATACTACATAGGTCATCCCTGAGAGGACAGGTACAACTAAGTGGTTTGGATGTGAGTCTGCATGTCTTTATTCATTGACTGAATTATTACCAGCATTTGTATATCTCACAGGTTGGATGGAAAGAGAGGCAATATTACGCTCTAAACACTTTGTTGCTGTTTCTGTGAAATGTATAGTTGAGCAAGCTGGGAACTTCAGTGTGGCACAGAACGCAGGGCTTGCCCTGGTCCTTAGGGAAGGGAGCGATGGTGGAAGCAAGAAGTCCAAAGTGATGCAGGATAATTGAGAGACGGGGCAACTAAGCAGCACTAGATGAAATCCTGGTTGCCTGTCTTGTGTGTGCTGCCATATGAGGGTCTGTGTCAAAGGCACAATGCAAAGCTTTGGTTCCTCAGTAGCTGAGAGACAAGGGGTGTCTCAGCTGGTGACTGGGAAGTAGCAGAGCTTCTTGACTGGAGCAGCTCGAATGTCCTGGCTGGAGCTGTGCGCCTGCTGGCCTTGGCTCAGGTGTGTGCACTTCTCAGCTCTGCAATGAGTGTGTCCTGACAAAGCTTTTCTGGACACTTAAGGCGGTGTAGAGCTGTCTTTGTGTCCTTTTTCTGAAATTGGTTGGCATGGCAGGGTGAGAGAGAGAGAAGATAGGAGCTTTGATCAGGAGGATGCTGAAATGAGGAACGGCAAAGATAACTGTAGGGGCTGAGGCTGCTGTAGAAGTGGTAGAAATTGGGAATATGGATTAGGTATTGCTAGTGGAAGGCTGAGTTGGGAAGTGTTGTGCTAAGAGGAGGGCTGGTTGATACTGCTAAGTTGGAGGTTTTTTGTGGCTTCCCTGGATATTTGACTTGAGCATCTTCACTTTAGAGCTTGACTTAGAATTATGCAGAGGGGCATTTTCTAAATGAGTAGCTGGTCTCAGTTTCAGTAAAAAACTCACAGGTGCCTGGTAAGATTTATTTGGGAACTCTAAATGCACCTGAATATAAATGGTCACATAGGACTGGTAAACAATACGGGTAAAGATATTGTTTTCTTAAGTAGTATTGATACAATTTACAGATTTTGTTTCCAGCCTATTTTTTTCTTAATTCACACTCCATTGGTCTGAATTACCTAGTATATGTTTTCCTACTGAATAAGAAAAGACATCATAGCAATTTAATTAAAACAGGAAGATTTCCTTTTGTTTGCATTGCAGACAACAATGTATTAAACTAGTTTGTGGACAGTCTCTAAAGTTCTTTCCTCGTGTAAAGGCAGTTTAATGCTGCATGGTAGTGCAGGGAAGTTTATTTTCCTTCTAGTTGGGTGTGAACTTGATTAGATGTTGAGACTGTCTCACCTTCTCCCATGGCCTACAATTCTGTTGCAAATAAATTCCACCACATGTATGCAGATCGCAGTGAGCGCTGCTCAGCCACAAAGCCACAGTGATATAGTTCTGCATTATTTGGAGTCAAAGCTCCAAGCATTTATGTAGCAGACTCCTCTGGGTAGTATCAGGTTACTTTTTGAATGGGAGACAGACGGTTGTTTATCAGCTCTGCTGGATTCTGGTTAGGTAACTTCTCCAGTCTGTATTCATGTCTGTATTTAAAACTGAAGGTGCTGCTGAATTGAGAATAACTTGGGTGATGTATTGGGATAGAAATTGCATGTCACAGAACAAAATCCTGATCAAGAGCAGAAGTCTGGTTGGAAGATGTTTTCCATTAGAATCTGTCAGTGACCTTACTTCCTGTCCTTATGCAGAAAGATGAAACAGATTTGGGCTTCCAGCCATTGACATTCAATTTTTAGAAGATGTAATTTGTTCCATTCTGAAAGAACAAAAAAAAAAAAAAATTTCCTTTGTCTTTCCAGAGTGCATGTGCTTTTTATAGTAACTTGGTTGAAAAAATTACGTAACTGCTTATCAGGGTGGTAATCAAAGTTTTCTCAAGAAATATTTTATGCAGTGTTAGTACAAGCAAGGAAGTTTCAAGAAAATAAATTGTATTCGTCTGTTTACTTTGTTTGCTTTTGTGAGTATTTGCTTTACTGCTTCTACTGCAGCCATGTTCTTAAAACTGTAAAATTTGTCAGCAGGATTAAGAAAGCTGAGGAATGTGAAATGAATGTAAATCCATTTTCTTTCTTTTCAAATTGACTGGATTCCAAGCAGACAGTGTCACTTGAAAGTATAATCTCCTTAAAATCCTGGGAGTATTAGAAACAAAACTGAATATAGTCTCTGTACTGACGTATTCTTGCGATGATTTAGTATTTACTGGTGCTATGCATTGTTTGTAATCACAGAAGTCAGGTGAATGTGGTTCCAGAAACCTTAAGAGGTTTTTCCAGATTTTTTCTAAAATAACACTCCAATTAGGGTGGTTTTATGTATTTTCCAATGAGCCAAAACCATCACTGAAACATGCTATTGAAGTGTGAAATTGCACTGACAGTTTATAATGGTTGTATTTTATATTTTAAAATAAAACACAGCCCCCGAAGAATAGAATGACTTGTGTTGTGTCATATATTCAGTATGAACATCTGTCATTTAGGTAAGATACTTCAGAAATATTCTGCAGTACTTTCCTTCATTCCTAAATAGTGTTGACTTTGGAGGTCACATCTAAAACTTGTTCTTTGTAAATATGATGTTTTCAAGAGCAGAAATATATGTTTTACATCTTCCAAATGCAGGCGTGAGAGTTTCATGCTTTATGAAGACAAGCATTGTGAGTTGAGTGAATACTTCTAGTTCCTGCTTCCATTTCTCTTAATCAGAAATTACATTTCTAGTGAATTAATGGGCTTGGGCTTTATGAAAATGTATTTTGAGATTTGATGCTTTCAGTTTTGAGGGAGTTGGAAAAAAATGAGAATATTACCAGTAGAATGAAAGTAATGAATTAAAGTAACAACTATTTGGATTCCTCCGTGTGTTTAAGATCAATTGTGGTGGACGGAGTTTTTTGGAGGAGGACAGGTGAAAAGCACAGGTGCATGTTAAATATAGTTTGTCATAGACGGTGAAAGCAACAACCCCAAACAGCAGGTGTTTGTGGAACACTCATATATAAGCTCAGGCATGTGGTACTGGTTTGTCTTCACAGTGCAGTAGCACGCGTGTGTCTTGGTTTGTTGTTTATTTTGGGTCCCCCCTCCCCCCCTACTTGGGAGATAAGGGAAAATATTAAATTAGATGGTTTCTTTTCATGATTGAACAATGCATAAAGGTTGGAAGGTATCTGTGCTGTACAAACTCTGCCCAAGTTTAATTGGGACTGCTGCCTCAAGTTCTGTGTCTGTTGTCCTCACCTGAGGAGCTGCATCATCCATTAATCTGATACCAGTTTACCCTGGTAATTCGACAGTACCTTCCTTAAGTGTTTCTTTTATTGCAATGTGAAGGAGAGTGAACACAGTCTGTCAGCAGGAAAGAATAGGGAGCAATGTGAAGTTTCCGAGGTGGGGAACCCAAATGACTAAAGCTCTCATGGGACTGGTTATCTCTGAAACCTGCAGTAATTTTATTGTGCTAACTTTTATATGGTTCATCTTGCCTGGAGTCTTTGTAAGGTCGTAACCTTCAGGATGCTTCCTGAATTGTTGCTACAGTGTAAGAGAAATAACATTATTGCATCCTTTGTAACTTTTGCGACTGGATTCCTTGGTGCTTCAGATGTGGTGAAGGTAAAACTGTTAAGTTGAAGCGGGAATTTCATCCTATCTCTTCCAATCTAAGGATTGTAGACCCTACAGGTAGGAGTTATGTTATTTCAAGCTGGGTGGAAAATATTACAGTAGAAGTTTTGTTTGAAAGTTCAGTATTTAAAAAGAACATTTTTTTTTTTTCTGATTTACTTTCATGAAAGAATATCAAAGCCATTAACAATAAATGTTGTGCATGTCTCAAATTCCTGTTCATAGCCTTTAGGGGGAACAGGTATGTTTTTTTTTTTTCTTTCTCAATGTGTAGGATAGTTTTTGTATTGAGCAGTTGAAAAGGGCATGGTAAGTGTAATTTGTTTTTTTAATTAAAGGCTTGTGTTCATGCAGAAATTGTTCAGTGGCTGTGTAATTGAATTAGAGTAGCATGACTTGTGATGATGTAGTCTCTGATAGTCATATCAATAGTCTGTTTGCCATCCAAAAAATCTTGCAGGCTTCCTCATAGTGTTCTCTGTTGGTGTTTGTGGAAAATCGCACATTTTTAAATAAAAATCATGCTTTGATAAGTGGGCTGTTCATGAAGCAATCAATTTCTATTTTAAACAAGTAAACCTTCCAGATTTTCCCCTGTTTTTACACATTACAGCAGGTGTTATGTATATTTAATCAGAAGACACAACAATAATAGTCAAAGCTAGTCTTTTGAGCTCAGCCTTGTTTCATATCAATGTTTTATGTTGTTTGTCTGAAATGCTGAATTGTCATAATATGTACCTATTCAAGTAGAAACACAGGACCAAGAGATTTTGCTTCACAGACGTGGTAACATGGTTTCTTTTAACCAATATAGTAAACTTCAATTCCTTTTCTTCCTTTTTTTCCTCCCCTTTTTGAAAGAAGATCCTCTTATGGGAATTTTTTAATTTTTTTTGGACAAATGTATCGACATTCCCTTCTGTACTTTCCTCAATGCTTCTCTTATTTTTCCACATACATTCTACCCTATTTGCTATGTCTCTGTCTTGTAATGAGAGTTGCAAGGAGTTCCATCTTACCTCCTCCTGAAAACCAGCAAAAAAATTACCTGATTCCAGCTTGTGTTGGTTTTGCACTCAGTACTTCTTCCAACCTCTTAAAGAGGACAGTAGAACTTGTTAGGCATGGGTGGGGTTTTTCCTTGTTGGGGAAGGGAAAACTTGGAAAAAACGGGAGGAGGAAGAAAGCAGTAGTGCAGTCTCTTGCCAGACGTGAATGATTTTCCCTCTTTTGAAGCTGTGACTGTGTTATTCCGTGGAGGCAAAAATTCAATTTCAGATGTTTCTGTTAGTTCTGTCTTGTCACATCAGTTTTTTAGATGATTGTTGCATGGGCTGTATTTTGTTAAAAAGTACCTTATTGGGATATTTTTACTGTTTTGGTATTGTTTTCCCCTTTAAATGAGACAATTCTTGAAACCCTGACTTAGAGCAGAGTCATGCGAACAATTGTATTGGCACCTCTGGAGTGCAGCAGTGAGTATCAGGGGATATAAGGGAGCAGCAAGAACCTTTCAAAACACAGCTGCCACTGACAGAATGGCACCACAGCTCTGTTTTACTCTGAAATTAATTTGTTAAGGAGCAACTGGATTAGAACTTACTTGATCTTAAAAGCCTCTACTATTGAGAAACCTTCATTTTAACAGCAACTCCTTTCTCATTTGAACTCCATTTCTTACTAGTAGTTTTCATTATTTTTTGCTCTTCCTGGAAGTTTTATCCACTGAAAGAAAAATGAAGCTTTGTATTTTTAAGTAATTCAACTTGGAGTACCCAGATGAAAAATATTTTTATTTAAGGAAACATTTATATGAACGACTGGATTAAAATGTCTCCTTGGTCCTCAGTCATATTGTACTTTGTATACAAAGTTTAAGCTCCATAATTTGTCTAGAGAAAGAATTTTCACTTTTCTAACTGGCAGGTCTAGAGAACTAGTGTTCTTGCTAATACGTTTTAGTAGATCCTTTTTTACGGTTGATGCCTTCTGTTTCAGGACTGGCTTCAACACTTGCTCCAGCATCAGAATTATTTACTGTTCAGTCCCCATGTGAACAGTTCCTTTCTTCACACTGTTTCTGCATACGCTCTCCCTGTGCAGCCTCATGGGCCCAGAGCTTTGCCAACACGCTCGGCTTCCCTCCATCTGCTTCCCTGAGCAGCAGCTCCTGCTCTGTGGTCCTGAAGGACTGGCTGAGGTACTGGCTAAACCAGCATCACTGTTGCATTTTTGGCTCTCTCCTATTTCTGTGCACTCGTTTATCAAATAGAAAACCACCTTGTAGTTACACCTGTACTACTGTGTGTGCAAATCAGGCCCGGACTATAAATTTGTTCCGGTCTGACGAGTCACACTTGTCTGCAGGGCAGCGGACGCGTGCCTGGCTGTTCTGAGGTGGATGCCCAGATACATCTGTAGAGGTTGAATTCAGCAAGCTAGGCTGCCCAGGACCATGTGAAAAGCAAGAAGATGTTGGGAGTGCACATCTGGGTGACCCAATATGGAACTGTAAATGTCTAGCTCCTGACTTAAAGCAGGTTACAGAGTACCTGTGATATATCATGCTGTCTGTCTACTGCTGCTTTAGATGTTTTCTGCATCATCCAAGAGAGAGCAAGATTCCAATTAGTGAGCTTCAGCATTAAGTAGGTAGTGGAAATGTTTATTTTCTTGCCTGATTCAATATTAGCATGTGAGAGACAGGATTTGAAAACACTGTTGGTACTGGAGACAAAATATTTTGTAGTGAACACACTCATCAGTTCCAGCAGACTTTTGCAGAGTTTTATGAGCACTAGCTTGGTGGCGGCTGCTGCTGATGGCAGCTTTCATGTGAGAAGAAGAGTTGGATTAATGGTGTGGGGCCTGTGGTGCTGCCTTCCAGAGCAGGAGGGGCAGCAGGGATGTTTGCATGGTGGCAAATCAGTTCTCAGCCCATTCTGAGGAAAACTAATGCATTTTACAGTAGAAAATGCAGGAGTCTTCCTGAAGGTTGCGATATTGTGGAGGGCTGGAAGCAGGAAAGAGTACTGAAATTTTGTGGAGAAACAGATAAGCCAGCATGTTGGTTATTGCAATGTAAATTACTTCTATTTTTGTCTTTGTGGTCTTTTTAAAGCCAAATGATACTGAACTCAGTATGTTGTTTAATTTGTGTGTTGGCTTAATGATGGAACAGTGTCTTGGGGAGAGGAAGCCTCATCAAAGAGAAACTAACAAAAGTGAATTATTGAGACAGTGCATATTGTAGGTCACTTAAGACAGACTGTTGTATTGAACTGGAACTGTCACCTTTGTGGTTTCTTTAATTATGATTGAAGTATCACATGCATGCAAAGCATTAAAAATTGTAAAGCATCTCTGGGACTGAATTTTTAAAAAATCATTGTTGCACCTCTGAGTGGTACTTAAAATGGAGGAAGACTTTTTTGCCAGAACAGGCTTTCACTGAAAAGAAAAGGCCTTCTGATATGTCCCTCCATAATGGTGTAAAAGCTTTAAGCCTTTTGTTGTTTTGCGTGGTTAGCTTTGATAATAAAATTTTGCACTGCCACTAAGAAAAATTTCCAGAGGTGTGTATTTCAACAAAGAGTCATAATCATATTTCACTTCATTCACACTGATCATTTCCATGGGTTCTGTTCTGTAACTAAAGATCAGTAGTAGGTGTTTTTCTGTTCATCCTCTCTGACAGTATGGTGGTCTTTGAGATACTCAGGGAAATGTGGGGATCTCTCATGGTGCTGATGGTAGCATACTTAGGGTCTAATTAGAGCTGGTTTATGTAAACCAGTTTGGGAACTGACAGGTTCTCAGTTTCTTAATCCCTTGCAGAGAAAGGAAATAAAAAAAAAAAAAACAAACAACCAACCAACCAAAAAAAACAAGCAACCCGGGAGGCTCAAGAGCACCACAGAAATCTGAATGTGCTGACATTTTAAAGAAAACTGCAAGTGCTGGAAATGCCAGGTTTCATTAGGTTTTTGGGTTTTAGATGGATTTTTGGGGTGAACTTTACTGGAACCTTTTCTACAGTAAGGGAAACACCAAAACGAGTCTTTTCTGTAAAGCGATACTGTATTGAGTATTTTTTTTAATCCCCTGCATGTTCCCATTTCTGTGTTACAAGAATAGTGGTATCTGACATGCATCTTAGGAAGGTGTAAGGACTCAAATGCAGGTTTAGTAGCCTTCTGTAAGGAAACTGTGGTGCAGGCTTGATGTGGTGAAGTGCTCTTCATCAGTCACTGGGTTCTGCGGAGCTGGCATGAAAGTAAGGATGCTCTGAGGTGTTCCAGGTGTTTGGTAGAAAAATGGTATCACCAGCTTGTTTTTTAATATACAGGTTTTTCTTCTTACTAGACCAAGCCTGAGTCAAATATACAAGGTGCTGGTTTTTCAGATAAGGAAAATTCATTCTTATGTCAATACCATCACCTTATGGCACCCACAATACAGATGTTGGCATACTACTGGCATTTGATAACCAGGGGCTACTTTTTAGAGGCTTAATGTCTTGAGCGTATAGTTTTAGCTTGGTTAAATGCAAAAGTTTATTTTACTTCATGTATACATCAGTTTATGATGAGATTAACACTCCAAGAAATGTAATTTACCTGAGAAATGCTTAAAATGAAATAATCTTCACTATTTTATCCAACTTAGAGCCTTTGGAAACTGCCTTCTGTGCAAAGGTCTAGTGTCTTCCTGGGAATTCGATCTTACTCTTCATGATTATATCTGCTGTATGTTGATTCTGGGAAATGAAATGCTTCTTGATGAAAGGGAGAAGGGAGCGTTGCTGAAATACTCTGGTTTTGTAAACCTGGAAGTGAACTGGGTAAGGGGGAGGAAGGGCAGAAGAAATTAAACATCTTGTTGATTGGCTTAACATACTACAGAGTAAGTGGACCATGCTTGAACCTTGGCATTACAGTAGGATAAAAAATGCTAAGTATATTTAGTCATGATTTGGGCTCTTTTAGATCTGTAATAACAAAGGATGGAAGGCTTTTCTTTTTCTTTTTTTTTTATTCCCCGTGTTTAAATCCCTATTTAAGTGGTTTTGTTCCCCAGTAACACAAGTTGATAGAACAAAATGGTGATGAGGAGGAAGAAGGAATCCTGTGCAGGTGTCTTGTTGGCATGTTGGCATTACCCAATTTTTTGTTTACTGTGAGGAACAAGTGTTATTGTGTTTAATGAAAGATACTGCAAACACTTTCAATTTACTAAAGCTTTCAATAGTGAAAAACACAGAGTACTTTTTCCCTTTCTTCAGCTGTGGGGAGCGGAGCATTCAGATTTTAGGTTATAACAGCATCTGCACTTCTATTAAAGTGGTTTTAGACTAGCTTTATGAATGAACAATTTAATATTCAGAGTATAACCTCTTGTTTTATGACTATGGAAAGACCTACTATTGCAGCTCCAGTGGTTTCTGTTAGATTAATCCCTGGGTAGCATTTTATGGGCAGTGTTCTGTGCAGTCATTTGTCATCTACACAGCATTACTGCAGTTCTGTCACGAACTGTTATAAACTATCACACAATGTAGCAGACAAGTGTACGGTAAATGTAGGACACTGCTTGGCAGACATGAGAGTGATGTTGCCTGTTTCGGGTGTATTAAGTGTGTCAGAGATGTTCCTTTGTCTGGCAGTGTGAAGTGACTTGCTGGATTGCAGGGATGTTGTTGGATATTGGGAGTAATGTGTCCACTGGGAGCTGAGTCCTTGAAAGTGTACTTCACAAAGGTACCTGTTGTGATTAGGTATTAGCTTTAGATTAAAAAGCTAATTAAACCCATTTATTTAAAGATGCCGTAGAGCAGACACTAACACAGTGTACCGGGTTTTATTCACTAATATTTTGAATAAATATTTGTAAGAAGTTTCATTTTGTTGTCTTTTTTTATTTTTTTTTTTGTACCAATAGCAGAGGAAGGCTAAGCTGATTAGTCTAAAGATAAACAGTAAAGATCTCTGAAAAAAACCCCAAACTTCTGAAAAACAGTGATTTGGGTCTGGAGGGGATTGTATGTGGAGGAGGAAGAGTTTGGTAGGCTGTTGAAGAGGAGCTCACTGTCCAGTGGTGTGGTTGGAAATAACTTTCTGGCTTCCATTCATATGTTTAACGTTTTTCTCCCTGTCTGTGTGGTCAGTTGTTCAGGAAGGATATTGATTGACTAACTGGGAACGGCTCAGGGAATATCCCTCTGAGGAAAGGATGTTTCCAGGTGAGAATGTCAAAAAGAGCAGCCCAGTTAACAGGCTGTAGATGAGCAGTAGGAATGACTAGATTTCTGTTATGGAAAACATTAATTCTGTAGTGGAAGGGCCCTTGACCTGGATAGGAGAGATTTTCAGTGAGGGGAAATTGAAGCTTAAGAACATTGGAGTAGGAGTTATAGACAGTATTTGTAACAATGAGGAAAAATTAATTGTAGAGCAACTTGGAACCTTTAAAAAGCAGAGGTTAATTCGGGCAAGATTTATGAACAAAATTAGGCCAGAGGAGGGGCTGGAAGACTACATTGTCACTTTCTGTCCTTATAAACCTTTGGCTATGTGGTGTGGAAGAATGACATTATGTAGTGTAATCATGTAGCTTGGAATCTAATTCTCCTTTCCTTTGGCTTCAGTCAACTTCTGTTGGAATGAGAAAAATCTGCTCTGAGCGTGTTGGTTGTGCTTGCCTCCCTTGTCTGAGATTTAGAGGAGATTGATACACAATTTTTAGTGGTTTAAAAACATTCCCTTCCGTACCAAAAAATGCCAAGATGGTAAGGAGCTTCAGTAAACTTATAGGATATGATGTTGAAAGCATAACATGCAATTTGGTAAATAAAACTATGGCTTATATATCAGTTTTACAGTGTCACTGTGGAACATGCGGCGTTCTGGAGGGTGACAAGGTACAACATGTGATGCTGGTGTTGCTGTGGCAATCCCAGCAGTGGGGAGCTGGAGGTGAGCTGAGCTCAGTCACTACCACCCAGACTGACGCTGCTCCTCCCTTTTTTCTAGCAAGTGCCAGAGAGGAGTAGAGGTGTTACACAGCCTGCTGTGTACCTGTAGTAGGAAGGGTTCTGTGGGTGTAGAAGCAGATGGTTGTGTTTGGATGATACTCTGAATTTCCATGGAGAGGCAAGAAGAAGGAAGGAAAGGAAAAGAAGTCTCAGAGTCAACTTTTCCAGCAAACAAGAAGTTCCCCAGAGACGTGTGCTACCGCAAGTGAGAGGTAGCTCTAGAAATAAAACTGGAAAGGGACCAGATTAGCACCACCTTCTTCCCTTGCCTATTGACTGCATTATAGCAAAGGTATAATTTCCTTGCAATATTTGGTACTATTTTAAAAAGAAGAAAACCTTTTTTTTTTTTTTTTGGCATGGGCATCATGCCAAGGTTTAAATGTTACTGGCCAGTACTACTTGTAGTGGAGCTCCCCTCAAGCATGTTTTGCAGGCTGGCAACTGTTGTCGTGCACAGAGTGGCGAAGCTGAAGTGAGTTCAGCTGACACTTCGGTAGCAATGGAAACTTTTTAATAAATAATTCAATGCAGCACGATGGAAGCTGATATCTGTGGTGACCAATATCATTCATTTTAACGGTTCTCTCTCACTTCATTGCTATGTTACCCATTTAACCTGGAGTATTTGTCATTTTAAACTGTGATGGGAAAGGGGAACAAAGGGGGACGGCAACATCTCAGTATTTTGTTTGTGGTTTTCAGCTGTGACCTTTAAGGTCTCTGCTAGCATAGTTTGTGTTGTTCTGAGGAGAGGTCCTATTGATCTTGTCCTTGCTCAAGTGAAGATGGCATCATCTGACCTGGACCCTTGGGGCCAGGCCCATTTACTGTTTGCTGCCTGAACTAGTTTGTGTTTGTTCAGCTTAGTTGTTTGCTGCTGAATTTCTACCGTGTTCAGAAATCCTTACTGTGTTTATTTATCTACAAGGTATATGCAGCAGAGCTGTTTTTTTGACTTGTAGGCTCCTCCTAGCTAGGAAAAGTTTTCCTTTTGTAGATGTTTTAGAAGTAGTATATGATCTCCCCAGGAAACTGGGAAGTAATGGTTGAAAAATCTTGCTGTAATGACCTTTGAGGGTTCCTGAATCCAGGTTTACACCAGATTTCAAACTTAGGGCAGTGGGTGACCAAGAAAAGCAGTGGATGGAAAAAAGACCAGCTGAATGGAAGTGAGGCAACTTCCCTTGCTTTTCCTTAGAGTAATGACTGTATCTTAAGAAGTGTTTTTTATTGATGGTGCCTTTTATTTTACTCGTGGTTGACATAAAATATGAAAACTGTGCAGGAATCTGAAAAGTGGGAGGGGAAAGATGTTTGATGGTGTGATTGAACAGGATTGTGTTCTGAGAAATCAGAGCAGAGAACAGACTTGAAAAGGCATGGCAGATGAAGGTGCAACTAGAACAAAAAGAGTAACAAAAGAAAGGAATTAAAATGGAATCTTCAAAACCAGTTAATCTGGGAATCTCTGCTCCCTTGAAACTGAAGTCTCCAGTTCAGTAGGTAGTGGTGCATTTCAGAGAAATTATTCAAAAGCTCCAGTCCCACCATTCAAATACAATAGTGTGCAGGAGTTGCCTGACAAAAAAGTTGCCATTTAGAACAAGTTTTGATGAGAAAAACTTGCCAGTGTGGAAGAAACCAAGACAAGTCTGTGTCCCTTATGTGTTTCTTGAAATGACAAAGAACTTAATTTTCACTTAAAACCTGACAAACCTTTAAAGGTATGTGATATGTCTGTGACTTGGTGAAACTTTAAATGAGGGCTGTAACTCGTGATGCAATGTGTTGAATACAGAACCGTGTATTTTAAAGCGATGTAAATTCGGATTCATAGTGTTGAATTGAATGATGGTGCTGCCATGGGAGTTGTGGGACAAGTTTTCAAGCAAGTGTTTAGATAAAATACTTGAGCAAAAGTTCTCAAACCTTGCATTGGCCATGTGAGGAGAAAGGTAACTTCCATTGATCAACTGCAACCTTCTTAAAGGAGGATGTGATTCCACTCTGTTGTGAGGTTTATATTCCTGGTACTGTAAAGGTTCAGATTAATTTCAGGAAGCAGTTCTAAGAGGAGGTAACATTTTACTAGTGAAACTTTACTTACCAAAACATGTCCATTTCAGTGGACAGTTTAAAAAGCTCTACATGTTTTGATAACGTACCCAGCAACTTTCATGTCTTGTGGGGCTATGTATTTAGTGTGCTTTATCCACACTGCAGATACTGAAATTTGTTTCTGCTTTACTCCTCTGCCATTTTGCAGCAAAGGTCAAATTTATTCTGGTTTCCTGGAGCTAAGGAAACAGAGCAATCTTATAGTATTCATTTCTCTGATGATTGATTTATTCTAGTTTTCTGCAACTGAATGCACTATGAATACAGTATTTTTCAGGGTTTTGTCTTGGTTTTTTTTTTAAAAAAAACTTTTTATGCTCTTTGGACTCTTAACATCCCATGGCAGTGATTTTCACCATTCCATCATGTTTGGGGGAGAAATATTACTTTTGTTGCTATTAAACTTATGCTAATTGATACCTTTATTGAATTTTTAATAAAATATTCTGAAATGTCATAATTTGTATTTTTACTTCATCATGTCTTTCCTGCTTGTGCCTCTAGAAACCTCATTCTCAGTCTCACTTCTGTTGTCTCTCCTTCAGTCTGAAAAATCTTACAATGGAGCCAGTGCAGGCTACACTTTATCCTTAATCTTCTCTGTGACACCTCTGTTTCTCTACTCCTTTTCAGCCGTGATAATTATAACTGTGCAGCACTTGAGATGAGATCACAATGTTTGCATATAGTGTGGCATAATAAGACGTTTCTGTTCTTGTTCTCTGTTCCCTTCCTAGTGGGCTTTAGTATTCTGCTTCTGTCTTTGATTTCTGATGAGCACTGAACTGACGTTTTGAAATCATGGTGGATGATACTTCACAGTCTCTTTTCCCAAGTTGGTAGTAGTTTGCTTAGAGCTTATCGTTGCTTCTGTAGGTAGGGTTTTATTTTTTTTCCTCCTTTCTATACTTCACGTTCACCAATCTTGAATTTCACCTAACTTGATGTAAGTCTGTGGTGTTGGAAGAGCTTTCCACTGCTTTTCAGTGAATGTCAGTTTTCAGTTGGGGCTTTTCTGAAACGCTGTTGGGAAATGTTGTCAACTCACCTCTCTGCTCCCGATTGCATTTTGAGGATAATGAAACATTGTAGCTGCAACACTGCTGGAAATATTTTTTTGTATTTTAAAGCTTTTAATTGAGTCCTGCTGAAATCTTGAACTTAGTCCATAGTAGTTAAATTTAAGAGTTTTGATTGGGAGCCTTGTTAAAGGCTCTGAAAGTCCAGTAAAATTGTTTCAGGTGAATTAACATTTTGTCGGTACTGCTCTTCGCAGTATTGTCACTGACATGTGAGAGGCAATTTGCTTCTACTAAAGTTATTTGGGAACCTCTGAGGTTACAACTATTAACTCTTTCACAGATCATTGTCCGTAGTCCATCTGTGCAAAGCAATTAAGTAGCAGATCCAAGATAGAAATGCTGGTGGATCACAGGGAACATAAGGAACTCTATTCTCCTGAAACTAACAGCGTGTATGAGAGTAGTTGTTAAGTGGCTTTATTCCAAAAGTAGGTTTTTTTGGAGGTATGCTCAGGATAAGCTTGGGAAGGAGGCTTTCGTCTGCTACCAGTAAAATCCAACTCCCAAGAAAAGGCTGTATATTATTGTTGTTATACACCTTAGCACATGGGGGGTGCGAGAATGAAAGCAATGCATCTAATGAGATTTACCTTTGGAGTGTTTGGCTGCTGTCACTGGAGAGAAAAGTAGTCTTGTTATTTTGCCTTTCTTGGGGATTTGCAATCGTTTGCGAATGTTTTATTTCTTGGTTTATGCCATACCTGTTTGTATTCAGTCTGTAAGCAATCTGGAGTTACTTTTAGCACTAGGAAAGAATGAAAATGATCTGTGTGAATGAAAGTGTTTTAGTTTCTCTTCCTGCGTGGTTGTGTATGCACAGCCATGAAACAAAGGATGTGAAGAATCAGTCTGTTTAATACACCAGTTCTCAGGAGGCTGAGTGGAATGTAGTTGAAATTATTTAGAAGTGAATGGTTGAACCTCAGGATACTGTGTGTATCTGAGCTAAATATATTCTGTAATTGATTTTCTTGTGTTTTTCTGATATAAATGTTTTATCAGTGAACTAAGAATTGTGTGGTATTATGCAACATGACCCATAAGATCCTAGAAAAAAAAAAAAAAGCTGTGTCTACTGAAAACCCGTACATTTTCAAGAAATTTTGGGATCACAGCTTAAAATCAAACTATGCATAAGTGCTTAATAATTTTCCAACTATCCTTAAGCTGCTGAGTTGATGTGGTTCATTGGATCACCCTAAGGGGTGGGTATTTGCTTGTGAAATCATTCTCTTAAAAATGTGGGGGTTTTTTATAGTTTTCTGCAACTTTTGAGTGGGCTCTTGATATAGGAAATCTGTTTATCTCAGGTATGCAGCGTATGTGCATACACAGCATCCAAATATTGCCAACTGATGCTGTGGAGGAACTTTTAGGGGGAGGTATCTGGAAGCAGTGAAGCTATGATTTATTCTCTATTTCTGAATGATGTGCTCAACATTTTTGCATCATTATTAGATTAATTATTTTTGGCTACACATGGTTTTCCCATAATCTGAGGGGGGAGTGGGCTTGCTTATTCACATAGGGCTGAAGTTAGCAAACAAAACTTGTGGAATCTGAGACAGATTGCTGTAGGAGTGAAAGTAAGTAGGAACAGGATTACCACGTCCCAGCAGCTAGAGATGTGCCAGAGGTGAAGACAGTATGCAAAGCATTTTTTTTCCAACTGTGTAACCATTATAAGTGTCTTAATGATGAAGGCACCAGAAAGGTCGCTGAAAAGACTGAATAGATTGATTGTCAAGGCCACTTATGAACAAGGTCATGTATAGTAAACTTAGTTGTCACCTTCATCTGTTCTTACTTATTAAGAGAAGGATTGGGAGAGCAATATAAATGGTAGCCATATCTTCTCTTGAAATAACACGGGAGGTTGTGTTCAGGGACATAATTTCCTTACAAACCATATACAACATCCCGACTGATGTTTACAATCCTTGCAGATGACAGCAGGCTGATAAGCCCTGCAGCTGGCTAAGCTGGGCTTTTATTTCTGTTAGGGCTTTTAAATTATATCTGACCATATAGTTTGTGGGTTGATACTGTATAGGGAGCTGAAATTTGCTGTTTTCCTTGGGGCGACTTGATGAAATACAAAATTCTCAGTTTCTGTTTTTCTTGCCATGTTTGCTAATGGAGTTTTTTTGTTTTGTTTTTTTTTTTTTTTTGAAATGCCAGACAGTGGCTTTTTCTGCAAGATCTTTTTACTGTTTGTTGGTTTATTTATAACATTAAAAAGTGTTTGTCTAAGGTACTTTCACTTGAAGTTTATGCTGCAGAATTCAGGACTGTAAATACCTGTCTGGACTGGAGAGGAATCATTGCGTATTAGTTCTTTCTGTCATAAAGATAGAAGTGATGACTTGATTTTACCTCTTAACCTTTTCCTCTAGTGTTTCTCTTAGATTTCCTTTTTAAAATGTATAGAAGATTTTGCATCATGTTGCCTATTATTATTTCTAACATAACTATCAGTAAGTGCTGACTCATACCAGGAACAGCTGAATATTAATATATTGTCAGCACCTATGCAATTCAGATCCTTAATGGTACCACTAAGGAGATAATATACATTTTTTTTCAGGGTGATACAGGTTATTTGTGAGGCTCCTAACTAAAGCTTGAGTTCATTACAAACCTTGACTTGCAATTCACTAGCAATTGTTTTCTGAAAATAATTTGCATATTGAATGCCTTTCTGGTTGTGAACTTGGATGTTTTTCAGTTTTTCAGTATCTTGGCGTTCATGTACGGTTTTGCAGGTGATCTGTCTGGATAAAACTCAAATTTTAGTTTCTGGCAACTTACATAATATGCGAGAGAAGGCAAAATGATCTAGACAAAATGTCCTCAAACTATCAGAGGTATTCTGTTGTTCTGTCTTCAAGACCTTGCTCTTACAGAGCTGTGAACTGTGTCAAAGAATATAATCCGTTTACTAGAAGAAAGATTAATTGAGTAGTACAGTTTGTCATTATTTTTTCCAGTTTCCATGTAGCAGCCAAATGGAGCCTTAAAATTCTGGTGTGAGAAGTCAGTGCCTGAAGATATTTTTCATGTGTGTTCTGACTGTCTGAAATAAGAGGGATGTTAGAGCACAGTCCCTATTTAAACCACATACCTGAAATTTTGAATTGTCCAATGGTGACTTGAATGGAATGGAAGATTCCATAGGTGGTTTGTGGGACAGTCGATATTGGACAAGTGGCATATCCGTCTTCGACTCTTGCATGCTGTCCCTTTGGAAGTAAAAATGAAAATAGAGTTGGTGCAGTGCTTATCAGTGTTCTAGTTCATGGCTGCACTCATTCTCAGTGGTAAAGTCAACATACGTAATGTGCAGTAGAACAATTAGTCTGAATGGGATTTATTTCTACAAGTGTTGTGAATTTTTTTTGGAAACAACATGCTTGTACTGAGGTGAAACCAAATCCTGTAGTTCTCAAGGGTAGCAGACAGCAGCTTTGGTAGGAGAAATAAAACTTGGGCAAACATCACCCATGAGAAACTGTAACATGTCTTTATACTTGTTAGCTGTATTGATTTCCCTACACTTAGAAAATCTGTAGAAGCCAGTATTCCTTGTCTCTTCTGTGTTGCACGTTCCCCCCCCCTCACTTTCTGCAAAATGTTCATGAAGACTTGTCAAATGTGTCCGTCCTAATTGGAAAGTCCTTTTTAAAAGTAATATTTGTAACTCTCTGTTTGTATCTAGGATACAGAGAAATTTCCATTTAGGATACTGAGAAAATTCCATTTGATTCCAGGGCGTAGGATAACAGCCAATCGGGGTGTCTTGCCCATATAGATGTTCCTGTGTTTCGTGACGAAAATACTTAGCGCAGAAAGGTAATCCTGCTGGGATCTCTTTGAGTATCCCTGGATGCATAATAAGTCCTACTACACTAGAATTAAAATATTATGGTTAATTTTTCATTGGTATTGGTGAACCTTTTTGCTTTCTCAGCTGTGAATGAGTTCACTGCTCAGTATAAATGTGGTGTGACTCGTTAGGGCTGTGATTGTTGCTGTTTAATTGGGCAGCAGAATGTAACTTCAGTGTTGCCCAAAGCACTGACTTACAGTAGCTTTTCCTATTGAGCTTCTGCAAAGGCATCATTCTAATTGCTTTCCAAATTGCACTGTTAATGACAGGGTTCTTACTTTTTACCATGTAATATAAAGTATATACTGTATAATAATTACAGTGTGTTTTTTTTCTTTTGTAACCCCTGGGCAAAGGGAAATTAAGATATATTGTCTGTGTTTAGTAGCATAGCCACCCTATCTATGTTGTTTTATATCTTTAATATGGGAGATAGGTGAGACCTGTGTTTAAGTAGTGTAACACTTGTTTCTGTCTCATATAGTACCTTCTATTAGAGCTGATAAGATTATTTGCATAAATAATGACTGCAGAATTGGGAATAAAAATGTGTTGATGGAAATCTGCTTAATTAGGTTGCTTGCTAGCTTATGGAATGTAATTGAAGAAATCTCCATACGTTGCAGGTTATCCAACTTTTTGAAGTACAACCCTTCCAGTGATGCTGAGAACAGGCAGAGCAGCAATAGCTGGTGTACTCTTGCAAAGGCCATGAGTGTTTGTGCTTCTGCGTATGTGCTTTCTAAATGGACTTTTTCTTTTGGTCACAAGTGGCAGTTGTCCAGACTTCAAGCGGGTCCCAGATATGAGATATCTCCTCTCCCTGTCTTTTGGTCTCACAGGGAGAACACGAGATGTGCTGCCATGGTTTGTAGCTGTGGAGGCCATGTGTGACTCCTGCTGGCTAGACAAAGCTGGCCCTCCCAGAACTTGGATTATAAATCACCAACTTGTGGAAGAATGTGTATTTGAAAGAACAGAGGACGCTGGCTCTGATTTCTTGTATAAATCAGTGTATCTGAATGATGGGATAGCATAAGCAATGCATACCAGAAGCATTGCTTCTCTGAAATACTGTAGCCTCTGGAAATGTACTTTACAGCTCTTGGAAAGGAAGAGGAAGACGACCATGTGTGGCTAAAAGCAACATAAAAGAAGTGATGATGGTAGTATGTACAGAGAGGGAACGGAATAATTTTGCTTTCAGGTCTGTCATAAAGCTTTTGAAAATAGGAGGCATACATCAGCTTTTATGAAGTATATGATTCTGGTTTTTATTGACGTTTGCTTGTAAATTACTTAGTGAGCCATGTTCAAGTCCATTGTTCAGAATTGTCTTTGCTTTAAGCTGAAACCCACAAACTACTATTGGCCTCCTCCTCACATGTGGCCCCTCTCCCTAAATGAGTCACTGTGTCTTAAATTTCTGAAGTTTCACGTAATTATTGAAGAAACAGGTATTCTGAATTTTGGAGAATGGTAGTTCATATTGCCGTGTTCAATACGTTATGCTACTGTTAGGGAAACTTCAAAAGGGATACCTTTGCTGCAGAGCTGGCAGACTGTGTCACAGTTCTGCATGCAACCTGCTTACAGACCTCTGCAGGCCTTGACTGGTGATTCAGTTATTTCATTTATCTAAATTCTAAGTACTACACGAGCTGTGCTCTAAGCAAAAACTGATTTGCAGAATATGCTGAAATTCTGTGCCAGAGAGTCAATGGTTATCAAATCAGATTGAAAGGGAAGTGTTACCAGCATGAAACAGAGCAAGCAATAAACCCTTCTGTTAGTATTTTGTGAACTATGTATAGGTATGGTGTAAAAGTTACGTCTGAAAATGCAGGACTCTAATAGGTAACCAGAAAGTTATTAAGAGCTGTTTTATCTGCCTATCCAGACTGGGGAGTTTAAGAGCTAAAGGGCAGTTGGGGTATGATAGGGCAGTATAAAACAACAGATTATCCTGCTCATGCTCTTGGAAGAGAATAGGGGGTTTGATTTCACAGTGCAAAATTGAGGTATAGTTAGATTAAATGCAAGAATTTATTGTACATAATCAATTACATTTGTGTATGGGGGAAGCCTTTTGAGGCTTTGCTTCCATCTACTATTTGAAAATTACTTTCTGGGGTCTTCAGGATTCAATTAATGTATCTATATAGATATATAATTGCTAGTAGCAGTCTTTACGTTTTTCTTTGCAAAGTAGATCTGATATTATATCACATCACTTTAACGTGAGTCGTTTTCCTAAATCTGACTTCCTTTGGCCTGTAGAGTGCATGTTGATACAGTAGAGTTCTCATTTTAGCGTTTCATAGGCTTTTTACAAAGGAGCAATTGAAAGCCAAGCACTGGCTGTCTGCTTTAATGGCATGCGTGAGTTAAGGCAATTTCCTGTTGCATGGAGAGAAACCTTAAGTAGATTTACTGAGTGTGACAGGAGACGTTCGAAAAAAGCAAATTATTTAGTACTTTCGGAACAAGACATTATGTTACTTTGGAAGATTTGACTAAATGACATGTTACATAACAGGTAATTCTGTAGGGTATTAAATGTGTCAGTTTGGGGCAAATCTTCAACACAAAAGCAGTTTTCTTGTGTCTCTTTTATACATTGGATGATCAGGCATATCAGACAAGTCTCTTGTCGTTACATTGTCCTGTTGCTGTCAAATTTGTCCTTCTGATGGGAATGGAGAAGCAAAGGACTGTCGTAAAGGGAAGAGCCTCCAATTTTAGGTAGTACTTTAATAAATGTTCCTCCGTTGTTCATGACTTGGCGGCTGTAACAGTCCCTTTTAATGGCAGGCTTGTTTACAACTTCAGCTTTCACAGCACCAGGTTGCTTTTGAACTAGGCTTTTGTTACTTTTTTTTTTTTTTTTACTCCTGTGAAAGGATTTTGCATTAACTTAATTCCAGTTCAGTAATTTCAGGGATTTGGTGTTTTGGGTTTTTTTTTTTTAAATAAAATGACTAAATGCCATGTGCATGGCTTGGCTAAACAGCAGCTAGTAATTCACAAGAACTGAGGAGTTTTAAACACCAGAGTTGGGAAGGGTTTCTTTTCACGTACTACTAGTCATAAGCAAGAGTTGTCCATTGAAATAGAGAGATGGGCTGGAAAAAGGAAAATGTCCTTAGCTTGTGGCTGGCCTTGAGGGAATTAGTTGCAGCACAACAGTCCATTTATAAAATTAAAATGAACAAACAAGCAGTAAAGGATGTGGGGATAAAAGCACCACAGTAACCTACAGGGAAACAGTACGTGTACGGGTGGAACGCCCAGGATATGAGACATCTTTTGCCACTTCTGTTTGTTTAAAATCTTAGCTAGAAAGTTAAAGCTCTCGTTTGTTCTTGCACATGTCCATTTTGAAGTTAACGGAAAATTTGAGTTTGAGAAAGGACTTGTCAAAAGGTGTTTTCTGTTCTTTTTTTAAATAGGAAAAGATTACTTTAGGAGCAAACACTGCTGTTTATTTCTGGATTTTCATAATGAAAAAACTGTGACTGTTCAGAGGTAATTTTGAGGTCATCTGTTATAAATCACTTTTCTTTGAGAATTACTTCAGTGTATATGGCATGAATTCCTTTAATTGAAAAAGCGACCAGCTTCATCTTCATCTGTAACTTCGAGCACTAGCATTGTGTTTTGTATAGGTGTGTGAAAGATGCATGCTGGAGCAATGTCCTGGTAGGACTTTCTTCTTTTCAAAGAAACCTATTATTTAAAGAAAATTAGGTCCACAGATGTTTGTTCACTGTGAACTCTGTCATTGTATTTTTTTTAACTATGCAGGCACGAAGGAGAGGATGGTGCTGGCCTTTGAGATCAAAGGCAAAGAAGGCTGTTGGTCTCGCCAGCTGCTTTCAAAGTGTTACCACAAGGTCAAGGGACGTGATTCTTCCCTTCTTGTCAGCACAGGGGAGCCCACACCTGGAGTATGGAGTCCAGTTCTGGGCTTCCCAGTACAAGACAGATACAGACATACTGGAGGGAATTCAGCAAAGGACTGCTAAGCTTATGAGGGGACTGGAGCATCTCTCCAACCTGAGAATACTGGGAACTGTTCAGTCTGGATAAAAGAACTCCTGGGGGGGGAATCTCATCAGTGTACATAAATACCCAAAGTGAGGGTGCAAAGAAGAGAGAGCCAGACAGTATTCAGTGGTGCCCAGTGGCAGGACCAAAGGCAGTGGGAACACAGGAAGTTCCCCTGAACATCAGGAAACACTTTTTACTTGGAGGGTGATTAAGGACAAAGACTCCACAACCTTCCCAGGTAACTTGTGCCAGCACCTAGAGATATTAAAAAAATCTGGACATGATCCTGGGCAATCTGCTAGAGGGAAGAAGGTTGGACAGGATGACCTTCAGAGGTCCCTTCCAACCTGAACTCATCTGTGATTGCAAGGGTGCATTTTGTTGTCAGTTAAATTGAATTGTTAAACAAGGAGAGGTTTGTCATTCTGTTCATGTTTGTTGCCATGAAGTAAAGGAAAGCTCGGAGAAGTGGTGTTTTTCCTAGGAAGACAAGTCATCTCTTTTTATCCACTCCCATTTTTTAAAAGCTTGGAATGACCATATTTGGCCTAATCTAAGATTATGCCATGTGACATGATGTTCCTTTTTTAAAAGAGGAGTCTTTTAATGTGTGATTCCAGTATGGAAAAGATTCCCAACTCTTGATCTGAGAGTACCAAAGCAGGCAAAGTAAAACCAGGCGTGGTAGTTTCAAGTGTGTAATCTGCAATGTGTATCCCTCTGTTCCTTTAGAGTCTTGGGAGGGAGTGGTGGTAGTGCTTGTACTGACAGTCCTACAGGGAGTTATCTAAGTATTTTAGTTAAGAACTTCCTGAAATGTTGAGATATATGACAGTTCTTGATTCTTTGTGTGTGTGTGTGTCTTTTTTTTCCCCTGTGAGATGTGCATTATAAGCTAAAGCTGCTGCTTTGGTTAGAACTGGGGAAGGGAGCATATGAGTGCTTGTTTTCTCAGACTGAGCAGCGTTATTTTGACTTCAGCTCTCTGGGAGATAATGAGAAGCGAACTGTCCGCACTAGTACTTGCTCAGTTTTACAATGATATAAAGAAAAGAACTGTCATATTGTGTTTTTTTTTTCCCCCTTTGCCTTGTCATGGAAGTTCAGGAAAGAGAAAAGGACCACAGCAATTTTTGACCTGATCTAATGTGTGAGGGGGGGACTTTGTCATTTATGTGCCCCCCTTCTTTGCCTGCTTCTCCTCTTAATACATTTCTCTGGCAGTCCAGAAATACTTTGAAACCTGAGCTACAATGAGTTCTAGTCATTTCCTATGTGAAGTTTGAATTTTATTTAGTATTACCAGAGCACAGTGAACAGCAGGTTATAGGAAGGACAACTTACGTGAATTAGCAAGTCATGCCTCCATGTCAAAAGCAATGCATCTCATCATTTCTAGTGAGAGTTTTTGAACAATTTTGGCTTTGGATATGCCTGCAGGAGTATCTGTTGTGCATCAGGGTGTAACCTGCCTCTAAAAATTAGTTGTTAAAATGTCTTCTTATTAATAACATCAGAAAATAAAAGGTGCATGAACCCAAACCCTGATAAAAAACTTCCGTAGGAACTACTTTTTGGGACTGAGGATCCATCCTGTAAATGGTGACTATTAAAACGATCCAAAATATGTAGGAAGCCTTATTAAACTCAATTTCCAGAGAAAGCCTGATTCTACTGTTACTATGTTAAAGTTACAGGAAGAGTGATGCAGATATCCTAACGTGTAGGAAAAGATAAGGTAAATTGTCTTTTAGATTTATATAGAGGGCAGTACTGTGGAACTGTAACTTGCTGCTGTTCTGGCTATTGCTTGAGAGGTTAATTGAGATATTGCTTGATATGACATAAATATTTCAGAGGTAGGCAAGGGATTCTTAGTGCTCTCTGTTCAGCTACAATTCCCAGTAGTGCCTTTTACATTCTTGTGGCTATCTAAATTTGTCAGCTCAAATCCTGCCAGAAACTTCAACTGAACAAAAATCACAGTTTTGTTTCTGTTGACGTACGTGTTTATGTTAGCTATACCATTGCTTCTGTAAATGGTTCCAAGTTGTTTTTTTAAATACTTAAATATCTCAAAAAAAAAAAAAGACCCATTTTCTTTTCATAACTATGTCACATGTTCATGGTTTATGATAACTCAAATGGCAGAGAGGAAGAATACTGCTCTTGCGTGACTAAGGCTTGAATGATGCATGAGGCCGAGCAATAAATTTTGTAAACACTTAAAAGACTGTTTTAAAAATGTTCATAAACTTAGTCTTCTTCAGCCAGCTTGCTCCTCGCTAAAAATAAAAATCCTGCCCTCTTCCAGAAAAGATTCTGCAATAATAGTGAATTTATTTAAATAAATATCTTGCATCTATCATGGCTTTTATAATTGAAGGCATTCTCAGTATTTGTATTTTCACATGCACTTAACTGGGTAGCTTTGGTAACTTCTAGTTTCTTCAAGAGATCCCTTTCAAACATCCATTTCCTGGATATACCATGGCTATGTCTGTATTGAACATAGCATTCATGTCACACAGATGCTGAGGGATTGAAGACCTGCAGGTTTCTCTACCTCCCAACAATTCAGTATCACTTTTTAAATGTTGTGTTCATATTTGTCACAGTGATATGAATAAAGGCTAAGATCCAGATAGGCTGTCTCCCTCTTCATCCTGAGAGCCTCCCTCTCAAGTACATTTTGAGTAGGAAAACACATCAGAAACTCTCTCCAGTAATGGTTTCCTGAGTGAAGAACTGCACTTGTCCACGAGAGTTTTTCTTGGAGGTGCATTGTTTAAATAGAAGCTTGCACTTGCCTCATAGAACAATGAAATAAATTTTAAAGTAACTAGTGAATTTTTAATTGGAAAATAACATGCATTTAACTTTGGTTTTTCTGGAAGCTCTTACAATAATGCTGCTATTAATAGCAGTGTGTTTCCTAGTTAACTGCAGGGTAGTGGGGGATGGAAAACACCCTCATACAGCATATTGCTGATGGGAACTTGGCCTGATGTGATAGGGTGGGAGAGAGTGGTACTTTCAGGACCCCTTATTCTCCATAGGTTTTTCACTGCAAATGCTAATTGAAAAGACAGAAAAAGATTGTGGATAACAGTCACTAGGCCTCAACACACTGAGCTGAGCCCACTGGTATGCTTTGGATATGGTGGGACATTCTGATGTCTTTCTATCACTGCCTTACCTGCCTATCCTGAGCAACGATCTGGAGATGTGAGCCACCAAAGTCATTGCAGTGGGAAGCTTCTGGTACTGAAATGCATGTAAACACTACTGTGTTTGAAAGTGACGATTATAGCTCGTGGGAGGACTCTTACCTATCCCCAGTACTGCCAGTTCACCAGTAACTCTTCAGAGACCTTGACTCACACCTAACTTTAGCTGCTCAATAAGCAACCTAGTCTTCAGAATCAACATAAAACTGCGTTCAGAATTAAGCAGTACATTTTGGACCAAATGAAGTTATTAAGCTTAGTTAGAAGAGCCGAGTGCCTGAACTGCTGTCTGTGGAGCACATAAATGGTTTATTATCATGTTTTATCATGTTGAAAGGAAAATCTCGGGAAAGCCTTTATACACTCTTGAGGGATGCATTTTTGTTTCTCTGAGTCATGACCGCAGTACCTGTATCAGGTGACTGTCTCTTTTTTCTCCACAGAAGTGTTTGTGGGGGATCCTTGAGATGTGTTTTGGCAGAACCAGGCCAAGCAGATCCCAGGCTCAAGGGCATTTAAAAGTCACAGCTCCCTATAATTTCTCTGTTGTGGAAGTTGGCCTGGTCGAGCCCTGTCCCCTTTGTCTTCAGGGTCAGTTATTTGCTCTGAGACCAGAAATTCCCCTAATGTATGCTTTCGTGTGATTGGTGACACGTTGAAGTTGGGTGCAGTTTTTTCACTCTGTTCAAACTAGCAAGATACAGAATAGTGAGTAGATCTGTTTCAGGCGTAGTTCCCGAGGTACTTCTCTGGTGCTGCCTAAACTAAAAAAAATTTTCGGAAAATGTACGTGCTTCTTTGCATCTTCCCAGATAGAAACACCCAGACTGAAGCATGTGCAATGGTATTGACATTTCTGATGTGAGTCGTGAATGGCACTTGATCCTCTGTGCTACTTCTTGCTGTTCATTGGTGAGGTTTTTTTTCTTCTCTCCATGAATCCTCTTGGTTTTTTTTTTTATTCCAGCCAATTCTTATGTCTGCAGCTCCCAGCATGGTGGCTGTGGAGAGTTCCTGGGGGACTTCTGTTACAAGTAGATAAGCCTACTTGTTTCAGGGAATCTTTATCCTTGTTTATTTCAAGTTGGAGAGAGCTCATATGGCTTCTGAAACGACCAGCTGAAGTGTATTGTGGTAACTTACCACAAACAGGTAGTTTTGGTATGACTGTATAGGCAAACAAAAATAAATACTATTTCATTAATTACGCTTGTGTTAGATCAGATGACTTTACCAACTTCTTACCTTAAACACAGTAATGTTTCTAATGTAATTTAAAACCACAAGATGCTAAAATAATTTTTTTTAAATCTTTCATTTTAAAAAACAAACCGATTGCTGTTGATTTTTATATTTTGCCTGAACAGCAATGAGGTAAGACTTGTAGACTTTTCCATGACAGCCTTATTTGAGCACAAGAGTATTAGATGTAGCAGAAGGCTGTTACAGGTAAGAGCACCCAGACATGAATCTCTTAAAAGCTTATTTAGGTTGTGCATCTCCATAACTTTTTAAAAGCCTTTATATGAATAAGAAATACTTTCATATGCGGGAAGTCTGAAGGCTGTTTGGTGCTAAAAGCATCTGCTTTGCCTGGCTGTCACTTTCTTAATTTCACAAATAGCCTTGGCACAGTCACTTTGCGTATTTTAGAGTCCTGTGGCCTTTTAGGCAGGTATTGATTTGAACTTACTGCTTTGCCATTTCCTCTTCAGTATACACTTTTTTTCTGAGGGAAAGGTAAGAAAACCTGAATTGCATAAGCTCTTCCCTGAAATGGTGAGGGAGGAGAGAGAGTGCCTTCTACTTTGTAGTTTATTTAATGTATTTATGGACTGTCAGTGCATTGCAAGGACATGTTCTGTATGTGACTGAAATCTTTTTCAGCTTTCTTCTCCCACAGTTCAAAAAGACAATTGGTTTTAAGTCAGTTCGTAAGTGTTTTGGGAGTTTGTTCAATTGTTTCTGCAGGTACAGCTTTGGTTTTTAAGTGTTGGAAGTTGAGGCCCATTTTCTCTTTTCACAGCACTCTTAGCTCTGTGTACAGGTGGTGTCACTTTCCAGAAAAGTCTCAGAACAGTTATGTGGACGACTCAATAACAAAGATTTTAACTAATAAGGAATTATTTACAAATGCAGGAAACTTAGGGATAACTTTGTTTTGTGATATTTCCTTGACTTGTTCCATAACTGTCAGGCAAGACCATTTACTCTCTGTACTGCAAATATGGTCTGTGCCAACAATGTTCCAAAAAATGGCTGGCCCAGAGCCAGCACCATTATCCTGTCATTATTCTGACAATAAAGAAATGCAGATGTGCCTGAGTTCATACTGTCTGAAACACTGAAGAATTAAGAACGATCAAAGTACATCTGATAGGATTTTGGCGCAGCCTTATCTCAGGGGAATCTGGAGGGGAGGGTGGGGTTGGTTTAGCTCCCTTTTGCATCAGCTTATTGTACTCTCAACAATGCTGGCTGACTCCTGCTGGTCATTGAGCTAGTGGCGAAAATGGGCTTCAGGTACGAAATGAATTAATTTTATGGATATGGTGTTTTATGAAATGGGTAATTTTCCCTAAAAATGTCGTCTTTTGAAAAGTCTGTTTGCTTGTAACTGTCCTTCTCCCAAAATGCCGAAGCATTATAGTAAATGGGAAACAGTGAGATGTCCTGTCCATGCTGGGGACTTAGATATCTTTGCACCACTAGCCTTTGTTAGCTCTTTAGTGTCTGGAAGACTTCAGTGCTAGGCTCTTAGGTTTTTCAGGCCCTGTTTTGTACCTTCTCTCTAGTTGCTGGAGATTATTTGTATCATAGCTGAAGGTTCTTGACTTAAACTTTGAATCCTATGAGAGATCAAGCATTGGAGTAAAAGCTGTTTCTTTGCACCATAAAGCTTATTTTAATGTTTTGAATATCTTGTGGTGAAGGCAGTGTGAATCCATCTGTCTTTGCTCTTGAGGTAATGCTTTTCTAAATAGTTAGGTTAAATTTCACTTCACGTGACTTGTGTGCCTTGTTTGCACATTAAATTCTTCTGGGCAGTGAATTGTTCAAGGTATACAGGCAATAATTATGAACCTTAGTTGGCGAACAGTGATATTGTGGAAGACCTGAGAGGGAGTGAGAATCAACGTAGACCAATAAAACTTTTCCTTTAGCAAAAATAAGATATGTGAAGCAGGTCTGATGCTGCTCCACTAATTGTGATCTAAAATGGAGCATTCCGAGTGTGGTGGAGCCAAGGCCTTTGTGTAATACTTGAGACTGGTGAGTGTCCTGGATTAGGTGAGGGAAACATTCGTTACCCCTCAAGAAGTGTGTGTCATCTTCTTGTCTTACAGATAGTTTTACATTTGGGAAACATGGGCCTGGGAGAGACTCAAATGAAATAATGATCTTGGGAGAAGAAATTGCGGTTAAGTTTTCATAGCAGCATGTCTCATTTAATATGTCTTCCAGGCCTTTGATTCCTAAAAATGGCTTTGCAGAGATGCCTTTTACAGACCTCTCCATGTACCCCCTGATTTATATCTATTGCTTTAATCGATAGTCACATCTTTCCAAAGCATCTGCTTGGCTGAAAATACTGAATAAATAATAATGGTATTGAAAGAAGACACTTGATGTACTAGCAAGGGAAGAAAAACTGCCCCCACAAACACTTTATCCATTTAATTAGGCAGAAAATGGATTCTATAAATTGGTTATTCAAAAAGGCTTTTTATTAATGTGATTGTTATTCCATTAGTAATTGGATTGAGAGATGTTCTCTTGAGTCTCCAAAGAAGGAAGAGAATGCAGATTTTAATAACTTGTGTTTTTGTGTACAAACAATTAGAGCTTAGAGTGGTGATTTACATAGTGTTTTCTTGGGTTTTAAATGCAGTGGAGAGAACTGCTCCATTATTTATCTCTAGCTGCAGGGTGGGGTCCACTGCCTTAATTATCTTACAAACCACTTTCTAGAGCCTTGCATTAGCACTGAAAGAGCTCATTTAATTTCTTGTTCCTTATAATTTCCTTGTTTCCAGCTATAGTTGTTAATTATTGAACTCTTCATGGAGGTGGCTACATGCTTCATTTAAGGAAATTGTTTTCAGTGATCATCTTCAAGGTACTCTTGAGTTCCTTCTGAAGATTCACTTCTGTCAAGGTAGACATTTTGTTGGATCACTGTTGGAAATTGGGTGACAGAGTGGGGTGTCAAAGAAAATAGTATGGGGTGTCTCTCCTGTCTGTCCAAGGTCTGTCTGCAAAACCTGGAGAGAGAGACCATTTTTGGCTGGTCTTCTTGCTATGGCTATTTGCCTCTATCTTTTCCTTTCAGTGAGAGGAATTCAGCAACGTAACTGTGTTTAAAACTTGACGTTTTGGTTATGTCCGGGATGGCTCTGTGCAAAGCTGGCTTGGATGTTGAAGGGTTTACTAGTTCATGCAAACCTGCTATGCTACTGGTTCCAAAATCAGCAGTTCTGTTTTCATGGCCCTGCCACTGAGCTCACATGTCCTGCTGGGCATGGGGTACCCAGAACAAGGTTGGTGCAGGCTGTATTCCCTCTTTCCTCCTAACTTATTCTCCTACAACAGCAGCTTAGATAATCTGTGCATGGACAAAAAAGAGTTGACATACTGACAGAAAAACATCTACTTACTGACAAGTGATGCGATCTGTCTGCTGTATTATTACCATTAAAGGAGGATACTGATTCCTCAATGCATTTTTATATTGGTATTTTTAATATGGCATTTTTATAAGCACAAATACAAATAACAATAACTTTACGAAGCCAGAGGGGAATTGGACTCCTCCTGAGTATTGTTTGCTTCATTCTCCAATGAATGGCATCACAGAATGGGTCTGGTTGGAAGGGACCACAGTGGGTCATCTGGTCCAACCTCCCTGCTCAGTCAGGGTCATCCCAGAGCACATGGCACAGGATTGTGTCCAGATGGGTCTTGGATATCTCCAGTGAGGGAGATTCCACAACCTCTCTGGGCAGTCCGTTCCACTGCATGGTCATTTGCATAGTGAAGAATTTCTTCCTTGTATTCAGGTGGAATTTCCTGTGCATCAGTTTCTACCAATTTTCTCTTGTCTTATTGCTTGGCTCCACTGAGAAGAGCTTGGTCCATGCTCTTGACACCCTCCCTTCAGGTGCTTACAGATATTAATGAGGTGCCCTCTCAGTCATCTCTTCTCAAGGCTGAACAAGCCCAGCTCTCAGCCTTTCCTTGTAAGAAAGATGCTCCAGTCCCTTAATCATCTTTGTTGCTCTTGGCTGGACCTGCTCCAGGAGCTCCACATCTCTCTTGTACTGAGAAGCCCAGAACTCCAGGTGTGGCCTCACCAGGGCTGAGTAGAGGGGCAGGATCACCTCCCTTGACCTGCTGTCAGTGCTCTTCCTAATGTACCCCACGATCCCATACTCATTGCTGGCTCATGGGCAGCTTGCTGTCCACCAGGACCCACACAGGTCCTTTGCTTCAGAGCTGCTTTCCAGCAGATCATCTCCCAGCCTGTCCTGGTGCCTGGGGTTATTCCTCCCCAGGTGCAGGACCCTGCATTCGCCTTTGTTGAATATCAGACCATTCTCTGCTCATCTCTCCAAGTTGTGGAGGTCCCTCTGAAGGGCTGCACAGCACTCAAAGCCATTGGCTACTCCTCCTGCTTTGTGTCATCAGCAGACTTGCTGAAGAGGCCTCTGCACCTGCATTCACATCACTGATGAGTAAGTTAAGCAACTCTGGGCCCAGTATTGAACCCTGGGGGCACCACTAGGGACAGGCCTCCAACTAGACCCTGTGCCAGTGGTTACGACCCTCTTGGATTTGCCGCTCAGCCAGTTCTCAGTCCACCTCACTGTCCACTCATCCAGTCCACTTCCTGAACTTGCCTATTAGAATATTTTGAGACGGTGTCAGAAGCCTTGCTGAAGTAGAGGTAGATAATATCAGCTGCTCTCTCCTCATCCGTCCAGGTAGTTGTTTCATCACAGAAGGAATCAGGTAGGTCAAGCATGATTTACCTTTAGGGAATACATGTTGAGTACTCCTGATCACCTTCTTGTCATTCATGTATATTAGAGATGGTCTCAGTGAAGAGGTGATTCAGTCAAGTATTACTTCCACTGTGCTTTAAAATTCAGACCATCATATAGTGAGAAAGGAAGAGATAATGAGCATTCAGTTTTTACAAGTGTGTCATGCCTGTGGTGAGACCTGGAGCTGTAGGAGGCAGGATGGCTTTTGTAGCAACCCAGCAGCATTGTGGATTTCTTTGTCAGTTCATTTGCATTGGGAACGAAATGCTTGGAATTACATTTTACATATGCAGAAAAAACTTAAATGTAAAATAGCAGTCTTAAAGTCTTTAAAGAAAAGAGGATTACCTCATATACAGCTTCTCAGTGCTTCTGGCCTATTTTTTTTAACCATTTAACACCATCAAATCTGGTTTTATGCTATAATGTACATTTTAATCGTACAACAGTTTGAATTGGAAGGGACCTTGGATAGTCCCAACTCTCCTTCCATGGGCAGGGACACCTTCCATTTGACCAGGTTGCTCAAAGCCCCTTCAGCCTGGCCTTGAACACTTCCAGGGATGGGGCATCCGCAACTCTGGGCAGCCCCTTCTATTGTCTCACCACCCTCACACTCAGAACTTTCTTCTTTTATTTAATTTAAACCTACCCTTCTTTCAGATTAAAGCCGTTCCCCCTTATCTTTATCACTACATGCTCTTATAAAAAGTCTCTTTCCAGCTCTCTTGCAGCCCCTTTTATGCGCTGGAAGGCGCTCTAAGGTCTCCCTGGAGCTTTTTTATCTCCAGGCTGAACAACCCCAGCTCTCAACCTGTCTTCATAGGAGAGGTGCTCAGCCCTCAGAGCATCTTCATGTCCCTCCTCTGGACTTGCTCCAACACATCCACATTCTTCTTATGTAGGGGCCCCAGAGCTGGACACAATACTCCAGGTGGGGTCTCAGGTGTGCCCTCACCAGTGCTGAGTAAAGGGACACAATCACTTCCCTAGTCCTGCTGGACACAGTATTGTTGATACAGGCCAGGATGCCCTTGGCCTTCTTGGCCACCTGTGCACACTGCTGGCTCGTGTTCAGCGGCTGTCGCCCAACACCCCCAGGTCCTTTTCCACTGGGCAGCTTTCCAGCCGCTCTTCCCCCAGCCTGTAGCTTTGCATGGAGTTGTTGTGGCCCAAGTGCGGGACCTGGCACTTTGCCTTGTTGAACCGCATACGACTGACCTTGGCCCGCCTATTCAGCCTGTCCAGGTCCTTCTGCAGAGCCTTCCTGCCCTCCAGCAGTCAATACTGCCTCCCAACTTGGTGTCATCTGCAAACTGACTAAGGGGGCACTCGATCCCCTTGTCCAGATCATTGATGAAGATGCTAAACAGGACTAGCTCTAGTACTGAGCTCTGGGGAACACCACTGGTGACTGTCCTCCAACTGGATATAATTCCATTCACCGCCACTCTCTGGGCCAGGCCATCAACCAGTTTAGCCCAGTGGACAGTGCACCCATCCAAGCCATGAGCAGCCAGTTTCTTCAGAATGCTGTGGGAAATGGTGTCAAAAGCTCTACTAAAGCCCAGGTAGACAACATCCACAGCCTTTTCCTAATACACTAAGCAAGTCACTCTGTCACAAAAGGTGATCAGGTTGGTCAAGCGGGACCTGCCTTTCACAAACCCACGCTGGTTGGGCCTGACCCCTGGTTGTCCTTTACGTGCTCCATGATGGCACTCACGATCTGCTCCATGACCTTCCTGGACACTGAGGTCAGGCTGACAGGCCCTGTTGTCCTTCTGGCCCTTCTTGTAGATGGGTGTCACATTTGCTAACCTACAGTCAACTCGAGCCTCCCTGGTTAGCCTGGTTTGCTGACCACCAAATCACACCTCAGAAATGATGAGGGTCTCTTAGCAAGAAACTGACTAGTATTTAGTGAAAATATTGCTTCATCGGCTTTTATTCATTGTCCTCATTCCATGGCTAACTTCATATGATTTTTTTTTTAGCATAATTGAACCTTAAATTCTTTGAAACTCTGGTGTTTTTTACTAACTAGGGAAATCTTGATACCCTTCAGTGTTTAGGTTTTTCCACTTGTGATGCAGCCTGGTTTTTAAATGCCGCTGTAAAGAGTTTAAAAAAACCCACTTCTGTGAACAAAATAATTCTAGCTTTCAGAGCTCTGATTTCAAGGCAGAAAGTCCAGTCTTGTCCAGTTGAACTTTAAAAAGCTGTCCTATATTTTCTGTTTTCAGTGGGTGGCAGGCTCATATACATTAGAAAATAAATCAGGTCACCTATATCTCAGCAGCATGCTCCATGTGTCCTGTTGTACCTCCTAGTTCATAAATAAAACTGAAGTGCTATTAGCAAGTATCTAATGACTTGCCCCCGATCAAGGCATTTGTAAGATGCAATCCCCAAAGTATAAAGGTAATTCCTATTAGAAAAGTTACTCAGAAAATTCCGTTTCCTTTATCTATACTGATGACTCAATTTTTATTTTTCCAGCTATTTCTCTGTATATGTATACAGATGTATAAATATATATTTAATAGGTGTGTGTATGCAGTAAATTTTCATGACTTTAAACATTTATTATGCACTTGAGAACTTCCTGCCCTGCAAGTTTTCTAAGTTTTTTTGTAAGTAAGTAACCTTAAATATTTAAAAGATTATGTTCTAGAAGTTGTCAGAGGTGTCTTGATTTTGTAGTTTCACTTTTTGCTTTCTGTCTAGTTGGAATTCACTTCCCAGAGCTGTCTTTGCTGTTTCTCCTCCTTCTGTTACAACTCTTTCATGCACCATTGCAGTCTCACAATTTTAGCACACTGTGGTTGCCCCACGGCAACCAAGCGACCTCATTGAGCCCCTGCTGTACAACCCCTGATGCCCCACATCCATGGTGGATAGTCCTGCTGCTCATTCCCAAGTCTGCAAACCTCCTTAAATCCCTGTTGATGGAATTGAGGTGTTTCACCCTCTGCTTCAGGGTGGGAGGCAGACATATATTGAATCTTCTGGTCTGCAGCAATCCCCCTCACTCTTTCAGTAATGCTTGAGGAGGTTCTCACTGTTCCTTTTCACTTTGTATCTTAATCTTCATCCTTCCACCCAACAGTTTCTGCTCCGGGCCCTGGCCAACCAATGCATCCACAGTGCTGGAAGGAGGCAGCTTAACCAAGTAATTCCTACAGGTGCACAACAGTAGCATGTCACTGTGAGCTCATTCTTCTTTGAATGGATATAAGGATATACATTCTTCTGGTATAATTAAAACGTTTTCAATGTCTCTTGGACATGTGTCACTTCTGGGTTTGGTGAAAATGGCACATAAACAGATTTCTTTGCGGAACTGGCTGTGCATATCTGTGTGACAGCAAAATGAGGTCACTGAATGTTTTATTTTGCTTATGTATAATCTTAAGAGGACAACAGCATACCATATGTCATCAGTTCAGGTTTTTCGCTATTAGCTGGCTGACCAGTTTGACCTGATCTTGAAAATCTTGATCCTGACAAAGTGTTGAACTTTTGAAGTTAGAGCAAGGCTTATTTCGGAAAAGTGTGACCAGGTATCAGGTCTCCTCTTGCTTCCCAGAAAAGAAGTAAATTTCATGAAGCATAAATAATGTCAAGACTTGTTAGTACTTTGGAGCAAGCCTGGCTTCAATTTCAAGTATATACTTACAGCAGAATGTTCAAGATTCATTAAAAAAGAAAATAAAATAATAATTTGCCTGGACTTGGAAGAGGTTAGAGTTTTCCCATTTTTGGCACATTTGTGGGATTAACAAACCTTAACTACTTTAGGTAGACTGCTTCTGGTTGTAGATGAGCTAGCAGCTAGAACCTCTCTTGCTGTGCATAAAGAACTGTAGATATATTTCATTTTTCAGTGTTAATATCTCTACTTACTCAGTGCTGGACTTGGGATGAGTGATGTTCTCATCACCAAGGACTAAGTCCAAAGTAGCTTCTGATTGCCTGTGGCATTCTCAAAACACAGAGTTTTCTTGGCAGTTCTGCATAAATGCGTATTCCAAATGCATGATCAGGGCACATTTTTTGAACAGTGAGCAAAATGGTGAGCAGCAGATGCACTTCCATCCAGGCCCAGATGCTGTTCTGACTCTGGCATGGCCTGAGTAAAAGCAGCTCTGTGTAAAAGCAGCTGATGTTGTGGGGAAGAGGAGGGTTATACCCCATTCTGTATTGGAGAAATTCACCCTTCATTCACCCAGAATAGGTTACAACTGTCTAACTCTAACTGAATTGCAGATTTGCAGCAATAAATAATTAATGATTTACAGCTCAGTCTAAATTAAATATTTAAACTTCTCCATTGTGCCCCAACCTTATTTTTGTAAGAAGAACTCCATTGTTTGAAGTTTGTCATTCAAATTGGGCAGGACCACTTAGAAAATGCCTCAATTTGTATGTAAAGTGGCTTAATTGCCTTATAGGTTTTGGAATTAAAAGCCTTACTCAATTAGCTATTCGCTAATTCTGTAATGTGCACCAGATCTGAGACAGCTACAGTTTTGCTTAAAAAAAACAAAACCAAAACCCAAACAACAACAACAAAAAAACCCAACAAAAAACAAACAAACAAAAAAAACACCAAAAAAACCCCAAAACCAAACACCAAGAAAAAAACCCCCTTAGCAATTTCAACTGGATGGTATCTGACAGTCCTACTTTTGAAATCATGAGCTGTGCATGTTCAAACCCTTACCTGCAACCATGTCTGAGAGGCTTTCTTTTGGAGGAGAGAATACTGAATATAGGGGTAGAAGGAAGTTGGCGTTTAAATTTCTTTTTCTGCTTGTGGAAAGAAGAACAGCTAAGAGCAAAATATTTTTGTAGTTAACTATTTCTCCTGATTTTTATCTCCTGCCAATAGCAAGAAAGGGAGTTTGTGTGTATTTCTGGGGGCACAAATTATACCCTTTGTTAGCTTAGGATAAATGAGAGATTTGGTGGGTTTAGTAAATAAACCAACTAGCTGAACATGCTTTTGCAGGTGTGTTTTACTTGTGTTCCTCACCAAAAGATTATGTAGTGGCATGTGCAAATACTCCTTAATATTCATTGTAACTTCAAAGGTAAGAGAGCTTATGTTTGCAGTGTTACTGAGCTCTTAGTACTAATGTCCACTTTTTGTTCTGTAACCAAAGGAGGGAGATGGTTTGAAAAAGCAGGTGATACTTACTCACTGAAGTCCTTGCTGTATGGACAGTGTCTCCATAAGATTATATAAAGGAAGATGCAGCTCACTAAGATTGAGGTTTTGAGGCGTACCACTTAAAATCTATTGAATTCAGTGAGGATTTATTGTACTTTGTTTCTGTCAGGAAGCACTTGGAAACTTGTAGGATGAAGATCAATCTTAACACAAGTTACGTTTTTCTAAGTAAAAAGTAAGTCTTCTTTAGGTTTTAAGAATAGAGAGAGGCATTTGAATGCCAAATACATTTGACATATTTTGTAATCAGCTTCATTCAGGAAAGACGCAGGTTCAGTATCTTAAAACTGTGGTATCAGATTATTAAACTACTGACTTTTTTTCATGACCTTTGCTTTGGTTTCCATAGTTATGTATGTTTACTATTGCAGTCCCATATGGGGCAGCTGTAAACTGCAGTGTATAAGAACATCTGGTTATGCAAACCATCACTGATGAAGGGAAGTAAATTCGTGTACTAAAAGACTGCTGCCTTTAACAAAAACCTTGCATGTGGAGTTCAAGTGTAGCCCGAGTTTTGTTTCTTTTTTTTCTAAGTTAATACAGTTTCTGAAATAGCATGTGCTTCTCATTATATAGTTCTCTTATTGTTTCATTCTTTCTTCAACATACATGAATACCTAAAAATCAAGAAATGCTCCTTGTCTTCTTATCCCCATTTTTAAGACTTTTTTTAGTTCTTTTAGAGAGTAGGAGGAGCGTGGAGAATGCCAGATTGCTGAACTTCTAACCATGTAATGCTGGGGTCTGTAAATTAAACCTGTCTGTGAAAAGCAAAACCCTTTGGACTATATGGATATCAAAGTATTGTTGTGGAGTCATGAAATAATCATGTAGATGGAGAAAAGCAATCAGGTTTTACCTTGATCAGCTCCTAGGGAAACGCATTTGCTCTCTAGGCAGTGATTAGTATGTCTTCTGGAAGCGCAGTGGCACTTGCTTCGTATCTGAACCAATAATAATTGGATCTTTTTGAATAGAAATTATTGCAGGTTTCACAAAGAGGTAACGAACCATGTGTGTGTTCTGTTCAGATGTCTGTGTCTTCCCAACTGAATGACTACAAGGAACCCTTTAATTTGGAACAGGTTACTAGTACTTAAGTGAAAGGTTGCATTTGATATATTCATTAGAATTATGTACATGTTTGATATTTATGTAATACTCAGGATATTCTTTACCATGGTAACCAAGGATGGTGGTTTTTTTATTTTTGTTTGTTGTAAGACTCTTCTGGAAGCTCTTTATCAGCTTAAGGGTAACATAATTAAGGTCTTTTAATGCATTAAAAAAATAGATAAACATCATATGCTCTTGTGTTATAAAGCTGACAAGCTGTTGCAAAAGATGAAGTGCTGCATCATTGAATATTTAGATGAATACAAGTGAGTATATCCAAGCTGACTTGGATTTAAACAGGTTTATTCTTGCTCATGTGGAAGAGTAAAGTGACAGGTAGATCTCAAGATTTAAGACTTCAGGAAACAATTTTCTCTCTCGCTTTTTTGTTTGAATTGCAGTGTGAGGTGGAGGGCTAGTAAGAAAGAATACATAGTTTTGTGCAGTCTTAGGGATTACATCTTGATGTATCACCAACACAGCTGTTACATTGCAATACTATGTCATTACATTTTACAGAAGGAGGGGAAAAAGTATTAGATCAAGCGATCCTTTAAGCTCCCAAGGGTTTAACATCCTGTTCTAACATGTGTTACAGCTTTAAATATAAATATAAATAAATGAAATATAAATAAATACGAATTAAAAAAGAATAGCTGTTTAATATTTACTTTATGGTCTTAATGAGTTAGTGGAATGTGAGAATCCAAAATAAAATGTTCACAATTTGCAGAGCATTAAATGTAGAATGTACTGAAGTTAATCTGGAGTTAGAGCAGCCTGTACGGCACTTCTGTCTTGAGAAAGATTTCTCAGCCCTTCTGGGATGATTACAACAAACTGGACCAAAAAAAATAACACATGGTGTTTTTTTTATTATATAGCTCTTTTTTTTTTTTCATGAGCAGTGCCATGGGGTTGCACTATCAGGGCTAGAAAAGAAAATGGTGGCAAGGATGAGTATTTGTAGGAGCTTTGCTTTAAAGAACCTAAAATAACACTTGCTGGGTTGCCAACTGTTGGGAGAAGCTTTAATGAGCTGGCATAATCCAAAACAGGATGTTACTCTTTTTTGAAGTTAAGTAGGGAATCAAAGGAGATATCCCAGTTCACAGATGAGATAAAGGAGAGTGCTCTAAAGAGAGGATGGAGGTACACAGAGAAAGAGGGGGAAGATCGGGGTGTAAAGTATGTGGTTTCATGGTGCTGCCAGAGATGTGGAATTCAGGCAACCTAGGAGTAATGAGAGTTTCAAGTCAAAAAAAAAACCCACACAGATTTTATTCATTTTCTTTGTTCGAAAGTTTTGATTCTGTGGCACTGATAAACCTACTGGGTTTAAGGTGCTTTAGTTATGCTACTGAACTTCAAATCTGTGTTCCCAAAAGCAGACTTGTATGTGGTGTGCTCTCAAGTGGGCGTGCTGAGTTAGCTAAGGGTAACCCTGAGGACTGTGGCTCAGATTTTTGCTCAAAAACCAGCATATTGTAAATGATGGGGAGTTTTCATGCCTGGCATGATAGCTGCAGGAAGATACTGTGGTACAGCTCTGTTGGTAACCAGGTCAGTACTGAAGCATGTAGCACTTGAAGGTTATATTGATTGGCAGAATTTAGTGATGATACAGGTAAAGTATGTCAAGGATGGAGCTTAATGGGATGAAGAAGCAAAATCCAACAACTGCACAATGATTTAATCTACCAAAAAATGTGGACCAAATGATCTACCATCGAAGTGGACATTTGCGTATTAAAAAGCAAAACTGCACATTATCCTGTGCAAATTTATGTTCTAGTATTTTGAGTCTCACTCAGTTTCCTTCATGGTTTTCCTCATTCTGAAGGCTGGATAATCTTTTATTGTGGCAGTGGTCCTAATAAATACCCATCTGATGTCAGTGACTTGTTTTTACATAAAATGTCGGGAAGAATCTCCTGTGAAATAAACCACACCCAGTGACTAGGATGTTTAGATTTATGTTGTTAGCATATGGAAGAAAGCAAAAGGCAGGACAAATTTAATACTTAATTCACTTGTAAAGCAGTCATCACCACCAGCTCAGTTTGCTGCATTTAAGATCAGATATTCTTACTTACATTTCTCTACAGGTAGAGCATAAGGAAGACAGTTTTTTTTCTGCTCTACTACTTAACCTGAAAGTGGTCTCATTAATTTTCCCTTTTCTAAGGCTTTTTTTTTTGGGTGGTGGTGGTTTGGGTTTTGTGGGTTTTTTTGTTTGTTTGTTTGTTTGGTTCTTTATTGGGGGAGGAGGGCTGTTGTTTGTTTGGTTTTGGTGTTTTTTTTTTTTTGTATTGGCATTCTGTTGGTGCTTAGGGTGGTGAGCTGGCTGAACTGTTTACTGCTGCTGAAACAGGGGACATCTTACTTGACTTCCTCCTTCCAGTGCTCAGACGGTTGCCCAGCTTCACTTTTTCAACTGTTCTGGTGTACTTTGGACTCTCCACTGAGCCAATTCATCCAACTAATGCAGCAAAAATTCTGTTTTTTCCTGTTTTATGCTGTTTGTAGGCTGCTCACCTGTATGACCTAGCTCTGTCCCTGGACTTGCTTAATGCCTTTCAAACAGTTTTGCTGAAATGATTGCATCCTATTTTTTTCATCTATGTCATAGCTGCTCTCAAAGGCAGGGCATAAGTCTCTTTTGCAAACTTTGAAAATTTGCAAAGTTAAACTGTCTTTGGGGGACACTGTAGGTCACCCCGAACAAGTGGACTTTGCTGTTCAATTGTACTGATTAGTACACTGGTTTAGATTTTAAAAAAACAGCACCAGAATATGGGAAAAAGTTGTAGATCAAGAGCTGACAGCTGCAGGTATCCTCAAATAGATCAAAGCCCCACATTATCTCTTTCCTCAGTTGCTGAAATCAAGTGCAGAAGAAGCAGGTTTGTGGAGATGGAGATGCTTTTAATCAGTAAAGCACCAATTGTGCCTGTTCCACGTTCATAACTGAGCTTAGCCAGACTGAGCCTGGTGTCCTCCTGGTTACTGTCATCTGAAATGCTGTGCAGTTTCAGACTTCACATTTATTGTGTTTGCAGTGCCTCAGTACTTCCGTTCTTGGCACCTCAATAAACATTTTGTGATGTTTCCTCTCCATCTCATCTCGCGTGTCTCAGACTCCTCTGTGTGTAAGGAAATGAGGAAGAGATTACATCCAATTTGTGTTTGCTTGCTGTTGTGGTTTATTGGACAAATATCAAGCTAAAAATTGTACTTATGTTTAGCTAGCTATTCAGCTACGTAATTAAATGACAGGGCATCTCTCCAGTCTTGTTTTCTCCTGGGATTTTGTCTTATCTTGCTGCTCCATGACATCTTAAAAGTGCCATGTTTTTCCTTGACTTCTCTTTTGTGCTGGGTCTCACTCCTCTCTTTGCTCCTTGTTATGTCTTGGCAAAGAATTAGCAGCTTCATTTTATGATATGATTTCAAGCTGCTGTAGGTGGATATGTGGAGGGTTCTAAGCACTGTGGTCTTTTTTCTATCCTCTTTTAAATGTAAGCATAGTGCTAGTATTAATTGAAGGTAATAACCTACTTGAATTTCAAGAGTTGATGCTGACTAACCGCTTTACTTTCAAGAGTTGATGCTTTCTTCGTATGTTTAAAAGAAAAACTTAATTAAACTGTTACTAATGCAGAATAATTCGTTTCTATTTCAGAAGTTCAAACAGTAGAAAGTTAGAGGGTCCAGAATTATTTTTTTTATCTGTCACTATAATGTTTAACATATAAATGGCTTTTTGCATAACTTAATTTTCTCTTAGACCAAGGTGCAGCAGAAAAATTCTGACCTTCTCCTTTTCTTCAACCTCGTCGTCCTCCTCTTCCAACTGAAATGTCCTTGCACAGATGGGAAGCAGCATAAGAAACATGCATGCACTGAGAATGCAGGAGATAGCACTATGCAGCTGTTCAATTCATTAGCCTTTCTGATTCCTTCTGGGAATTAAATTACCGGTTGGATGACAAGTTCACCACAGTGGGATTCTTGAATGCAGAGCTAATCAAAGCTCACTTATAGCTGGCATCCAACTGATGTCTGTGTCGAATCCTGTATTTTTTAAGAGAAGACCATTACCCTGTTTAGTCATAGTACTGCACCAACATAATTTTCTAAGTAATTAGGAGTAAATCAGCCTCAACCAGTCTGTTATACTATATCTTTTTCTGTCAGGGCCTTGTTTGATATTAATTTTTTTTTTTTTTAAGATGCTTACCAGAGGTTTGGTGTGTTGCTTTCTTCCCTGTCTTAGCACATTCTCTTCAAGGGTTAGTTTAGTTTTGCTGCTTAGTGTACTGACAGCCTGGATTCTGACATGACATAGCTAAAATGATGGTTGTAATTCTGTTTTTATATAGCTTCCAACTAAAGCACTTGCATGTACATCACTTGATTTGGGAAAATAGCCCTTAGATCTTCGACTTCTTCCTCCCAAAACTGTCTCTATCAGTTCCATAGTCTAACCTGTGCATATTGAAGTTCGAGTTGTTGAGTCAGAATGTAACACAAGCAGGAAAGCTGACCACCATGCCTTTAGGCCAGATCTGGCCTGCTTGATGTGTTCAGGGGCCAGTCCTGCTTTGTATCTTTATTGTTGATGTGGATAAGAGGGTCAAGTGCACCCTCAGTCAGTTTGCAGGCGACACCAAGTTGGGTGGGAGTGTTGGTCTGCTGGAGGCTCTGCAGAGGGGTCTGGGCAGGCTGGATTGACTGGGCTGAGGCCAACTCTGTGTGAAGTTCGACAAGACCAACTGCACGCAACAACCCCATGCAGAACTACAGGCTTGGGGTGAGAGTGGCTGGAAAGCTGCCTGGTGGAAAAGGACCCTTGGGGGTGGTAACTGACAGCAGCTGATCGTGGGCCAGCATGGTCTCAGGTGGCCAAAAAGGCCAATGGCAGCCTGGCTTGGATCAGAAATAGTGTGGCCAGCAGGAGCAGGACAGTGATCGTCACCGTGTTCTTGGCTTTGCTGAGGCTGCACCTCGAGTGCTGTGTCCAGTTCTGGGCACCTCACTTCTCCAAAGACATGGAGGTGCTGGAGTGTGTCCAGGGAAGGGCAGCGGAGCTGGTGAAGGGTGTGGAGCGTGAGTCCTGTGATGAGTGGCTGAGGGAGCTGGGGTTGCTGAGCCTGAGGAAAAGGAGGCTCAGTGGGCACCTTATCACTCTACAGCTACCTGACAGGAGGTTGTAGTGGGGTGTGGGGGTCAATCTCTTCTCCTAGGTAACAAGTGATAGGATAAGAGGAAATGTCTTCAAATTGTGCGAGAGGAGGTTTTAGATTGGATATTAGAAAAAATTTCCTCACTGAATGAATAGTCAGGCACTGGAACAGGCTGCCCAGGAAAGCAATAGGGTTTCAAAACTCAAAAAAAAAATTTTTTTTCAAAAAACTTATGAATGTGGCATTTAGGGACATGGTTTAGGGGACATGACAGTGCTGGGTGATGGTTGGACTCGATGATCTTGGAGGTCTTTTCCAACCTGAACAGTTCTATGATTTATCACGATCCAATGGCAGATTGTGCAAAATTTTAGCTTATGTCTTGGAAATGGAAGTAAAATTTCTAATCCATAGAGGTTTAAGAGGACTGACTAGATTCCAAATGTGCAGTAATACAGCTGCTTTAAGTATCCAGAAATGACAACTCTGCAATGCGGAGTGATAAGCCTTATTATTGATTTTGTAAGTCAAATTACTGAATAACTTAAAAGGCATTAATATATATGTAATTTAATTGTGCACATGAATTAGGGGCCAGAAGGCTTTGGAGAGTAATGTAGATGTATATTCTCTGTCCATTTCCCTTATGCTGAGTGACGCTGAATGCAGTGCTCCAACTAGTGTGTAGTGATGCTTTCTGTTCTCAGCTATTACTTAAATCTGACTCATGATGTCTGTAGACCTGCGTAGAAGAACATTTAGCTTGTTATCAATAACGCCAGCCTTCAGACCAAGTCACCACTGTAGTTCAATCTACTTCACCTTTTTAGTTTATAACCCTACTTCCCTCCCATTGATTCTCTTTTATACCATGTCAGATAGAATGCTTATTTTACATTTTTTTATTAGTCACATTATTTCCTTTTGAAGTGAACAAAACGTTCAACACGAGAGGACATCAATATTAAGAGGACTGAAAGCTGCAGAGTGAAGTGTAGGCAATTCTGTGGCTGTGTACTGCCCTTCCGTTATCAAGGCAAGAAGGAAACCATGCTCGTGCTCAAGTTCTTACGGTATTTAGAGCTGGAAACAGGATTTGGAAGAGGGCAGATTTTCCTAGTAATACAGGAATTAGTTTTAGTGGAAGAAGGGACTGTCAAATATGATCTTCAGGTGAAAATTTTTGTTGTGACTAATGTGGAATCTGCTCTAGGACTGGCATAACTGCATGTGGGTTCTTTCCATAATGGGAACAGGAGTCAGAATCGGAATAATGTAACACTTTCATAATGTTACCGTTATTGTTGTCACGCAATTGTTTTAATCTTTTGACTTATCTAATGAGTGAATAATTATTTGAGGAAAACAAGATTGCCTTCTTTCTCATTGGTCTTCTTTTTGTGTTGGGCAGCCCTGGGGTCACCCCAGCACTGTGGGCTGAACGTGTGCAGCTTTTCTTTCTTGAACTTGTCTTGAATGCGCTGACTTCGGGAATGAACCTCAGAACCAAAGAGACTTTGAGGTGCTCCAAAGAAGGTAAATGAAGCTGGTGAAGGGTTTAGAGCACAAGTCTTACAAGGAGCGGCTGAGGGAACTGGGGTTGTTTAGCCTGGAGAAAAGGAGGTTCAGTGGGCACCTTATCGCCTGGCCTCTTGTCCTAGGCAACAAGAGGAAATGGTGGCCTCAAGGTGTGCCAGGGGAGGTTTAGATTATACATATTATGAAAAATTTCTTCACCAAAAGGGTTGTCAAGCATTGGAACAGGGTGCCCATGGAAGTTGTTGAATCACCACCATCCCTGGAGGTACTTGGAATACATGTAGATGTGGCACTTAAGATGTGGCACAAGTGGTGGACTTGGCAGTGCTGGGTTAATGGCTTGGCTCAATCTTTGAAGTCTTTTCCAACCTAACCAATTCAATGATTGATTGCCAGGTTGAGCTTTGAATCTGAAGGAGTTTGGCTGCTCAGTCCATGTGCAGAAGTAACGTGGAAGAAGGTTCCATTTTCTAAAGTGATTGAGTTCAGTGTTTTCTGCAGCTGTTTGAAAACCTGTCGTGACTAGGTGGATTTGGGGGTTTCTGCACAGGACAGAACTAGGTGGGTGGATGGAAGGGCACCTTGGTCTAAAATAAATATATATTCCCTGATGGGCAGAATTTATGAATCCCAGTACCTTGACAGCAGTGTTCTCTTTCCCTCTTCTCTATCTCTGTCCAAGCAGGGCAGTCACAACAGATCAATATCAAAAAGATATTTGAACTGGGGAGGAAGCAGTACGTCTGGTGCTACGTGTGGAGCTGTGGCTATGCAAGCTCAGTAGCCAGCTGCTCCCAGAAGGCATGTTAAAAACATGATTTTTGCCTGAGCCTCGCTCAGTGAAGAGAAGGGAGGATGAATCATTAATTTATACTTTCCTCTTCTCAGATGCTTATGTTCATGAAATATGAATGAAACTGGTTATTTCTGAGTTTTTAGACTTCTGTTGAGTATTTTTTGAGTTGGCCATTAGATTCAGAAGTTACTGGAGAGGACAGAAGTAGAATAACTTCATCTATACTCCCTTAGGAAATCAGGCTTAGTATAGCGATTTTTAGACTATGGTCTGTGCAGAGCTGTGCATCCTTGGCAGCTGTTAGGAGCAGATCCGCAAAGGAGGCTGCTACAATGTGTCCCACAGACTGGGCCGGGAATCCTGCTCCTCTTTTTGCCCATTTCCGATGCTGCCTTCTGACAGGAGGAATAGCGGTGCTTTGTTTACGTGCCTTCAATTGTTATTGCTGGCTGGCTTTCTTGTGGCCTTCCTTAAGGTGCTAATTTCACCTACTATGCCCAAAGGCCCTTTTTGAAGGTAGGTCAGGATGGTATGAATCTTCACAAGAACATTAAGATCTTCATCTTGACTTGTTGCTGAGTGAGAATTGGAGAACTGGAGGTACAAGAGAGGTGGAGGCGAGAATTTAAGTCTCCATGAAATCATAGCAGATTTTGGATATGAGCATTATGTGATTCCCTGTACTTCGATTGTGTGAAGAAGATGTTACTGAAATAAGAGCTGAGTCTCAGGCTATGAAATTGGGAAAGTATCACAGCTTTAAGCTCAGCAGAGTGGGAGGGAGGACCCTTGGAACTGACCTGGAACATACTCATGTTGATGTATTATGTACTGTATATATATTCAATTTCATATTTACATGTTATATGTGCGTATATATGTTTAATGTTCTCTTCACCTGGTTTTTTTTGGACCTTTAGCTGTTTATATTTTCATGGCATGAGACACTTTCCATTTGCATTCATCTTAAGGTGGTTTGTATAATGTGACATTTCAGAGACCTGGAAAACAGGAAGGCACATCCCATGTCTCTGGGCATGGAAACTGCTAAAACTAGAACTGACAACTGCAGATAGTGCATTGAGTTTTAGTACTTTTCTCCTATCTCTTACAAAGATAAGTGGTCCTTTACCGCAAAGTGTGGTTACTATTATTTGAGTTAGTGCTGCAAGATGTGTGAAAGTGATTTTTTTTTTCTCTTTTTTTTTTTTTTTTGACAACTGGTCTTAGCAGGGACTTTTGAGCACATAAGAAGATTACAGGGATGCCTGGACCTTGGGGGTCTCAAGGAAGCTTATAATGGGTGCTTTGGTGACCTATCTGCCTGTGAAGATGACTGTACTCTGGCTTTGTGAATACTTGTGATAATATACCTCTTTTTCTGTACGGTTTTTGTTTCTTTATTAAGCAGGTTGTGGTTTGACTGAAACGTATACTAGACCTGGCTATTTATTTTCAAATGAAGTTTTCTTGGATGGGAACACTGCTGCTTGCATTTCTTAGCTGAGTTTGGTGCTGAATGTTTTGGTCTTTTTATGTCATTCATTTGGAGGAATAATAAGCAAGTCTACTTGTGGGTTAAATGATTTAGTGATCTCATGGGCCAGAATGGAAAATATTGCTGGAAATAATCTCAGGTTACTGTTGAATCTGTAGGAAGCTTACATGGCCATATGCTTCCATCTTTTTCCAAATCCTAATTAATAAAGAATAAATGTGTGTATGTGTGTGAATGAATAAAATCTAAGTCATGTCAAGTAGAAGAGGTGCCAAGTAGTTAACTTTGTGGGGAGGGAGAATAAGAGGCTAGAGGAAAAAAAAAAAAACCTTTCGGGTCTAGTTTCAGTAGTTGAGAAGAAATTTAATTTAGAAAATTATGTCTGAGGCAGAACTCCTACCAGTACTTAATTTTTATGAAGCAGGTTGTTGTGGAACAGGTGTTGCCAGGGCGTGGAGTCTGGGCCAGGGCGTGGAGTCTGGGTCTCTGTTAGGGGCTTGTACATGGTGCCACGAAACAGCAAGTAATAGCAAAACATCTTGCACCTGCTATACCTCGAAGCATCACCGAGACTTCCCGTTTTCAACTATTCTGCCTGTCAGGTGTTAATATATTAGACTAGAGGAGGCAAACCACATTTCTTTGATCCTGTGATGACATTGTTAGAACAGCTCTATCTCTAAGGGCAAGGCACGTATAGATTTTCCTCCGGTTTTATTTCCACATAAAGAACAGCCTCTCTTGCCTTCCCAGCTGAGGCTGAAACATCCAGTACTGCTGCAGGTGCCAGAACCTTGACCCTACAGCATAGAAGTGTAACTGTCCATGCCCATTTTTCACCTGAGGCTTTTTGAGGTGGAAGCGTCATTTAGTATAAGTTTGCGGAAAAATTATTTGGTACAGTGTGCAGTATATGCTCACAACTTTATCTCACGCAATTTTTGTCAGCAGTGGTAGGAATTTAAAGCATTCCACAACAGCAGGAACTGTCCTACTTTGCTCTTAATCTCAGTTAGCAGGCCAGCACTAGTTGATAAAAATGTGCAGTTTTGAAGGCCCAAGTAGGTCTTGGAAGTGCAGCTGAGGATAACCAGAGCCTGGGCTGCTGAAGAAACTTCTTTGCTAGCTGTAGGGGAGTCCAAAGCTCAAAATACATTTTTCATTGCTTTGATTTTATCCTTTCTGTAGGTATTGTGGGAAGCAGCAGGGTAGGGAAAGAGAGGGTGAAACAGCCTTATGAAGTAAAGAGTGGTATGTCTGTGATGGGGATGACTTCTTTGAATGTAATTGTACAGGCGTTTGCACTGAACGCTTTTAAAATGTTTGTGACTGTAACTTCTCCTTTGTCATGGTTGTAAGAAAATGTGAAAACAAATTTCGGGAAGCTGAACGTTGGCTGTGATTTGCTCACAGGTGGAAATGCTGCTCTGTTCGGTTGAGTCTTTCGTAATGTTTGACTTACTTTTATTCCAGTTGTAATCAAGGACAGAACAGTCTGGCCTTTGAAAAGGAATGGGCAATGCTGGAAGGCAAGAAGGAGAACTTGGAGGCTTGCCTCACTTGAGAAAGGTCCCTGACAGCACAACTAGACAAGTTGTGCTTCTATAATGAGTTTCTGTGGTTGTTTAGAGATACTGTAAATAACACATTCACCACAGCGGATGCACAACTGGTGACTAAGTCCTGCACATACTGCTTTCAAACACTGGTCCCTTTCACTGCTGGGTCTTCAGTGGTGTGAAGCTGTTTGTATATGCTGTTATCCAGCTGAATACAGAACATATTGTTGTGCTGCTTTCAGAGTTGTATGCAGTTTGCTTACTACCCACTGGCAACCAACTGCCAGTTAGGATTTGGGAATTCCCCATGATCAACAATTAAAATCCCTGCTCAGCATACCTTTAGTTGACCTTTTTTTTTTTCGGCAAAAATTGGTGAAAATTCACTATATATAAGCTAACCTTTTCAGTTTAACAGATCCTGGAGAGATTCCTTTCTCAAGTAGCGGGAAAGTTTGGATGTTCATAAACGCAGCCTGTCGGTTTATTTTCTTTAAAACAACTGTGCTATATATGATAAACTAAAGGTTTAGCCCTGCAACTTTAAAATGCGACGTTGATTTCTGTCTACAGTACGTCTGAACAGCTTGGATTAGAGGAAATAGGTCTGAAAGAAGTCTCAAAGCAAGAATCAGCCGTCATTATAATTCCTCATGTGGTTGTTTAAAATGTTCTTAAAGACCTCTATTGATGAAGACTCCTCGACCATCTGGAGCAATCCTTTCCAATACAGAGCAACGCTGACCTTTGGAAAACTCATCCTAATGACTATTAGGACTGCTGAACTATCCAGTATAGACGTGGAAAATAGATTATTCCTCCTTGCTGTAATTTTACATAAGCTTAACAACAATTGGCATGTTTTATCCTGCACCTTCCCTGTAATTACTTTTCTTTTAGAATGTTCAATCCCAGCTTTATCCCAGTTGTTTCCTCATTAGAGCACCTCTGTCCACTCTTGTTCTTTTATTTGCATTCTTTATAATTAGACCATATTTTTCTTTCAGTGAAACATCCAAAACCAGGCAATAAGACACACATAAGGCTCTTTTAATTCCTTTTTTTAATATCACAACATGAGACAACCGACTTGGGTTTGTATCCCTTCCTGTAGAACCCTGTGTAGTCAGCTGGGCGAGAAGCACTGTGTTTCCTACAGCGCTCAAGGGGCTTTGCTCAGGACCACACTGGAGGGGCTGAGTTGTACCACTGTGCTGGGTGACAAATAATGTTGGCCCTGCAGGAGGAAGTCTGCACAGAAAAGAAAAATCTTGCTCTGAAGGTTGAATAAGACTCAGTTCATTGCAGATGGGAGAGTTAAAATATATTGCATTTGAAAACAAAGCTCAAACTATCATACTCGCAGCACATTTTCTCTTTTCGTTTTAATTAACAGATTCTGTCTGTACCACATCCCTTCTGGGGTCAGTCCAGTTAATGGACTGAATTCTCTGTGTAGACAGTTACTCTCTGAGTGCAGACTTTCCCAGGTTAGGATAACAGCACTTTATGGATGTGTAAATACCTGTGTAAGGTTAAAAGCAAAGGATAATCAAGCCCATGTACTCTGAAACCTTTTCTTTAGAACTTTATGAGCCCCATCTAGTCCACTTAAAAAGGAAATGGAAACTTCCCTGTGTTTTCAGAACTACTTCTCCTTACTCTTTGGGGAAAAAAAACCCTCTCCTCCCTGAAGTGCTTTTTTCTATGCAGGACGTGGACAAACTATGCCTTATGTCTACGGTAACTGCACTAGTGCCAGCCTCTATACGAGGTCAGCAAGAGAGTATTTGTGGGATAATAGGAATATTGCAGTTAGAGATAATTAGGCTAGAAGTCCACTCCTAAGTGACTGTTTCTTGGAGGGAGGTTTGAAACCACAGAGAGTGAAATAAGTGAACTGTAGCTCATAACTTGTGTAAGACTGATGTGCTTTTCCTTTAGCATAAATAGAAATTTTATACTTGTTTGGCTATACAGGCCAAAGTAGTAGAGAGTGTGTGACCTGATCCACAAACACTAACTTTTTTTGGTCATGGGCAGGTAAACAGTGTGACTTGCGAAAGGCCAAGCTGTGGTAAGAAGGGAAGAAGATAGCCATATGCATGGTTCAGCCTCTTAAATAATTGAAATCTACTTGATATAGAAGACTTTATCCTCTGTTACTGAGGGCTGTTCTTTTCCATAAGAAAGTGTTTCATCTTGAGAGAATTTCACTCGTTTATGTAATTGACAGTACTTGAGGTAGTTACTTCAGAAAGTTTCATTTGGGATATCTCACCTTAGCACTTTTTGGTGCTTTCTAAGGTGTGGGCATATAGTTACTATGTATGATGTTATTTCCTGGTTATTAGAAGAAGAATGCATCAAGAGTTAACCAGGATCTTCAATTCAGCTCTTCCACCTAAGAAAGGGGAAGGATCCCGATGTACAGGAGCTGGGTCAGCTTGTAAGAGAATGTCTGGTTGTACCTAATGTGCTGTCCTCTAACAGTCTCTGCTGTTTAAGGCAGGAGTAGATTTTCCAGGTCTGTAAGGGAGGTATGAAACAACACTTATGTACATTGTAAATACTACATCTCACTAGATAACTTACTAGAGAAGGTTAGTGTATTTTTCCCCCTTTCTTTTGAACCTGTTTCACTACAGATAGAATTCTTCTGAACAGTAAATTTCTTAAGACTGATACACTGTGGAAATGATCAGATCTGAGTTACTTCTTTATCCAGTAATATTGTATATTAACATTATTTTGAATAACAACAGAAGTAGTTGATAACATGTGCAGTCATTTTCATTTCAATTCTGTTTGGTGACATTGTGTTGCTAAGTCATTTTTTTTGAAAAATCAACAGAAGAAGCCTACAATTATTTTAAATTGTACTAAGCATGCAGTAAGGGAGAATAGCTCTGTTTCAGAAAAGGATCTTCTCTCTATCTTGGAAAATCATATCTACTTCTATTTATATGCAAATAAAAAACGTGCATCAGCCTTCCCTCTACTTTGTGTTCTTATTCTTGAAACTCAGGTCATGACTCCCTATAAAACTGTACTTGTGCTTACCCACAGTTCTGCCTTATTACAGATGTAACTGAGTTTATTTCCTTCCTTTGGAAATATTTTGGAAGGGGTAGGGAAATGCTTCAAATGCGGGATACCCTGTGGAGAACATTTTCAGCCATAGTCTAGTAACCGTGGTGGTAGTGGATGAAGGGTTGGACTTGATGATCTCAGAGGTCCTTTCCAACCCGTGTGATTCTGTGTTGGTCATGAGCTTGGCCCTGGGTCTGCAAATCTAGACAGTAGAAGCTCAGGATAGCCTGTTTCCAGCAGAGTGCTCCAAGAGCAGTGATTAGGCCTGTTTTATTGCATTAAGGACACGGAGGAAAAGGCTTTGGGCAAGTTTCATTTCTCTTAAGATGCGAGCAACTGCGATGTCTTTACTTGTCATGTTTTTGGGATGTTGCTAAGGAGAAAGGGACAAAAAGATGAGAATGAATTGCTAAATCTTGAGATACTTGCACAGGAAAACTGCTTGATGCTATTATTATTCTTAAAGCTAATGAGGTTCCAGAGTCTCTAGTAGGGATGCTTGCTTTGAATTTGCCTATGTTATGCTGTGGATGCCTAAACTTGACAGCTCATAGGGAAGAGGCAGAAAAGTGTGGGGCTTTTGTGTTGATTTTGTTTGTTCATTTGTTTTGGTTATGCTTTAGTTTGGGTTTTACTGTTTGAAATAATACTTCTGTTGCCTTCTTTCTCTTGTAATTTTGCCAGGGAATTGTCTTCTGGAAGTTCTATGGGTATAAATTATGGGAGAAGTTTGATCTTTCATGTTGCAAAGTTACTCTCTTTTCTACAGGATTTTTTAGGAGGTTTCTCTTTTTCCAGGTGAGGCCAAGGCCAATAACACTTACACATTGTAAAGAAAAATCTTTGGTAACTTATTTCAAACCTCCACTTAAATGGAGTACTTCTTGAATTTCTGTTCCATCTCTTTGTATGTCCCTTTTCTTTTCATGTTTTCAGCACTCTTGGTGAAGCGCTTCTTTTCAGCTCCAAAGGCTGGGATAGCTGGGACTGTTCTGCTCTCTTTCCCAGAGAGAGTATTTTCTTTGAAATCTCCTTTTCCTATGAAAATGCGTTGACAGATTCTCTCTCATGTGACTAGATTTGCCGAGTGATACGTGCTTGCAGGTACCACTAAATGCCTCCATATCCGACTGTGCAAGAACTTTTCAGTATTACTTGTGCCTATACAGCTGTTTGAAAAATTAAGCATGTACAGGCATATTGTTACGGTCTGGCCCTGGAGCAAAGAAGTTGTTGTTCTGAGTTCAATACAGAGTATTTGTACTATGCCAGCTGAAAATCTCATCTTCAGATTTTTTTCGTTGTGCTTTGTGTATGTAACCGAAGCCTTGTGAATTAACCTGTCATAGGAGCTGCTTTTAGGTGTTGCTGGTTGGGGCTTCCTTGAAGTAATACCATTTTGGAGAAGCAAGCCTGCTGACCTGAACAGCTCAAAGCTCAGTCAAGGGTATTTTTCCTTTGTCAGCATGGCACAGTTAAGGATATGTGTCAATGAAGAGAGTCCCTGTGGATAACTGGGTTTCTAGGATACAGCATAGCTTCTGTTTTAATTAGGCAGTTCCTCTTCTCTTCAGGCTTTCTGTCACTTCATTGCTTGTAGAGATTTTTGTGATGTTAATGCAATTTAAGAAGTAAAATTATTTTAATTTTTCGCAAAAAATACATCCTTAAAACATTTAAGTGTGTTGTGTGCAAAATGCCACTTACTGATCTGTCATCTGCACTAAAAAAGGCTTATAGAAATATAATGTAATTGCTTTTTTCAAAAACTTCTGCATTTTGGTGGACACTGCAGTGTTGAGCATAAACATAAAGCTTCTCAGTAGTCATTCGGTTGGACAAAAACCAACACTGGCTCTTTAGAGACTAAAAATCAAGTTCTGTGCATAGAGCAATAAAGAAGACGGGGGGGAAAAAATGTGGGGGAAAGAAAGCTTTCTCGTTTTAAAAATGTGACCTGGTTATCCCGATGAGCAAATCTGATGAGAGTTTTTCTTAGAATTAACATTTGTAAAGCCAATTCAAGTTTGTGTGTACTTTGTCTCTAGCATATGGCTTCCCACACGATGATGTCATGTACAGCGAAGTGCCAAAAAAAGCGTGAATGCTCCCAGCAAAAGCTACACTTTGAACAAGGATTTGACTTGCGGTTTCTGTGCGTGTGTGTTTGTGGCCAGACAGCTGGTCACGTTAGAGCACCGAGCTCTGCACGGAGCCATTGCTTTCCTCAGCTGTGGGTGATGGTCTGCAGGAAGAAATAGTGGCCATAGAAGACTTCTGTATGGAAAACATCTACTTTTCTTCCCCCTGAGATGTTGGAGCTGGTGTGAATTGCCATGGCTAATTTGCTTTCTCACCTTCCCGGCGTCTCTGATCAGAGGAGTTCTAGGGAGGGACTGTCAATTCGAGGCATCTTGGTGCTGTAAGAGCTTTATGCAGTTCTGTGAGCGAGGATTTCTGTATCATTTGGGCTTGCAGGTGTTGTGTAGGCATAACAAACTGTTCTGGGCATGGGTTTTGTTCCCAGCCCACTTCTTAGCAAAGTCATGGTTTTTCCAAAGGTGGTAATATATGTTTGGGAGGTGGATCTTGCTGTGTGCTCGTGTTTATGGAGCGGGTGGTGGGGCTGCTCCCTCTGGCCCCCTCTGTGTGCTCTCCTGCTCTTAGTGCCCAATTTGATGGTCTGCTTGTTCCCTCCTTTTGTGTTACAAAAAACTTCCCTTGGTTTGCACAGTTTTTTTCTGTCTTCCATGCAAACCAGAATGTGTTCAAGTGGCGTAAAATAAAGGGAAGCTGTGGGCATCTTTTCTTTTGGTCTACCATTTACTGTAAACTACCACAGGATCCTGTTCTGCTTCAGCAGTGGCTATGTTAGGAAGATTCCTGGAGCGGAACACAGATGGCAAGTTTTCTCCTGAGCTGTTCCATCAGCCATGCAATGGAAGTTGGGATCTCAGACTGGCTACAGCTCTTTAATGTGATGATTACCAGGAGGTGTCCTAAAGGACTTTTGAGGGTGGTTTTAATGTTGGAGAAGGAAGAAAATTATGTGCTATCGCCTAGTATTGTAGGCTCATTGGTATTAGTTGCCAAACTCAGGAGTGCATGAGGATTTCATGTTGTATTTTTTGACTCAGGTTTGAAATTAGTTAGACTGCCTTCTACTAAAACTCTTTCTTTACAAACCTTCATCAACTCTGCTGGCCAGCAAGGGTTTATCTTTGCTCCTTTCCTTTGTGCTTTGGAGCACTTTTTCTCCCCGTGTAGAGATGGAAGCTTGTGCTCATTTGCTGTGCAGGAGGAGGAGGTTCTTGTCCACTTGCACCTGGGCAGCAGCTGAGCCACATCTGGTTGCATGTGGGTGAAAAATAAGATATTCCTCTTCTTTCTCAGCTGTGTATTAAAAACTGAAGTGTGTAAAAGTGAGCATGTGTACACAGGCACACACTTTGCATGCTGCTTCCTATGAACACTATGATTTTTCTCATAATGCAGCTTTTTATGTCATGAAGTTTTATCATCAACTGCAGTGAGAAAGAAGGCCGAGACAGCACATTATTGTTCTGTTTCTTTACCTTCTCTTTGTTTTAGTCTTTCAGGTGGTACAAGCAGCTTAATTAGTTAAAATTTATAAGTACAGCTTTTGGTAAATGATGAAATTTTCTTTATCTTTTACAGTAATAAAGTAAGCATCTTTGAGAAAGAACTGTTAGAGCTCTGGATGGTTTGTGTCCCTGAGGGAGAATTGAGCATGGGTGCAGCATGTGCTCTGAGGAATACAACCTTCCAAAATCTGTTCAGAGCCCCACAGAGGAGCTGTGAGCTGGAGCTCAGGAAGGGAGGAATGGTGCAGGCTCCCATCCCCTCCTCTCCCTGGCTTTTGTGCCAGAGGTGATTACTGTCACTGTTCAATCCATGCCTAATGCCTCAGAGAGGAAAGCAGACAGCTTTCCGTCTGCACATGCTTCTGTGACTGGTATTTTCCTACAAGCCAGACACCTAAGAAATTTAGTTAGAGCCTTACACAAGGGAACTGTGTAAATTTTTTGCAATGACCTAATGCATACAAGCTCTTTTTGATGGAAGCTGAACTAAATGCTGTTAAGTAAATTGGAAACTTATTAAGTGTTAAGCTTTAGGAGGAAGAGTTACGATTTTTTTAAGATACATTTTCATCCATCATGCTCTCTACCCTTGGGTGGTCTCATCCTACCGTATGTTCAGTAACTTCAATTTCTTACTTTCCGTTTCTCAAGGAAAAACTTAAAATGTTATTAAAAGCTTCCCTTAAATGTGTTATGCTACTCTATCCTGTAGTCAGAGAGCTGTTTCAAGTGGTGAATGTGCCTCGTGAGTTCATAGCTTTAATTTCAATAATTTGGGAGCTGTTGTTACATAGTTATTTAGGAATTTTCCCATAATATTTGGAATGAATGTAACACTGGCTGCCTTTCTACCTAAAATGCATCACTTTAAAACAATGGGCAGCAATAAAAGAGCAATTTTTCTTCATGCCTAAAAAATAAAGCTACTAAAATTTAATTTTGTAGATCATTGTCTTAGTACACGGAAGATAATTTTTTTTAAGAAATGTATGTTTTGAACTGTTTTGCTGCTAGTCGAGTGGCAGTTACTGGTGGTTTTTATGCTTTTATTATCAATTACTTAGTTTCTGAAAAATAATAAAATGAAAATTACTAGTTCTATTCTCAGGGTTTAATTTTATCACAAGTAAAGATTTCTGTTGTTGTCATGCTTGTATTTTTCATCTATAGTTTAACATCTTCCTAATATAGAAAATTACCTACATTTTAGTAGATACTGAGAGTTGTGATGTTGTACAATTGCCACATTTTAATAGGGGAGTTCAGAAAAACGATGCAACTTTTTTGTAGTCACGTGAGACATCAGTGGCATGCGTGAGATAATATCTGGATCCTGCATTTAAAAATACGTGAAAGTATATTTATTATAACTAAAGAAAATATGAAAGCACTTGAATATGTACGTATATTATTACAGATATGTATTTCAAACGTTTAAAAATGATTGTTATAGATTATAGAACAGACGTTACTTTTCAGCACTGCAGCTATAGGAAGGATGAAATCTGCATCCCTCTAATTGCTTTCTGGAAAAACGACTAGCCTAGTTCCTGGTTTATGAACTCACATAGTTTTCTGGCAAGCAGACATGGTTTATTTTTGTCCCCGAAGAAGTCTATAGACTGCAGCAGTCCTTTGCTGTAGTCATGAGGAAGGGCTGTGCTTCTCGAATTCACACAAGTCTATGCCAGCGTTACTGGTGCAGGGATGTGCTTCTGTAATTACGGATCTGGCAGTTAGAGGGGTCGTTGTGTTCGGTGACAGGTTTCGTTACTTGTGAATTGCTTGTGACTCGTGCCCGTTTTGGGGGACAGCAGAGGCAGCAGAGAGTTCGTCACCCCAAGCCCACCAGCACATTTCCTATGCTGTTGCTCCTCCTGTGTCCGAACGTTTTTGACTGAGCTGAGGCATTGAACTGATGCCATCTGTGCCTCCTGTGGTCCCTGCCACTGGTGCTCGCCTTTCCTCCCCTTTGCTGTAGCTTGGGATCACAGCTTTGTTCCCTAAGCTATCTATTCTTTTTCATAATGTTATCAGCTTGGCGGAGTCTGGCTTGTCTGATCGTCAGCCTGTCCCCTTTGCCTCACTCAACGGCAGGACAGGGGAAACTGTCACCCGACAGTAGCAGCTGTGCAAACAAACAAGTCAGCATTGATATTCATCAATAGCTTTGTGCAGTCATGGCATTGAGATGCACCAGAACATGTGCAATCTGTCTGCTTCCTTTGTCCCCTGATATAGCCAGATCGACCACTTTGCACTGATGAGGGAGATTGTCATGCTGTGGTGTGCCTTCTCCTCCTTCTCTTTTTCATTTGCTTTTCCTTCCTCTTTGTGGACTGTCTGGCTGCTCCCAGGCACATCTGCCACGCTTCCCATCTGCTCTCCCTGAGAGGCACGCTCAGTTCTGACAAGTAGTATTCAAGTGGTACACTGTTCTCTGGGAGATGACAGAAAACACCAATTTGTGTTATTAATGGCATGTCACCAGTGCTCCCTGATTCTAAAACACTAAGCAAAGCAAATAGTGTGGAACATCAACTCATGAACTTGCCGGTGAGGAGCTGGTTCAAAATTCTATATGCACAGGTGAATTTTTCCCATTCCACTCAACTCAAGTAGCACCGCTCTTAACTTGTCTTACAGCTTGTAACTTTTTCAAGACACAGTGTGTTTTCCTTCAAAAAATGAAACATCTACTTCAGAAGTTGTATTCTTTCCTTTGTGGCATCGATGGCAAGATTCTTTACATTAAGAGGAACAAATGTATGATAAAATTGTTATTACTTTATCTTTCAAGGAAAAAATATTACCAGACTGTCCAAAAAAAAAAAAAAAACCCAACAAAAAAACCCCAAACCCCACAACAAAAAGACAAAAACAAAACAAAAAACCAACCCCAAACCACCCCAAAAGCTAATTCTAAAGTCAGAAAGAATTTAAAGCCAAGATTGGCCTTACCTCTTCTGCATGTCTGTTGGACAGCTTATGGTTGTGCAAGTAACTCCTCAGAACATCTTTCTGCGAAATGTAGTCACTTCCAGCAGGATCTTGCCATGGAACAGTTTCCCATCAAGTTGAACAAAGATAAAAGGAGCTCTCTGTGGGTGAAGCAGGAAGTTGATATGCAGCATAGGCATGTATAGACAGTAAAGTTGTGGAATCGCCACTAGCTTTGGGTCAGAGATTTGTGGAAATGTGTGATCAAGAGTGCAGTTACTAATTAGTGTGTATTCACCTTTGCCTGGTCATCTTAACTGTCAGGTGTATCAGCTCTGTGCTTGCCATGCTTATTGTGTTGAAGCTGACACAGCTGCCTTGTGTGCTGCTGCAGGGGTTTGCAGCATGAAGGCTGTGATGAGCAAGAACTGCTTTCTCTGTTAGCAATCTTACCTGCAATGTGGAGCTCACTGTAAGCAAGGGCTGGGTGTCCAAAGTGGGACCGAGGTGGGCAGGGTTTCACAGGGCTGGCTAAAAGGAACTGTGCATGCATATAGGGAGAGAAGTGATTCATTTTGACAGTGGTTGTTTCATAGCTTTGTATTTTCCTTTAGTAACTCCCTGCTTACTCAAAATGTCACAAAGAGAAAAATAGAGGCTGGAAGCCTAAGTCAAAGGAGGGAGACAAGGCCAGGGAGGCTTCTAGTGAGGAGAAAAACAGCTTTTGGTCAGCAAACAGAGCTGGCTCAGCGTACGTTTTTGATTCTGTGCTTGCAAGAAACTGTTACTCATGTTAACTCCTTGTGAAAACTGTTATTCCATGGTGGCTGCACTGTGCTGTGTTCAAACAGAAGAGCTCCATGGAAGAGGTTGAGGATGGACTTGTGTATTTGTCTTACATAGCTTCTACAGGAGTGTTTTTTCTTTTCTTTTTTTTTTTTTTTCCTTCGCCTGAGAGCACTGTAAGGCAGTTTATTTTATACCACAGCTAAGCATCATAAAGCTGGTAATGCCTACAGTGAGTTTCAGGAGCTAAAAATGGACTGGGACTACTTGAGAGAGTAGTATCTGCAGTGCTGCAAAACATTGTCCATGAAATCTGTCAAATAAGGGATATAATCATAGCACTCCTATTTGGTTAGGTGTGATTAGTGGTACAGTGATATTTGCTTTGTGCATTAATTCTTGTCATTGTGCTTTTCAGAGCAGCACCTTGAAAACTTATCGTTGGTGTGTCAGCACTTAAAAAGTTCTGTCAAAAGTTTAGTGAGCAGACCAGGGTGGAGGGAATAAGGAGAGCAGTTTATCACCTTTGGTAAGTGGTGTTAGACTGACAACAGTAGGTAACAGATTAGATGACCTATTCCTGCAAGACCTTCCATGGGTTTACTGAGTTCAAGGCATCCTCTAAAGGGCTACAGATGTAGTTGCAGTTGAGCTGTGTACTGTATCACTGCCCAGCCCTCTGTACTGTGTATGCTCACTTTTATTTTAAACTGATCCCTGGTGGTTTAACTGGATGTGATTCCTGCACCCCCAGCCTTGTTAATGTGTGTCTAGCAGCACTGCCTGGACACTCCTGTATGAAAACAGGATGGTCAGGTGGGATAGATGAATTAAGGATGAACCTTTTTGTGTGTGTCCTTGAAAAATATTCTGCGGCAATTTTCTGTGACTGCCTTTAATAATTCAGTTCTGAATGCTGTTAATCCAGTCTTGACATTTCAGGAAAGTATTCAAGCAATAATCGACCATTTCTCTGCAAAACTCATCCATGGTTGGAAAAGCTTATATACAGATCTTCTCTGTAACCCAAGAACACTTTTGTGAGAGAGGAGAGTATTTTGTTAAAGTATCTGGTGAATTCTTAGCTTTTTCTCCTTCCCTGGCCATTCGTACTTGAACTCCGGAAACTGGAGCAGTTAAAGTTTTATTACAGGTGGCCCATGAACAGAGCAGTCATGTAGAGGGCTGTGAATAAAGATGGCAACTGTGTAATGAAGCAATTTGTCACTGTTAACAGGCCAGAGTTGAGGTGAATGGTGGACAGTGTAAGCATAACTACTGGACATGTTAGCAAATTTGTGTAGTTGGTACCAGGCCCACATTTGCCTTTTGTAAAGGGAACCCCTCTTCATCTCTCATAAGTGTCACTCATTTTTGAGGGAGGATCTGGTCCTTGAAACAGAAGAGATCTTCCTGTAAACCTAATATTAAGAAATAATATAGCTGGAGGAAATGAAGTGTTACGAAAGGAAAGCAGAATACCTAAAGTTATTTAAAATTTTATTGTGTTTACTTTGTGAGACCATTTGCTGTCATGCACTATAACCTTGCATAGGTAAGAGGGAGCCACTTTCTGCCCATCCATGGGGCTCAGTAGAGTGCTTCTGTAGAGACAAGTTGGTGCAGAACGAGAGGAGCTTGTGTTGCATGGCTCATTTCCAAGAAATGGAGTTTCACGGGGAATGTTATGATTTGCCTGATCTGACTTGGTCACAGAGGTTTTGTCTTCACCCTTGAATTCTGGGCAGGTATCTCCAGAAATACCGTGTGTGAGGTTTGCTCATTGTGACCTTACTACTTGTGCTAATCTGTTGGCTTTTGTTTTTCTCTCTCTCTCTTTATTTAGATGAAAGATCCTTGGGAGAGCAGAATTTTTCCTTTTTCTCAATGGACTTAAAGGTGCAGGAAAGCATATCAGGCAGCAGGACACAAACGGCCTTAGCAAAAAGTGATTTGAAGTCCCAAGAAAGTAATTTGCTTCAAACGGTTTTATCATCAGTCACCGCTTCCTTTGATGTGACTTTACTTAGCCAAGAAGAAACAGCCAGGATTTCAGAAGGGAGAAGTACGCCGTTGGTGGATGTCTCCGTAACAAGCAATGAGGCGTTCTTAAGTGACGATGAATTTGTTAGCTCGTTTTCAAAGGCACAGTGGACTCCTCCACTGAAGTCTTTTGCAGTTTTAACAGATCATCACTCAGTTAATACAGTAGAGCCATCAAGAGAAATGTTAGAAACTGTGTTGCTAACACCTTCATTATCTGTCCTTTTTTCACCGTATGATATCTCAAAAACAGCACAGGAGAAGACTCCGTTGAGCGCCGTCCCTGAACGCAGTAACACTCTTGCAGAACTAAAGCCTTTTGTACCAGATCATGAAATGCTAACAGCAAGCAGAGACTTGCTGTTGTACCCTCCAAATGCAGCTATTCTTTTCACTTCCTTTCCTTCGGAGACTGGAGTTGTGGCGCAGGAAAACGTTGATGCAAGTTTAACAGCTCTGCCTTTTGGGGCTGCTTCAGAAGGATTGCCTCTTCATCTCAAGCTGCTGGGTAAAACTAGCCCTGTGATCCCAGATGCCACAGCACGAAGTGCAGACCTGTATGATGACGTTTACACCGATGGGAGTAGCAGGGCAACAGAATCTCTCAGTCGAAGGACATTCGCCACCCCAAGCATTCCCTGGGCCACGCCAACTTCAGCAGCCAGTGCTGCGCCTGCTTTTTTTCCTATTAGTCTTCCACTTGTGTCTTTCCCACTTAACTCAGCTGCCATTTCCAGGAACTCTAATACAGTTCTTAATGCCAGCCTGTTTACACGTGAGTTCTCCACTACAGCACCAAATTTGCCTGCCCGTTCAGAAATACCAAGTCAATCAGAGCTTGTCAGTGAGCTCATGAGTCCAGTGCCTTTCACGAGATCATACAGTTACTGCCTGTATTGTGACTCAGTTTCACTTCTGCCAGAAGCAGGCTTTTCCCCAGAACCTGATGAGGGCTCAGGCGATTATGTTGAAACTATGTCCATCAAAGCCTCTGAGGTACAAGGCGTAACTCCATTTACAACCATAATTACTGATGGGTATGAATTAGAGGAACCTACACCTGAGATTTTTGATACTTCTTTTCCGTCAAGACCAGTTGTTTCATTGTCTTCAAGGTTTGCAGAGATCCCTGATTCAAGCATTTTAGTAAGCACTACAGACACTGGAACACCTATAACAATTTCTCCTTCCTACCATCAGCTCCCTGGAGGAACGTCACTGAATATCTCTGTTGCTCAGTCCCTCCCTGTTCTGGAAACAATTTCATTGACACCAAGCACTCATGTGGAACTTCCTAGTGCCACCACCATTCCGTTTGACTCTACCATCATCCCGAGTAATCCAGTAGCGTCATTTTCAATCAGTCGGACAACTGTGCTCGAATTGTCAGAATCTGTGGTTCTGCTTGACAAGACATCTATGAGAGAGGAACCATATTTCAAGATTTCAGATTTCCCATCCAGCCTTTTATCAACACCGTTTCTTATTGAATCTAGCTACTTATCTATATCATCGACCATGCTAGATTCTTACTCTGTCAGGCAAAGTGGTTTATCAACACTCTTACCTCAGATCTTGTTGACTGGGACATCAGTACTTTCTGAGGATGTTACCAGCTGGGACTTAGCTACCACTGTCAGCTCTGCCACTGACACCAAGGCTTCTCAGTTAGATCTTGGCCAAACATCATACTTTTATTCAAACGTATCATCCCTTCCAGATGCACATGTTCCTGAAATAATGCCATCATCAGATTTTCCCTCTGGGTCATCTGTGTTTCTGGAAGCACCCTCGGTACTGCCAGTGGGCTCTGAAGTTGTGTTTACCTCAGCTGTTACAGGAGCTACCTCTCAGTTGGAGCCTTCACTCTCCACTACTCACTCTGTGGTTCCTACCCTGGTGCTGCCCACTTCTGACACCCAGTCTGTTACCAGCAGCATCTTGCTCAGCGAAACAAATCTGATCTCTTTGTTTACTACCTTTCCGGCAACTCCTGTCTTAAATGTATCTTCATCTCTACTCTCAACTGCACTGGCTTCTGATGAGGATATTGGTGCTACAGTTTACCCCACGCTGCTTTTAACATCTCGCAGCGAGGGCAGTGCTCCCACAGCCCTTCCTCCCACAGACCCTGACAACCTCACATCAGCTGCCAGCACCATCAGTGTGATGCCCTTTCCTACAGCATCTCAGTCTGTGACCGTGGCGTTTACTCCAACACAGTTTCCTCCAACTTCTAGCCCTCCCACTGGATATGAAGTTCCATCAGGAAGCAGTGTAACTGCTGGCACTGATGCATCAGCTCCATCCACCAGCGTCCCCACGACCGCTGTCACCAGTGCTACAGGCAGCCCTGGCACAACTGCTGCAGGCAGCCCGGGGACATTCTCCTCCACCCCTCTGGTGACCACTGCTCCGTCTGAACTGGTGGTTGTAACTTCTGCTGTGACTACTACCAGGCAGCCATATGTATGTGACATCACCATTCCCGATGCTTACTTAGTCACTGCAGGTAAGATATTCCTAACATTTTTATTTTGCCTTTTTTTTTTTTTTTTTTAGAGGTCCCAGTAATGTGACCCCCTAGCTAAACTGCAGATGTTGAATTAACTAAGGGAACCTTTCCAAGAAATACAGTGTAAATTTAGACAAAGAGCTGTGAAAGTGTTGATTTATCATGTACTCTAAAAAATAATAGAATTCACTTTAGCAAAGTCCATTTTGGTAGTGAGTTACATATTCCTTACACTGCACAGAGAATTAAATTGTCTTCTAAAATTGCTGATGCGTATGTACAAGTATGCTGAGTTAGAGGCTGCTTTATCATTTCATGGGTTGTAAATGAATGTTACTGTCATGGTACTGTTCTGCCAAACTGTTAAATGTTCTGACTGAGTAAGTTTCTCCTTTCAGTTGTTGCTGCTGTTTGTAAAAAAAAAACACCTGCATGTGAGGTAATGTTGTAATATGCAAGAGGAGAACTGGTTTAAAAAATGTTTGGGTTTCACTACCATTTTTATAATTTTCCCTTACTAGCTTATGTTTATATCTTCCCTCCTCCCATACTTACTTTCAATTGGATTTGGTGTGTTTGTAACCAGAAAAAGTGACATTAATGTGTTTCAAAATTAATTGTCTTAGCATCTGTGTTTGCTTTTCTGGTGTTTTCCTACCTCTTCCTGGCTTTTTAACAAAACAATACCAGCAAACTAATCCAGGGCAGCTGCAGAAGTGCTGCATGTTCTGTGGTAAGCAACACATTTTACCCTTAAGATTTAGTTGTAATAAGTAAGGCAGAATGAGCATAATCTCATCCTCAAGGTATGTAGGTGATCTAGCTATGCTAGTGATGAGGAAGACCTTTTTTTAAACCTGTAATTTGAGTAGTTTTGTAGGCAAGTAACTGCAGGATGACAACATGACACTTCTCAGTTGTTTGCTTAACCCATAGTCACAGTGTCAAGCGTGACTGTAAAAGACATGACGTCCATTGGGATGTGGGGATTTTAAAGCTGTTTCTTACTCTGTGGATATTCCTGTCATTAATTAGTGTCGCATTTGTTTACTCTTTATTTAGGAGAAAAGTAGATGCATCTTTTCTGTGGCTTTTTTCTGACCTCATCTGCACTCCATGCGTTGCCTACAAAACTTTTACTGTGTTGTGGCAGCAGGCTTGTTGTGCACAGGTCAGACTGAATGTCCTGTTACTTTCAGATCCCATTTGAATTGCCTCAGTGGCTCTCTAGAAGATTCTTTTACTAGCATGTTAAAGACATTAGGTATGGAAAAATAAAATGGGAGAGAAAATAAACCTGGAGTTCCTTAAACTTTATGTACAGTCGCTTTTTAGGATACAGCCACACCTTTACCTGTTTCCTTGTCTGTTGTCTTACCTGTTTGATGCAGCTATCTCATTGCCTGCTTTTTTATGCATTGCCCAATTGAAAATGCAGCTTTGAATCTAAACCCAGCAGATGAAGCGAAAATGTATTTACTGACTGACATTAATTTCTAGTGCTGGCCCGAAGAGCTGTTCTACGAAATGTCAGTGAATCCATCAGAGAAGTGCTCAGAGTTCAGTTCAGGAGATCAGTAGAGTTAGAGGTAAGTGGTTTGAAGTGTGCACAAGTACTCTTTGATCAGTGTCATACAATAGTGGGTTTAGCTCACAAGCTAAAATGGTAATTCAAACAGTCCATGAGGTACTGTATCAGAGAGAAGTTTATTTTAACATGAAAGTTAGTCAAGTTATGGTTGGTTTTTTAATGTGAATATTATTGATGTCAGCTTTTTTACTTTTAGAATGTCATCATTTTCTATGACAGATCTTTCTTGGTTTTGCCAGAGGTGAGGAAGCAGTGTCCAGACTCTACTGCTCACCTCCTTTGGCTGGTGAATTGAAATTGAACTGAAGAACTTTTACCCTTCAAAATACCTGTTAAAAAGTTCTGTTCATTCTGCTAGCTGATTATATACTTAGCGGTGTAAACAAAACCAAGCCTTCTGCACAGGCTTGTGCTATTTAGTGTTGTAAGTGAGGCCATCAACACTTGCAGGGCAGGCGGTGGAATCCCAAATGCATGATTTGGCAGATGAAAAAAACAGAGTAAAAAGAATCAGATGTGCTATAGTAAGACATTTATTTTTAAGCCCTTTGATATATGTAACTTATGTCCTTCTCCCACTCATAGGTCTAGGAATTGCTGTGCTGTTGGGTTTTTCTGAAAGCTTCCTCTGCTATGATACTCAAGGAATCTTCTTTGAACACTATATCAGTGTTGTTTTCTAACCTCTGGGTGACTATCTGGTTGAGATGAGGGTTAAAGTCTCAATTCCCCACCTCTGTCTCAAACCCTCTGTCTCAGAGGAAATACTCTAGAGGTAGTTTGGGTTTATCTTTGTTGTACAATCATCTACTACAGAAGGAAATATTGTGATGAAATTACTGGTGTTGATGAGGTTCAGCTGCACTTGCAGTTTTTCATGACTGTATTCATCTAGTTGTCATAGCCCGGCATCACATTATCTTTTCTGAGTCAATGATCTCATTTTCATTATGAAATTAACTCAAGGAGCAGTTTGAATGTTGAACATAACTTGAGTTTTTCCATACACAGAATCCCTTGGTGCCTTTAACTTCTGCACCTCCCATAATCACTGCATTCAGTAATTAAACAGCTCCTGCCTGAGAATATACCTCTTTACTACCCAGTCAAGATAGGAGTGTAATGAATTTCTGCCAAACTTCAGTTACAGTGAGCTGCCACTATAAATTACGTGCAGTTAAGCTCTTTTTGGCAATACCTGCTCATGAGCTTTCTAGGGTTTTTTATATGAGACTTTTCTTCTGTTTTGTGAATTATACCTTCAGACTGTGCAAACTGGCATAGTCAAGAGGTCAAAAGTTCATGAAGATACAACTACGCTGATTTCCAGTGACCTTACACAACTCAGTAATATGGAAGCCCTTACCTTCTTAATATTAACAGCAGTAAGACAAAGTCCATTGCTGAATATTTGATTGCTGATTGGAAAAAACATCTGATACACTGTTTAGTATTTTTGTCATTTAAATTCCTTCCTGTCATGCCTACTATTACCTTGTAAAGCTCTCAATAGGAAAAGCTTCTAAGAAGTTGTAAGGCCTCTCAGAAGTATCTGGTTTTATAAATAATGTAGTTAGTCTAGCTTCATTTTTTGCAAAATCTTTTTTATGAAAAGGAATAAACATCTCTGTGGAATCAGTTTGGCTTATTTTATGCTAGAATGCTGCTATATTATGTGTTCTTTGTGATGCCTTGGGTGTGGGTTTTGCACTAAAAATAATCACTTGGCAAATGTCTTCACCTCTAACAGTCAAATACTAACAAAACTGTTATATAAAAAGAAGAGCTGCCTGTAATAGCAGCATGATGAATGGTGATGTAATGCAAAATTTTAAACAGAATTTGTCTATCTTGGTAAACTTAATTAGTCAAACAGACCTGACTTTTTTTATTTAAGAGCACTCAGAAACCATGTGTGTGTTTGCGAGTTATGGTATAGCAGTGCACTTCTCTAAGCTGCTTTTTTACTGTCTCGTATTACAGCTCACAGATGTTCTCTTGCTGTGATGTAATGTACAGTAAATCAGGAGACAGTCTAGTTAAATTTAACTTTGTAGTAATACATGCTTGAAAAATAAAACTCATCTCAGTGATGAATATAACTGCTGCTCGCTTTAAATAGGAAACAAGTTGAACACTAGAAGGAGAACTAAAACATTTTTTCACCAACTTTTTCAGTTGCAGCTTTGGTCTCTGCTTTTTTATATTTCAAACATTGTGAGTTGTTGAAGTGGAAGGAAAAAAACAAGAGGCAGGCTTGAATCCTGCCAAGTGGAAAAAAAAAGAAAACTTTTTTCAATTTTTTCCTAGCAGAAGTCCTTACAGCAAAGTGAGAATAACCTAAAATTTCAAAGTTCTTTCCAGATGGTCTCAACATATTGCATCTGCAAAAGAATAAGACCCTATTGTCTGAATAAGTAATTTTTGTCGACTTTCTCTAATGTAAACCTTATGACACTTGGGTAAAATCTATTATGCAATGTTCCCTTGACTTGACTTGTTGCGCTGGGGTGTGAAATAAAATAGCGTTGGCAGGGACTTGCTGCCAGGACCCCTGGTGCCAATAAGTTCATGCCAACAGGAAAAAGGGGTTTACCAGCCTCATTTGTGCTTGGAAATTTTATCCTGAGAGATAGTATACACCTCAGCCACTATGCTGTATTTAATGTTTGGGGTGTGTTCTTAACCTGTTGGGTTCTGTAATCCAAAATCAGTTAACTCTGCCTCCAAAGTAAGGAGTTCAGTTCATTGTCAGGCAGTTAAATTCTTCTTTCAAAGATGCCACCTTGTGGACTTGTGCTGGCTTCATCTCTGCTCACTGCTGCTGAAGTTGTGGCTGGTACCACTGAGGTGTGTAAAAACAATGAGAATTGTTGCCTTAGGATCTTGAAATGCATAGAAGCGGAAGCTTTGTTTAATTTTTAAAACCTGTAAGCCTTTGTAGTCTGTGTTCAGGAAGTTAAACACCCTCTGCAGGTTCTTTACAGGGTGATTAATAAGGTGGTGGTGAGGAAATTGGTTGTTTATGCTTTCTGCCAGTTGTTTACACGGCACAGCACAGTGCAGTGTAGGTATGGATTAGGTTGTGGCAAAGGTGCATCTGATCAAATATTTTCGCAGACAATAATCAATAACAAATGCTTAGGGAACATCACAACGGACATGGTGAGGATACAGTGATATTTTTCCTGAATACTCTTCAAACCTCTAGTAAATTGAGGCTTGAAAACTTTCTGTACTAGCAGCACTGTCTCCTGTGAGGGTAGCTGGGAATGAGATAGGTTGTATCCTGGAAACGGCAGAGTTGGGTTAGACATCATACTTTAGAGAAGGGATAGCTTAACTTTAGCTGTTGTGGGGGTTTTCTGCTCCTACTGAAGGTTTCTGCTTTTGCTGTGGGAATGGCTCCACCATGCACATGAAGTTTTGCATGTTTTTCTGACTTTCTGACCCAATGTGTTAAGGTAGAAGGTTTGTACATGTTTAATGTAAGAAATCTGTGCTTGTGTACTTCAATAGGTGATATTCTAAAATGTGAATGGTTCAGCTACCTAATTTGCTTGCATCTAGCTGTCCTGGCAGTAGAGGTGAAACTTCCAAGAGAGAGTTGGATGGACAGCTGGGCTTGTGAACCATCAGAGCTGTGCCAAGAGCAGCTATTCTCATTCATGAATCACAAATCGAGAGTCATGAGCTGTGTGCTCATCTATCCTAGGTAAATTTGTAGACTTCTCTGTGAATTAGCTTGTAGGCTGGCATGGGTCTGTTATTTCTGTCATATGAATTAGGCTGTAGAGACTAACTCTGGACAGCCACAGCATTGTAATATCTCAAGCAGAAATAACTGCTGTTTTGACTTGTAGTTGTTCTAATCTGCCTACCTCAAAATCACTGTTAGAAGTGGGGTTTTCTGATGTCCTTTCTGGAGTTGCTGCTGCTTTTCTGCTGCAGTGAAGCACAAAAGGGAACCAGTGTTAGCTGTTAAGCTGAAAAAGCTAATGCAAAATTCCAGGGGTGGGGGGGCGTTCAGGCTACCCTGGCCTCTGTGGTGCAGCGCAGCCGGTCAGAGATGGAGGCAGCTGAGTTAGTTATCAGACCTTGCTTCCGTGTCTGAAATACCTAACTAGTACATAAGTACGTGCTGGCTGCACTAGGCCTCTCTTCCTCAGCATATATTCCTTCAGAAATCACCAGCAAATTGTCACTGAAATTTGTAATTCTAATTCCTCTTTTTCTTGCCTTTTAAGTAGTCTCGTTTGCAAGTAATGGGCAACTTCTTTTGCCATGTGTTCCCCATTATAACTGCTGTTTCCATTTGACAAACTGAAGCTGCAGAGATTATTTCATCATGAGATAAAAGAATAAAATTTCAGATAAGAGGAACTGAAAAGAGCTGTGCACATTATTCATATCAAACAAATTTGAGTTTTATGGGTCTAAATCCATTTAAAATAAAAGCTGGATGTTGCATATATTTGTGAGCTGAGAAGGAAGAAAGGCATAATGAGCAGCATAGATTATTTTTCTCATTTCCTTCTGCTACTGAGGTACTTTCTTCTGATGAAGATGAGCTCTCTGAAATGCATGCTTTTTAGAGAACAGGAAAGAGCTGCTTGCTGGCTCATCTAAACAGCAGTTACCATCACCTTATCCTACAGCAGAAATACCAGTAAGGAACATGTGGGTCACAATTTAAGCAGCGCTGTGATTTTCTATAAGGCTCATTCTGCAGCTGAAGGTATCTAACATATCCCTTCACCAGCACAGCACCTGCAAGGTGCTAGCATCTCTTCATCTAAGAGGTCCTTGTTTATTAGAAACTTGAGCTCTCTAGGTTAATTTATCTGTGAGGCCATCATGTTGGATACTCAAAATATTTTGAAATATGACTGCCTTAAGGAACTAAAGCAAACTGGGAGAGTAAACTAAAGAAGAAGAAAATAATGCTGGGGAAATAAACCCCTTCAGTTTGCTCTTACTTAGGTGACTGAAAAATAGTAGAAAATAATAGTGTCTGCATGGAAACATTCACCAGGGTTTGTATTTAACTTATAATCCCATTTGTTTTACATGATGCCTAAGGCTCCTCATGGTTTTTTAGAAGACTCAAAGTCAGGACATGAAGTGGAAGAGGAAAATTGTAATTGTGGTAACTGTGTTGAAATAAGCAGATGGAAGTTTTTCCTGGAAGAAAGTGTTCTTGAGTGTGAAAATTTATATCATAAAACATAGGTTATGTGTGTTTTACTCCTTGTGTGTCACATGTGAATGGTATAGGAGGTATTGACTATGCAGTATATGACCAAAATGCAGAAGCTATGTGAGCAGTTCAGTAAGTAAACAGAAATTTTGTGTGGAAAAGATTATGTACTCCAGGGGAATACAGGCGAGGGGGAGTGCTACCATGTGGGGATGTGATAAACCAAGAAGCATTGAGGTTGGTGTGTTGTACTGAAGAGTTTCTAGTAGTTGTACCTAGCACAGGGGACTTGCCTCTCAGATGCAGTGGAGCAGAGGCTGCAAGGCACAGCACCAACAGAGCGCGTGTGCTTCTGCTGCTCTTTGAAAATAAAGATTGCGGTTTCCTACCTCTTGATGATGTGGCTTTGAACTGCCTGAGTAGGTCTGAAACGTTGCCAAATTTAACATCGAAGTTTTGCTATTTTTTTCATTTCTGATTCCTTTTTTTTTTTTTTTTTAGGTTTATAAAATTTCCCCCAAATTTGCTTTCTTGGTGACATCAGGTCCTTTTGTTTACACGGCGATAGCTGTCATAAATGCGCTTGTGAACAGCAGTCTCCTTCGTGGTGAGGGCCCCGTGATCCTCTCACTGCATCCTTCTTTCACTGTGCCAGACAACAGATTTCAAGTTCAGACAGGTGAGTACCTCCTGACACAAAGAGGGGGAAAGGTAGCTTCGTATTGATTCACACTTCTTCACTTGTGGTTAAGTATGCAAGACTGAGTGAAAACCCTATGTTCTACTGTTGTGAATCTTAATTCTGCATTTTTAGTGACAGACTTGACAGGTCCGTGGTTGAGAGATGATAAATTGTAAACTGCTAACCCCATAATTTCATTATTTTTTCAGGATTTTTTTTTTTTGGTACATTGCAAAATAGGTGTGCTCTTTTTCTTGCTTCAAAAGGCGAGAAGAGAAAAATATGCTGTGAAATATTTATTCATGAAATCATAGTGCAGCTACTTTGTAATGCCTGTGTCAAGTTTCAAATTAAGTTCATGTTAAATGCTACTTTTTTGTGTTGTCATAATGCAGGAGAATTGATGAGCAGGAGGATTGATTGCTCGTGTATAATGTGAGCAATAGGATTGCCTGTGTAGTATTTAGCTTTCCATGGCTGCTGTATTGCAGCAGTTTATGACTACTAATATTCTAAAGCAAAATAGTACCTGTGGAACAGATTTTGCGAATCAGTGGTGTCACTTAAAATCTTCCAAGTCCTATTTGCATGACAAAACCGCCTGCCTGGTTGGTTGACTGTGTAATGAAGGTAGTGAGCATACAGGCAGAGAGTTAATAAATGTCAATATAGTACTGTTATTCGGGTATGTTTCATTTGTTGGTTTTGCTTTTGTTAATAATTGTATGGCAAGACATTGCTTCTTCAATTGTGCAGGTGTGATGTCTTTCCCCACTGCTTAACGTGGCTATATGGATAGACAGTTGACATATTTTCTGTTCTTGAACCTGGTATAATATTGCTATTAGGGTCTGTAACCTAATATGGCATTTTTTTGGGTAAGACTATGTGGAAATCCACAGATGTGCATGTAGTTAAGGTCTGTGTGCCTGATCACATTCCTCTATGCTCACTGTTTCTCTCCTGTGCTATTTCTTTCTCTCCTCTGAAAGACTTTAAAATGTCTCTAAATTTAAAAGATTGTGTGCTAATTTAGTGTTTTGAAAGTGTTAGGCTGGTGCTAAAGTGCAGTAATGGACCCAACATGTGGTCTTTTAGACAAGGTAAATCCTTGTATTTCAGACTACAAGCAAAAGATATTTGTTGCTTTTTTTCCTGAAGATTTTCATGGAGCTGTTGGGTACTAGGGATTTCAGTGAGACCAATTCAGTGTTCAAGTCATGTGAAGTTAGCCACATGTATAAAGTTAAGGTCTTTCAGTATACAGGAGGAAACAGTAGGTATTTTGTCACTAGTATTATTCAGTAATCTAATTATTGCTGCAACATATATTAGTGAGTCGAGAATTTACTGCAGCAGCACAAAATGTATTTCTACTGTATTTTTACCCAGTGTTTCAATGAATAAGTCCTGAGCTCCATGAAAAAAAGAAAGATAACCCTTTGGGTTCTATTGCTTGTTTTGTTCTCTCTCGTGAAAATACTTATCTGCAGGAATAATGTGTGCCCTTTGTCTTCAGTGCTTCAGTTTGTACCTCGAAACATGGATATTGGGTTCTGCAACTTTAGCCAGCGCATTGAGAAAGGGCTGACAATGGCATTCCTGGAGGTGAACAAACACCAGGAGTTCTACAACTTCACTGTGCAGGTAAGAAGATAAGCGTGTTTTGTGTCTGTCCCTTTTTGCCGCACCTTTGGTTGTCCTGTGTTTCATCCAGACAGTAAAATGAGTTTAGGTGATCACTGACTGCAACTTGCACGTATCCCCCTGGTTTCAAGCTTTTTGAAAGACTGATCCAAGATGATGATTTATATCCAGCAGCATTATTGAATATGATAGGGTTTGTAGTTTTTCAAATAAAAACGGTTCCAACCCTTATCAAAATAATTCCCATCAGATTTTACCATAAGAGAGTAGGGTGTAGTTAGAAAGTTTTTGTTGGAAACCAATTTTTAGGTTTCATTGCCATGTGGAGGATCCTGCTAAGGAATATAGGAGTTGTATGCACTCTGCCATCACGTGACCAAACGTGCTGGTTGCTTCTGAGGTCTAGAAATACTTCAGTGTATGATATCTGTGACAGCTGCTACTGGAACTTCATACATGACAGGTATTACATATGTGCTAGGTGCTGAATCACACTGCCAAGGTTAAAACTCCCTGAAAAGTCAGTAATTCAGTTTGGTGAGACCAACTCCCTCTTCTGTCTGAGTTCTTAAATTTAATCTAACTTTGTTGCAATACCAGAATCAGTAAAAATTATATCACATTGTTTGACTGACAGCATAAATGCCTATCTGTAATACCCTAAGATAAAATCAGGAGGTAAAATGGCATAAACGTTATAGTACCTAAGGTACTATGTAGTACATAATAGAAAAGGGCTCGGAACTGTACGAATGAATGACACAGTGTGACTGCATAAACTGAAGACAGAACATGCAGAACCATTTTTTGGATTATCAGCTTAGAAAACTTATTTTAAATACTTCCTTACTGTCCAGAAGAGGTTTTTCTACATGAATGCAGCTTCTGTGTACATTGGTGCCAAAAGAAGGCTTCTAACCAGTGGTGGGTTTTGGGTGTGCAATGGTGCAGGAGATTTTAACCAAGAGAGCATCCATTTTCAAAATGTTTCTTTACCATGATTCCTTCCTGTCTGTTCCATGCAGTTTGGCATTCATCTAAGACTTTTTTGCAACTAGATCTATTTTGCTGACTGTCTTGCTAGGTGGGTTTTTTTCATCATTTTCTGGATGGTAGCTTTCAGATCGTTCTGGATTATGACTGACTTTAAGGGTAACTCTTAGAAGAGTAATTCACATGTAACTTTGCCACTTCTGAGACTCAGCAGGCAGAATCAATCTGGAACAGATGTTCCTCTGTTTTGATGTGAATTGTCGCTTTTTCGTATTAGGTGGGGGGAAAAAAGTCTGTCAAGGAATGAATGAGAATGCCAGTGACTTGATTTTGCTGACCCTGCTTCAATCCTGTCTTTTCAGATACTGAACATAACTCTGATCAGGCCTGGGGTAGCGTTTCGGCAAGGCCCCGTGAGCATCGTTTTTGCCATCCGAGATAGGTACGGTTTTCTAAATGGGTCCGAAGTCAGTGAGCAGCTGAGGAACTTGTCCGTGGTGGAATTCAGCTTCTATCTGGGCTTTCCCGTGCAGCAGATTGCTGAACGTGAGTACTTGCTGTTAGCCAATACCACAACATACTTTTTTCCTAGTGTCTTTCCTCTCTACAATTTTAAAGTAGTTTTGCCCTTAAGTGATAATGCACCTTTGAGTACATAACTTGTATCATGAATTCTGCAGAGCAAATCTATGCCACTCTCTGCTCACATGTTGGTGATACAGCAGCTTGTCGCTTTTGTCATTATACTTTCCTTTTGTGCGGGGCCGGTTGTGTTTAAGCTTGGTTTCGTTAGTCCCCTGGTCTTAGCCCAGATTTGAAAAAAAAAAAAAAGAAAATCACTCCAATCACTGTTGCTGGGAAATGCAATCCAAGGTGTGTCTCTTTGATTATGTCTACAGAAGCCTTTTCTACTTCTCAGTAGGGTTTACTACCTTGGGCTTTTTGTAGCACTTATCTGTGTCTCTGACTTTTAGAAGGCCTGGAACACTGGCCACATAAGCTCTTACTTGCCCCCACAGTCTGTCCAAGTTACCTGTTATTCAGCAGCAGGGAGTAGTCTGTTATGTTTTAAGGTATTATCTTTTAAGTATATCTCTCACTTTTTATGTACAATTTGCATTGCAAGTCATTTTTTTCAGACCATCATCATCCTAAGCTCAGAAGAAGAGGCACAGCCTGCCTAGCAGAGCTTGCTTGACACTCAGCCTTGACAACTCAGGTTTGGTTAGATTTTTTCAGATGACTCATAAATGTAAGCAAGATCATGAGAGAACAGTACTTGCCTTTCCCTGCTGGTGGGTGTTACTGTTAGCTCAGTCCATTAATTCCCTGTTTCTCCTATGTCACTTTGCTTTCCAGTGCAGATTTTTAATTTTCAGAGTTATTTCTGTGGGCTGTAGAGGTGCATAACATCTAACACAGTGAGTTTTGCAGTACAGTTAAACATTTTGTGGAAAATCAGTCCTAATGGTGGCTGATGTTCAGTATGCAGCTGTGTATGTCACTGAAGATACTAAAAAGAATGTGACTGTCAACACAAGTTGCTCTGCTTAACACCTTTCAGTCTGTGTAAGATGCACAGGATACTTCCCCATTTACTACAAGTAATTTAAAAGTACTAATGTTTTGAAGCTTTTTATTTTAATGTTTCAGCATTTTTGATCCCTCTACTACCATACTCAATTAAAAAATGTATGGGGTTGTTGACTCCTTTTCCTTAGGCATTTCTGCTCTTATTTGGTCGCATATAGAGGACGTGCCTGTGCAGTGGTGGCTGTATTTAATGGAGCCAGGACCAAAAGTCTTGAGAATCCCTGTCCATAAATGACTAGCATTTCGTTAGTTCTTGTGAGGCCACTGAATGTCTCAGGTTGTGGGTTGTGGTCTTTTTTTCACCTCACTGAATTCAGATTAAATGTTGCTCTTGCCTTGGTTGCTTGAAAGACAGTTCTGTTTTCTCTGTGTCATTTCTTTTACCTAGAATTTATTTAGTTTTTGGTCTCTTGGGTAATATTTTTGATTGTGGGGCTTTTTTTCTCCTGTGATGTACTACATTGGGTCTTACAGTTTTGTCCACATATTCTAAAATTATATTTGTAGTGCATTTGTAGGTTGCTTCTTACTGCAAATCCATCTTCTGGATTATGCAATGGACCTACAGTGCAATTAAGTGATAACAAGTTCTACCAAGGCAGTTGTATCCTGAAAGAGAAGCCGGTCATAGGGGAAAAACATTCCTGTTGAACATGCATATACACTGTTCTGCTTGGGGTTGGAACTAGAAGACCCTTAAGGTCCTTTCCAACCCAAACAGTTCTGTGATTCTATTTTCCTTTTTTGAGGGTACTGAGGAAATTTGAAATCTCTTTAATACTTGTAGCAGGAGCTCTCCCTGTGTCACCTGCATGTGCCTAGTGCCTGGTGATGATTACAGATCAATGATGATGGAGTCCTGTGGTAGTTCACATGTCAATGAGAAAAGCAAGTAAAGTAGAAAGAGTGAGGTCAGGATTTTTAGGAACAATGAGATCTTCCCAAAGTTTACAATGTAGAAAACATGGGGATTTGGTGGGTATGTCATCCTAAATTAAGGAGCATCTTGTCAGTATTTGACTTTCTTGTTGTCAGAGGAACTCAGATTTGCTATAGATTGAGCCCAACTGCAGGACAGCACATTTTTGGTTTGAACTGTTACAGTTTGGTCTCAGTAGTACTTTGATGTGTTTGTAGTCACTGTTCTGGAATGCCAGACATTGTGCTGTTTGCGAAGTTGGCAAAGTGGGAACACGGTTTCTCATACTATTAGAGCTATGGGTCCACCTGTCAGTGAGCCCAGTATTAATGAATGTAGCTCAAACACTTTAATCAGTGGGACAGCCACACCCAGTTATTTTTAGCTGTTTCTGCAGTTTTTTGCACTGTTGCAGTGACTGTATTTTGAGCCTAAGTATTTTAAATCTTCAGTCTTCAGAGCCAGAAATCCTGTCCAAAGGCTCAGCAGCACTGGGCAGATCCTTCTTGAGACATCTTATTCAACAGTCTGTTGAGGGTGACCAACAGCCAGATCCTCAAAGCTACTTTGGCAGGAAGATACCTCAATGTTTTTGTTCTAGCCCTGAAGTCTCTGCATTCATGCTCTGCCTTGGTCCACTGAGCAGTTGTAGCAGTGAAGGTGTTGTGAAGGTCTTCCTTAGATAGACAGCTGCTTTGGTCTGTGCAAATTAATATGCAGCCCTCTGCTTTAAGGATGAGCTTTTCTGGGAATCTTGGGTATTCACATATAAACCAGTTACGTATGTTATTGTTTCTGTGTAAATATGACCTGTTCCATGCCATACAGTTCTATGCCATTTGTGCCTTAGTTATCAGACATGCTAACAGTTAATACTCTTGGTGGTGACTTTTCTTTTTCCTCTTGAGGACTCTGTATATGATTTTATAGCCTGCATCTGAAGAAAAAGAAAATATTTGTAGGTGAGGTGAGCTGAGCTGTCAGGGCTCAACTCCCAGCTTTGGGGGTTGAAGCTGATTCATACTGAGGGAAAGCTCCACACTGTTAAGTGAAGTGAGACCTTCACATCAAATCCCAAATATGAGCCTTGTCGGAGGAAATGTATTTGCTCCCTGCCACTTGTTATTTTGCGTTGCCTTTCACTCACAGTCCTCTCACTGTTTTTATTCACGTAACTATAACTGATTATACTTTTAACTGTCTGGGTTGTCCCTGTGCAGTACATCATTAGCACCAGGAATTTTTTGTCAGCTTTTTCCCCCACTCAGAGTCAGGATCAGTAGTGAAAGTTGCTAGTTTGACAGAATTGAACTGTTTTGTGCAGGAATAAGGCTGTTGAAATGGCCAACCTGGAAACTTCCAGACTTTCTTCTTTCCTCACAAGACTTCTAGGTGACTTCAGCAGCCTACTTATATTCAGATGTCAGGTTTACACCTTCCAGCATGCTTATTTTACGTTGTCCACCTTATATTTCACATTTGAGACTGTAAGTTGGTTAGATGGTCATGACCTACATGTCAAGCAGAAAGAAAACCAAGTTTAATCACAGGTTTTGGGTGCTAGTTCATTAAAAATAATAGGAAATAATATATTTCTTATTTCTTTATGGCAGGAAGATTTCTTGAAGGACAGGCAAAGGCTAGCTGTGGAGTAGATGAGCAGCATTTTCCTTCATGAACTTCCCCTGAATAAATCTCTTTGTTTTTATTATGACTTTAAATAGAGAGAGTTGCCTTGGGACTTGCTATTTTTTCAGTGCTAAGTAGCACTTTGATGCGTGTCATCTGTTTTGGCTGTCATAGAGATTTTGCAAGGCCAATAGGATAATATAAAATTTTATGATACAGTCCAAAGACTGCAGAAATATTTGGCACTTTTTTTCTGGGTAGATTTTTGGATCAGGCTTCTAACAGACACAGTGTGTTACTATTGCTCACACCCCCGGTATTTGCATGGAATCTTATTATTCAGTTAATGCCTTTTTTTCCCAAATACTGCATTCCCTCCATGCTTTTCATTACTGTTCCTCCATTTATGAGAAATAAGAACAATCAACATAATACAGGTTCTATCCTGCATGGTCCCACACATCCCTGTAGGAGAGAGTCAGAGATCCTTGGAGCATCTGGCAAAGGCCACGCTGCCTGAGTGATGTGCTTCAGACTGCTGTCAATAGGTGACTGGGTGACCCTTTGCCTTTTCAGTCAGCGTTGAATCGATGCTGTTACACAGTGGGGTGCTTCAGGGCTGCCTGTTAGAATCTTCTAATGATGCTAGCATCTACTTCATTAATGCATCTATAGTCATTAGCAGACCAGCTGCAATCTAACTAATAATTGCATTTTGTCTATCCGACTTCCCCCTCAGAATAACAATCAGTTTGTGCTGTTTATAATTGTTAGTTCCAGGGGACATTAGAAATCTTTCAAATATGATCTTGCTGCAGTGCTGAGACTCCAGATGAGCTCATGATCTGACCACGTGTGTGTTAGTGGGACACATGAGTGACCTGTGGACTAGGAGTTGGAACCTGGATTTGCTTCTGAGCACTTCTCAGTTGTAGAAGTGTCCGTTATTTTGTGCATTCTTCGTCGGGTTTTAGAACTCGGCCTTAGTTGCCGATGATCACAGCACATCTTCCTTTTCAATGTCAAGATTTTCTGCTCAAGTTGGTTTATTTTTAAATTGCATTAATTCTGTGAAAAGTTTAAGTGAATAGTCACCCAGCAATTTGCATGAATTAAATCATTTTCAAGTACTAATTAGAAAAAGTGTGAAGAGCACATTAAGTATTGAAGCAAAACATGATTTTGGTTTAAGAGAAGAAAAAGCTCACAACTGCAAGCGGTTCAAAGCATTATGGTCACTGTAAGGTTTTTGATTTCCTTATCATGCTCTTTCCATGCTTTGGAAAACAACAGGTTCAGTTTAGTTTATGCTTTTTTGTTTGGGTTGTATTTCTAAATTGAAGTAAACAACTGTGTGACCAGAATAAACAGAATTCCAATCTAAAAGCTACAATCAGAAGAATTGAGTAGCAAGATGCCAAAAATAGATGTGTGTGTTTAACTGGACTGTGAGGTGCTTTTTGTGTGTCTGAGTGTTTTGGAAACTTACTGCATCCTTGTCACTTGTATAGAGGGCCAGTGTCTCCCGTTCAGGAAAAAACGGACCATGTTCTGATACCCTTTTGAATACTAAGTCACAAAGTACCCCTCAGGTGGTCCTTTTGAAGCCAGTGGTGCTATTATTGAAATGAAGGTGGAATAACCAAGTTTTTTTTGGATAGGAGTATTTATAAATCTATGAGGAGTATTTATAGTATTTAATAAATCTAAATAAAAGGTAAAATGTAAGTAGTGATTCTTTGGCTTTTGCCTTAGCAAAAAAATTCCTGAGTTTTTTAAGGGGCAGAAGAATCAGTTTTTAGGTACACTGACAGAGCTTGTCTACAAATTATTACATCATTAAATTAGAGACATTGTCATTTTCTGCTTCTCTGAAACACGTGATAGTGGCAAACTATTCTGCAACTGAAGACGTCTTTACTCTAAATTGATCCAGCGTGGACCAGGCCATTTAATTGTTGTGTGCTGCATTCTTTCTATCCATGAAATGGTTTAAAAATTAACCTTTGCATAATGCTTAGCAAACTGCATCTGGATTAAATATTTTGAGAAAGTTAAGACCGTTCCTTTTCCGTATTGCCGAAGTGAAGCTTAAGACTTCCCTTGAGGAAACTGTTGGCCCAGCCCCCATCTTCACTTCTTTCCCAACATGTCTTTACTGCTCTCCAGTGGAAGCCTTGGGAAAAATCTTATCCGTACTGAAGTCAGTAGAAACAGATATTTTTACTTCACTGGGGCAGGGATTTCCATCTGGAGCACAGCCTTTTTTTGAAAAATTTAGGAATTAAGCTTGAACCCACCAAGCCATACACGAAAGCCCATGAGATTGGTCTACAAAAATGTTTCTACCTGAACTTTTTTGTGTGTGGGTTTTTTGGTGTGGTTTTTTTTTTTTTACTAAAAATCAAGGTGGTGGGGTTTCTTTAAATGCTTCCTCTTTCACAAGCCTGGAACACAAATCATACATATTTAGTTCTCTGCTTTACATTTTAGTGCTTCCATGTAGTTTCTGCCTCAGAGAAGGTCTTATTTTAATCCTGAGACACTCATGAGTTGCCTCATTGCCCTTTGAGCAGAAGTCTGATCCTGCAGCTAGCTCAGTAAGAGTCACAATTCAGACAGTGAGCCTTTAAATTTCTAGGAGCAATGACCTTGGTGCAGCAGCTTGAAATCTTTCCCGTAATAAACCTGACTGTTTCAGTTAGCTTCTTTTTGTTAGAGACGAACTGCGGAGTGTATGTTCGGAGCACTTTCCTTACTGTTGTGTCTGCATTGCCTCGGGAGCAGTAATGCATCTGTGTAAATAAGATGCTTGCTGACAGTATAAATTATGAAGTGGCTTCTTTTTTTTGTGTGTGTGTGTTATGTTGTTGAGAATACTGTTCTTACGGATGTTTTTCCTCCATTCTGTTTTTCCCTCAGCCTTTCATTATCCAAAGCTTAATGTGTCTCAGTTGATGAAATCTTCCTGGGTGAGGACAGGTATGTACAGTCTCTGAGTAAGAAAGAGTGCAATTATTTTTGTTCGTGGGATAACTAGCCTACATAAATATTGATAGCTTGGGGTGCTGCATTTTTATGAGGTAATAAATGTCTGAGCTGAAGAAATTCTAAAACCAAAGGCCTAGTGACCTGGAATATCTGGGAAATGTAATTCCCTGGTCTAGAATTAACTACTGCAATTCCTTGATAACGCATGCAAAACAGTTTTTGTCTATAAGGCAGTTCATTCTTCATGAAACAACTCAGACTGTCAGGCATGAAGTGTCTACTCTGCATGCTGTCAATATGCCACATTGATTTTTAGGATTTTATTTTATTTTAAGTGAAAATTAAAATTTTACTTGTGTGGCACTTTCTACCAAAACATGCCAGGAATAAAACAGAGTGAAAATAAGTACATGAAAGAGTTTTATCACATTTCATTGATCTCTTCTGATTCATCCATAGGAAATCCCTCCCACCAAAGTCTTCTGAATGTTTTCTTCTATTATTCACAGATGTGGTTGAGCTGTTACATTTCAAAGCTTAAAGACTGTTGAGGTTGTCTGCGTGCTGTAGGTCATACCTGCTGCTTTGAAGCCTAAATGGTGACCAGGCTGTGCCTTTCAAACTGGCTCTTACTGTGCAGATCCCCCCTCTGTATACACTTTTGTGTTACTACAGCTTTATCACCTGTAGTTCACCTGTTGTATAGACTTACCCTTTCTTCAGGCATCCCTGTCTCCTCTCACCAGTGGCCACTTTTCAAGAAGGAAATGAAGTTGTAGCTTAGTTTTTGAAGCCCACGCAATTTGTTTGACAGAAGAAAGATTGAGAATTTCCAGTAATGCTCACTAACACAAGAGAAGCTCTCATATGTGTCTCATACCCAATGTCATCCTTCCTTAGGAATTTATGTTGGCTTTTTTGGTAACACTCCCTCACACTTTTGCTCAGCCTTAGGTTTGTCCCTTGCTGCTGGAAGTTCCCTTAGATCCTGCAGTAAGAAAAGGATTCTTCCGGCTAAGAAATCATGTCCCCTTGGGTTTTTATACACTTCCTGACTGTAAGATTTTGAAAGCTAATGGCAGCAACTTTTCGTTTTGCTGTAGAGGAATTTTTTGTAATCCCAGTTCTTGAAGGCAGTCTGGGAAGAGCCGGTAGATTTTGGCTGGATCAACCCTTTCAGTCAGTGTATTGTATTGTAAGGGTAATGAATCATGGCACAGGGAAATGATAGAATTTTTGTATGTAAAGGTTTCTAATATCAAGTTACTCAGATATGTGTGCATTTTTTCCAATAGTCATAAAATGCTGGGATATGCAGTGTTCTCTGTAATTCTCCCTCTCAGTTGTAGAATACAATTCACGCTATTAAGCATAATTTGTTCATACTGAAATCCAAGAACAGTTTTCAGCTTGGTGTATATAATAGCCTTAGGTCACTGTGTAAATATTTTGCAATGTAATTCTGAGATACTTAGTCTATGATTGAATTTAGAAGACAGATGCTGTTGATCTCTGTGAGAAATCAAGAAAATGTTTCCTTTTTCTGACAAATGCAGTGAAAAGCTTTACATTGAAAAACTGCTTCTAATATTTTTGTTTTAAAAAAACTAAAAAAATTAAAATTGTATTTAATTGATTTGGTCTAATCAGGTGGCTTTTAATTAAGCACCACACTTGAAAAAATAAATGTGGGAACACTTAATGAAAAAGGGGCTTCTAAAAAATGTGAATTGTTTTACTGGAGAGGCACAGGAATTAAAACTGAATTTGTTACTGCAGTCAGTAGTGAGTTGGTTTACTATCCTATAGGATTTCTCAGTTAGGTCATTTGAATAACTGTGGCTTCATTCACTGCACATTTCTTTAACTGGATACCATCTTGCCAGTAAACATCCACCCTTTTTTTCATGTTTCCTCGGGGATTCCTCTCAGCATTAGCTGCCCCAGTGACCCAGGGTACCTGGGTTGGACAGTGTAGCAGGCAGGGCTACTAACCATATTTTTGTGCTGTGATTGGCATGCTTGTTAATCTTTATCTTATCTAGGGAAGTTGCACTTGAATGCATGGCTTCGTTCCTGTGCTGCTGTTATACTTTTTCTCCGTGATTCTGCCTTGCCCTCATCATCTCCAACTCTGTATCACTTCCTAACACAACACTTTGACTGAAATTAGTAGCAGCAGACAATTTAGACTAAATTTCCTCTTTTATTAGTTTTTTAACAAGTCACTGAATGCTCACAATGTTATGTATTTTCAAAATTGAAACTGTTTCTTCAATATCCTGTGTCTGTCTAGCCTAGTTAAGATTCCAAAAAACTCCTTTGCCAATTTTTTTTTTTAAAAAAACTTACTTCTTTTAACTTTTTCCCACCCAGTGTCTTCCTTTCCAACATGTAACCTCTGGCTGTACAGGACAGTGTTCCTATATGAATACAGCTGCTCTTGAATTGTCCCTGAGCTGTCACAGGGCAACTCAAGGCTTACAACTGAAGTTGCAGAAAAGACACAGCAAAATTTTGCTAATTAATTTGTTTTCTGGGTTTACTGTCTGTGCAATGTAGTTCTCCTGGGTGTCGTGGACCAGCGAATTCAGGAGGAAGTGTTTCGGGCTGAGATGGAACGCAAACTTGCTCACCTGCTGAACGAGGCTTTGGTCAGAGGGCGCATATGGAGACGAGCCAGCTTTGCAGGAAGCAACATTGTGCAGGTATTAAGAGCTCAGAATCAGAGGAAGAAATATAAAGAGTAATAAATTACTGAATAAGTTAATATTGTCCAGGTTTTGAGTTGAGAAATACAACTCAAAAGCATGTATCACATTTAGCTAGTTGATGATACTTCTGTTTTGCACCTAAAATATAGTTCTTATGAATACCTTGTTGTCTTTTAAGCTAAACATAACAAATGTAAATAACTGATTATTTTAAGCATGTACTAAAAATTTCTCATGGCTTCTTAAAAACACTGAAAACTATTTTACAAAAATCCCCAAAATTATTTTAGCAAAATTCTAAAAACTTTCTATCTAGTCTGACTTACACAAGGTGCTAGCAAAAGGAGATGGCCTGGTCATCTAAAAGAAAGTACTATTCTGGAACAGCTACTTTGCAGCTCTCTATGATGTTTTGGTAGTGGTGTGGAAATACAAAATAGAATTGTGTGCAGCTTGATGCAGCAAGAGAGTAGTATATTCTACCCCTTAACTTCTTATTTGTCACAGTACTCCTGGTCACAGGGCTGGCTTTCAGGTAAAAATGATTAATCATGTCAGATTTTGCACATATGGCAACTTCTGCTACCTGGATTCCAGTGCTGCTTTAGGGTTTTGTCACAGGTGGAGTTATTCACATAAAGTCCAAGAAGACTTGGATATTTTATTTTAAGTTTGAAATTCTGACATGTGTTCTTTCTAGTCAGTTCTACAAACTGAAAGCCCAAGTACTTTTTAATGGCTCATCTTCTTAAAAATTACCTTTTCCAGCTAATTCGTTGACAGTTGGTTTACCTCACAGATGCCCTTCTAGTTGTTCAGACCTATTATCTTTATTTAATTTAATTCTACAGTTTTTGCTACCACTTAAATTTCCAGATGTTGGGATATTCTTACTTCTGTTTTCCTGTCTCAGAAACATCTGTTTCTGTAATAGAGACTTTATTTTATTTTTCTTCTGTACGGCTTTGAATTGCTGTAAATAGATGTCTGCCGCAGGTCTTCTATTCCCAGCACCTCTTACCGCACTTTGTTCTTTATGCCTTAGTTCTCCCTTTGCATATAAATTAAACAAATATTCCTTATGTTCCTAGGAAAGATACCACAGCCTATAAAATGTGTATAGATCACGGTTTCACGATTTTACATAATAAAACTCAGGTAATTTATTTCTGCATACGCAAAATTGTGGGCATATCCTTTTTAGCTGAAGAATAGTATTTTGGAAAGTGAAAAGACAACATTTTTCTTTTGACTTTGTATTACTTGCTGGGACATAAAATGAGGCCTGCAGCTCATGTTCCAGTAAGCAGTGTTGCTCATTTATGCCACTTAATTAGTGCAGAGAGTCTGCCAACTGCTGTCTTTGGGCAGAGGAAGATTGTCTTCATTACAATCAGCACATCTTGCCATCCCACGTAACACAGGTCTTCTCCAGGTGCTCACAGCCCACACTTTTAAACAGGGTTAGAACTGTAATAAAGGAGATGTGGAAGAACGAAGGCTGAAGAGATACGTTGCTGCGAGGTGTCTGAGGTAGGTGTCCTGCTTTCCTGTAGGAGAACAGCAGGTACTAGCAGATCCTGGGAGCTTGCTTTGGCAGGATATGGGGCAGCTGAGGCAGCCTTGGAGGCTGTTGTGTGCAGCTGGACTGACATACCTGGTAGTGGGCTGCTGGGTAAAGGACAGTTTCTCTCAAGGATGTTTCTCTGTCACTTGAGGATCTGGTCCGTAGTCATTTGCCATAAACCTTTTCCTACTGCTAATTCTGTTCCTCATAGCCAAGTTTATAAGCTCTGTTTGAAGTGTGTTGTGTTTGTGCATCTGTTTGTGTCTTCCAGGAGAGCTGTTAATGTGTTTTGTGCTTTATATTCAGATTTTCCCACATGTATTTCTTGCACACCAAACAGTGATTGCTATGATAGTAGAGCACAAGGAAGTGAAAATAAGAACAGAAGCTTCCAGCAACACCGAAGTGTTGGATAGTTTTATTGACAGTATGTGCATATATCCATTAAAGACTAGACTCATATTTCACTTGTGTTGTGACCCTATAGACCAGAGTTTTTCCTGGGGTGAAAGATATTTATAGTGAATTGAAATGTGACATTTCTAAGCTCTGTGGAAAATCAGGACTGTGGGTCAGAAGGTTAAGCAATTACTTGTGAATGTTACTGCAGGCATATTAGTTTCCTTTCACATACTAAGGAAATAGAAGTGATACCTTGTGAGGTTTAGATTTCATTTCTAAAGGCATGGGTTAGAATCTAAGAATGTTAAAAATTATGCTTTAAGTCTAGACACTCTGAATAAGATCTTTAAAGGGTGCCCAGATATCATTCTTTCCCCTCCTGTTTGCCTATCTGTGCTATTAACAGGTGGCATTCCATGATAAAAGGAGAAAAAAGTCTATAACCACTGTGTACAAAAACCCCTGAAGCCTCACACCTGATTGTTATACATGAGATAGTGCCATTGATTTTTGTGTGATGTTTGTATTAATGTTTCATATAGTAAGTCATACGTATTTTCAATGTGCATCTGCTGTTGTTGCAAATTTAAAGGCATGTGCTTAAGGTGGTTTGCATTGCCTCTGCAGAGATTAGGACCTGTGCTTACTGTAATAACTCAGTTCTCATTACTTTTTTTTTAGGAATTAAATGACTTAATTGTAGTTTCAAAATACACCAGGAGCTAATAAAAAAAAAATTAAGCAGTTTTCCTTCATTTCAATGTGCTTGGTCTTTTGAACTTAGTAGAAATGAAAAGATGATCGCAGTAAATGACAAAAAGAGTAATGTTCTGATTTAAAGAACCTGTTAGTTGCAATGTGTAAAGTAGCAGCTACGAGGGGATGTAGTGACTGCATTGAGCTTTTCATAAAGGCAGAGTTTCATTCTGTTGTTTTTCTACTGATAGCTTAAGTGTCTCTCCCAAGTGTGTAATCTGAGGAAAGCTCCAGTCTTGCTGTGAGTTTTTAGGTTTATAAATAAAGCCTTTGGGGACTGCTGCTGCTTCACCTTTTCCTCAGAGGCTTTTCACCCCTTCAGTGGCCACCCTGGGCAGCAACCAGCCCCTCTGTCAGGTTGCCCACATCCTGTTCCTACCTCTCTGTGCTGTTCAGACCCCAATACAGCTCGATTTAATTGCCCAGACACTAAAATCCTATTTTTAGTAAAACAGAAAGCAGAATCTGCTTTGATTATTTTTTTCCCCCAAGGGGATGAATGTAGCAAGGAAAGGAAAATAACCCTCATGCATGCATTTTGGAGGTTGTGTGTGCATGTTTGCTTGTGTCTAAGTGGTGCTCATGCCTTGGAAACCCTGAAACAATTCATCCAGGCGTTCCTTGCTCCTGTGGGGGTTGCTGACCAGGACATCCCACTGACTGGCTGACCCCTGCGAACACCTTGGGAGCTTCCCTACCCCTTGGATTTCTGCGCTTTACACTACGAACTAGATTTGGTTACCAAGGCAACTCTGTTCACTGACCTATGATATTCACTTGAAAACACTTTTTAAATTAAATTTGCTGACGCCTGAACACAGTTAAGCCTTTCCTCTGTGGAGGTTAAATGCACATCTAGTATCAACAAAGGTGGTATCATTTATGTACACAGAAGTTGAATTAGTATTTTCTTTTTTTCTTTTTTTTCCCCCACTTTCTGCCTCCCACGTATTGAAATTCTTCTGTCCTGCCTCCCTATGTCATCCCTCACTGCCAGAGCATAAATTTAAAATGTTTAAATGCTTCCTTACAGATGGGCTGCTTTGCTGGATGCCTGGAAAATAACGTTTCTGCTTGCATTCTTAGCACTCTCAAGGATAGAGACAAAAACAGTCAGAAGCTGTGCAAAGAGTGTAATTTGGAACAATATACCACAAAACTTATATATATATATATATAGTATAAAGAAACTGCGTAAAATATAGGTGCAGTGACTGTGTGCCTTAGTTCTGTGAGCATACTTAAAGCAGTTCAGATCCAGTATGCCATTTTCTGTGTTGCAGATAACACAGAGGTTAGTTAAAACAATCAGTAAAAAAAATGTGGTGCATCAGTGTGACAGAGATGAAAACTGAGGTACCCATAAAACTTTAAATGGTGAGCTTAGTTTGTGAACACTAGCCTGTGCCTCCACTGAGTTTCTTATAGTCATGTTCTCTAGACTGTGCTGAAATACCTCCAACTATCTCTGGAGTTCTGGCTGTTCTTACCCATCCCTGTTTCTCAGCGTAGGGATCCATACACTGTTGTTTTTCATTTTGTGTTAAAAATGGTGTAGGTTCGATTGTGGGAACTTGCGTTGGAAGCTTGTCCTTCTTATCCCTTGCCCTTTCTAAAGGCAGCTGTGGAGAAGTTTCTTGTTAACCCATTCAGTCAGCTTCTGATTGTTACCCAGTGTGCATAACACACATAATCATAGGGCTTTTTGTATGCTTCAAAGCCACCATAAAATACATGACAATTCAGTTTAAGAATCTTCTGAATTTCTCTGATTCTCTAGCTTTGCTATGCACAGAGGGGTTTCATAAAATTAAAGTGAAGAACACGATGATTTTTCCCATGTGGCCTTTCAACTCCCTCACCCTCTGTGTGAGTTAAGTGCTATTTAGAAAGGTTTCATCTGTGCTGAAAGCAAATACCAGTCCATACACCCTGCTGCTCCGTGCACTGAGGCTGGGCTGTGGCAACCCAGCTGAAGTAAAAGTAATACAAAGCTGTGGACATTTGTTAACGAATTATATATTTGGGGCCCATGAAACCAGATTCAGCCTTACAGCTGCTGGATATGTGTTGAAACCTTATTTATTGATATTGTTTTGCTACCTTAAGTTGAGGATTGGTTGCCCCTTAGCTGATACAGTAGTGAATAGTATTCAAGATGAGCAGCAGCTTTGGTTAATGGGTCCTATTAGCAGGTCTTGCTGTGTTTCAGATTTGCACATTTTTCTGCTCTATTTGTACATACTCTGTTTCTTACATCAGATGTGACAGACACTGAACAATATTCTTTGTCCTAGAAGACTTTTATGACAATTGTGCTTTCTTTTTTTGTTTGTTTTTGCTTGTTTGTTTTGTTTTCACCACCTTTTTTATACATATATAACTTGCTGTTACCAGCAAATGCTTTTTTAGGACATGTTGAGGTGGTGTCCCCAGAGACCAGAATATCATCCCTGTCAAGCTAGAACATTGCACTTCTTTCCTTCAGCGTGATTTTTTTAGTTGGAAACTAGGAAAGAAAATAATACAAAGCTATGCTTTTGTAAGCCTCAGACATGCAAAAGTTTGTGTGTTTGCTTTAAGTCTGTGGGCAGTGTTTGAGATTAGAATTTATTAAATATGTACTTCGTAGCAAAAAGGTAATTCTGAAGGAGCCAAAATACATTGCTTTATTTGTGCCAATTCCTTCTAGAGTTCTTCAAACTCTGTTTTACTTGACAGAATACCTCCCCACTATTTGTTTGGCCTGATTCTTGTTTGAGCTCACCATTACATGTAAATGGTTAAACTGAGGAGAGTTGTCACATATAAAGATGTAATTTTACAGGAATTCAAAGTTATGTGATTCTCATATGCAATGTAGATGTTTGGTGGTTAGAGAGTATCTACAGGGCTTCCTCATAGCAGGCATTCTTTTGGTTATTAATGTCTTTAGAACTAGGTAGGAAGAATTGCTTCCCACAGCGTCAAATACATTCCTTCCTGAAGAAAGGTGGATGCCAGGGGGAGCTGTTTGGAGGATGAAGGTGACTGTGCAAGTGCTTTTGTTGAGGCAGAGCAAACAGTTTTATTTGATGCTAACAGAATATTCGCGTCTGTGGCTGCTTAATGTTTGGAAAAACTGTAACAAAGAGGTGTGTGTTACGAATAACAAATCAAAGTCAAAGCGGGTATTTAGAGAAGGGAAAAGTGCAGTCAGACTATTCTGTTCAGTAGTTCCTACTAACTGACAATTGCTAAAGGCAGCAGAGGCTTCCAGGGTGGCACAGTGTTGGCATCTTTAGAGTGAAAGGAGTTCTCTTGCTTATCAGATCTGTATGTTGTTATGAAACAAATGGTTGGGGGGAAAAAATTGAAATTTCAGATTTGCTGTAAAAATGTATTACACAAGGGATCACTTCCCTGGAAATTTTCCTTTCAGTTACAAAACAGGTATTTCTGTAAACTTCCCAGGATTCTGGAGCACTTGAGTAGTGTCTGTATAAATAGACACCTGATATATTATTCCACCAATGTTGTCTTCCTCTGGATGACTTCCACTCAGAATCTTTTGTATTATTTCACCTATACTAGGTGAAAGTATCCTGAATTTTAGTTTGGAAGCAAATTATTATTGCTGAATGTTAGCTCTGTGTGTCCAGTGTTGACTCGAGCTCTTCTCAGATGGGAGAAATAGCTGGTGTGTATGTTCCCTTTGCTGTATACAGTATTTTGGAGCACTACACGCTGCACATCTTCCCATCACACTTCTCTGGATATTGACAATTTCCAAACTGTACTAGTTCACGGCAGTTACACGGTTAGTGTAATACCATATTATTTGGTGTCACAGTTAAAGGGTTTTTCTTTAACAACAGTTCTATTTCTACATGGTAAAAACAAGCTGAAATCTTTTTTATGCAGTGGGGTTTGCACACTGTGACAAGGCTGATACTTGGAAGAGCTTTGCCAAGATGGCACCAGTATTTATTTTGAGATAAGTATCCCTAAGGTGCAGGCCCTGTGAAGGAAGAGGGAAGGGGAAGTATGGACTGAAAGACCATGGGAGCGCCAGATAAATACAACTTAAAATGTAAAAGCTTTCCAATTTCTTTTCAGATTGTGAATGTGTCGCGGTTAGTTGGTGTTGATAACCCTGTGGAGCTGATATATTTCGTGGAAGACCAAGATGGAGAGAGACTGAGTGCTCTGAAGTGCTCAGACCTGATGAACAGAGTTGATATCCAGCGGGCTGCAATCATCCTTGGATACCGCATCGAAGGCACCGTTGCGCAGCGTAAGCCCTGTCAAAACCACACCGATGCCAGCCAAGGCAGACAGGAGGGGTGACATCAGCTTTGTAGGGTATGGCACTGCACAGTGCCCACTGTTGCAGTGTCTTGCTCTTGGAATGCTGCAGCTTTGACACTCCTGAGGAAATAAATTTTAGCAGCCGTGCAGCGAGCTGTGAGATGTTGCTTTGCTGCTTAAAGACTCTGCTGAGCTCGGGGTTGCAACAGGGTCCTTAAGTCAAGCCTCGCTACGTTCACTTTAGTGCTTGAACTAGGAAAGTACTGTGCTAACTAAATGCCGCCTTGCCATCTTCATCTCTTCCTGCTAGTCCAATATTTCTTTACAGTTTAACTTGCCCAGGAGCTTGCATAAACGCCAGGATTGTGGGATGAGAGGGCATCTGTGTGAGATAGATGTTTCCTTTAGCTGAGTAATAGCAGTGAGGTTTAGCACAAGTTGCTGGGGTTTTTTTGTCTGAATTACTTTTTCTGTGAGTGAAAATTGTACAGTAATGCTGGTTGGGGCATTTATTTCCTGCATTGAGTATGACTGACTTTATTTGTTTGCCCATCAGTAAAATATAAGTAATGTGATGTTTTAATGAATATAATATAAAAGTAATGTGATCTTTTACTAGATACACATCAGAATAAATATTACAGGTCATATGAAGTTACATAATGACTTTATTCAGGAGGCTTGGTGTATGAATAATTTTCAGTAAGTAGCGAGACAGAAGACTACTCAAAATTCCACATTACAATTAGGAAAGAACACTTGAAGGTATTTTAAAACAGGAACAGACGAGTATGATCTGCAAAATAACCTCATTGGTATGAATGCTTAATTACCTTTTCTGTGCAATATGGAGGCTTGAGTTACATTTTACCACAGGGTATTTTTCCAACAGAACAAGCATGTGTCTGATTTTTAAAATTCTCTGCGGAAAGAAAAGAAAGAAAATAGTAATAATTGCACCATCTGGATGTGTTTCTAAATTTTGTCCCTCATTAAAACAGTTGTGTACAGATAGGTCAGTAGCTCGTATACATCCGCTTAATATCCGTTAATGGACTGTAATACTGGTTAGACAGAATTGCAAGAAGTTGCAAGAATAAATTCTCTTTACAAAAATGATCAGTTGAACAAACTTCATGAAGTATTTATAGCTTATTGTGCATGTTGAAGCTTGTTATCTTTGACACATCATTAGAAAGTTCTTCTAAGAGTCATAGAATCATAGAAGTCTTTAAATGCTTCTTATTGGATAAAACTAGACAAAAAAAGGGTTATTTTTGTAACAGGAAACATGATGTCATAAATGAACTGTCAGATGTATAAAATACAAGAATTATATGTTCCTTTAAGCTGTAGGTTTGTCATTAGAATAGCTTCTAATAAAATAGTATATCCAAATAAATGCATATAAATACTCTTTTTAACTTGAAAACATCATTTTTACGAAGTGCGTAAGTTTGACTAGAAATGTATTACTGCTCTGGTTTTTAGTCCCACATCTAACCATTATGCAAAACAGAGCAAATGAAAGTTTTGTCAGTTCTTCCAGTTTACTTTTTACAGGCATGACTTGTTTGATTACACTTTCCAGTAGTCTTGTTCTCTTTTTGGGGCTAAAGGATCTCACACACTGACAATGAAACAGGGAAAATTAAAAAAGTAATAAAAAATGCAGAACTGTATATGTTGGGGAGGAGGGTCTCACTGGTTTCAAATTGATTTTGTTTATTGGTGGGGAAGGTAACAAAATGTGTACCTAAAGAGAAGAGGCAGTGGATAATACTGCTTAAAGCCGGAAACAGGCAAAAACGTTGCAAAGTCTATCTTACCTTTGTCAGTGGTAGAGTCTTTTTTTTGTTTTAGACCCATTTCACTGTGTCAGCTCAGCATTTTTACAGAATGATGTGGCAGAAGTGCCTTTTCATTAGTATTGTAAGCACAGGTCTTCAGAAGGTGGGCCAGGACAATCGATCCACCTGCCCCATGCTTCCTGAGCATCACTTACCTTAACTTTTAAGTGGTATGACATTTCCTGTGATGTGCAGCTGGTTTCTGATAAGTTCCTTAACCAGCGTTTATAAGAACATAAAAATACATAACCTTGACGTGTCCTCACTTTAAAATATAAGCACGTAATACTGCTGTCTTCCTTTTAACTTCATAGCTGTGGAGAAGCTGAAGGAGTCCACTTCAGAGTCACAGAATAGCAACCTGTGGATTATCGTTGGTGTGGCAGTCCCAGTGGCTGTGGTGCTCCTGATCGTTATTATTTTATACTGGAAACTTTGCCGAACAGACAAGCTGGAGTTTCAGCCAGACGCAATGAGCAACATTCAGCAACGACAGAAGGTAAAAGGGGAAGTTGTGCTGAGAGGAGCTTGAGCATTCTGAGCAGAAATGAATGCGAGACTCTAGGGAACACCTAGCATCCTTAAATAGCCTGTGTAAACACAGTTTCAGAGCATTCCAGTCTAAAGGTAAAAAAAAAATAGAAGTCCAATGATAGCTGAAGTCAAGAATCCCATAGTGTTTTATTTATTCTCCTGGGTACATGATACTGCATTACATAGATACATCCTTCTGAAATGTGGGCACTGAAGCTGAAAGGAACCTCTCTTTATCACTTCATTTCAAGGCTGTGGCTAGGACTGAATAAGAGGAAATGTACTGAGTCTTGAATCACTGACCTTGTTTTCCACAGAGGGATGAATTTTTCTTTGGAGAGCTTCTGCTAACCAAATTTGACAGCTGAAATGCAATATCCGTTATACCTCATGCTATAACTAGGATTTGCTAGAACCTATTCTGACTGCTCCGTGTTCTGCTCTTGTTGGCATTGTGAGAGCCTGTTGCAGGATTAGAACATGAATTAGTGGATCTGCACGTAACTGCATAGGTGAGTGTGTTGGAGAGAGGGTTGGAGGACTGGGTTAGGATGGTGAGAAATTCAGTACTCAGTCTTTTTCTTGCCCAAGACTGTAAATTAAAAAAATTGAGATCCAGGATATATTCAGTAAAAAGAGTGGAAAAGTTCCGGAAAGGTTTCTTTCTTTTTATAACCAAAGAGAACCAGTCTGTGTGTCAGAAATGCTTATTAGTGACTATACCTTCAGAGGCCTTATTAAAGGCAAAATAATCTGCCCGTGCTAATCTTGTGGTACTGCAGTCGTGTTCTTGTGCTGTCACCTCATGTTCAGTCATACAGCTTTCTCCATAACAAGCCTTGTCTGTACACCATGCTCTCTTTCAAGACAATTAATGATGTGAAAGATGAGAGAAGCAGAAAGCGGTGGCACTTCCAAAGCAGTCAGAACAAATCAGTAGTAACTTCCACTTGTCTTGCGACTGCAGACGGTGTGTCAGAGTCGAGGTTGGCAACAAGTGGTACCCTTTGATGAACTTCACCCCCTGGTACCTTGTTTCACCTGTGGTAATATGTAACACAGGTTTTTGATTGAAGAAGTTCCCAACGGTAGTTTTGGCTAATTTGAGAAGGGTCATCCGAAAGAGGCAGGAGAGGATCATTACCCTTGGAACGCTTTCATCACATACATTTTCAGTACCTCTGCTTTCACAAGGGTTGTTTTTTTTTTTTT
>VXAY01000238.1:1112662-1124098 GCA_013399855.1 Oxyruncus cristatus
GAAAGCGGTTGGGTTGCCTGTAAGACCAGAAACATCTTTCATAGAATTGCTTTCTTTTAAGAAAATGGCTCAGTTGTTTTTCCCCACTGCTCCCACAATATTCTTCATGAGTCAGAAGCCTTGAGCTTGTTAATATGCAAGTCTCATTTTGGTTTGCCTAGGGAGCCTGTCACTTTGCCTTCTTTAGGGAAGTTGCTGTAAGCAAACTAGAAAGACCCCGTAAGGACATCTAGTTCAATCCTTGTGCCTGCCAGTGGAGGTAAATCAGTAAGAAGCATCTTAAATTTTTATCACTTTGCACATCAAACAACTGGCAGGATCTACTTCACTAACCATTTCCTCCTTTGCCCAGAACAAAAGTAGTGCTCTGGCTTCCTTAGTAGCAAGCTGTCTTTGGGATTTCTTCATGTCTTCAAACAGTGGGTTGGAATTCCAGATCAGAAAAGGACATATTTAACGACCACTGAAGACCCCCAGTCACAACAGCATACAAATTACTAGGGACATTTGGTCTGATCCTGCCCTCTAAAATTGTTGTGTATTTTATACTAGTATTAGGGTAATTGCAAATAAATGATCAAAGGAGTGTCATCATGTGGTCAGGGATTTAGGTCTGTAAATAAACTCAGTTTAAAAATCGACTTGGGCTCTCCCTAACCACACCCACATTTATTTCCATTTGCTGTTTTTACAGAGCTTGACCTTGGTACTGAAGGAAAGTGAAGGCCTGCACTGCATCTGTAAATGGAAAGATATTTAGATTAAAGATCTGGGGTTTTCTCTTGGAATCTGTATTTTACTGGTAGAAAACATAAAGATGCATCTATGGTGGGCTAGCTCTTCTGACTTACATTAATAATTTTTTAAAAAATAATGTAAATATGGAAATGGAATGTTTAAATACCAGAGTATTTCGTTAACATGTGTATGGCATATTCATACTGGAAATAGAAGACAGTACTTTTAAACCTTGTAATAAGTCTATAATGTGTGTTGATTTTAAGATAACAAACTGAGACACTCTCGTTCAGCCTAAATCAGATCTCATGCTGTACTGGTGGATCTCCAGTCTCTCTTCAGTGTGTTTAATTAGCCATTTTGACATAGCAGATCAGTGGGCAGCATAATAATCTGTTAGAATTCACAGTAGCAGCTGATAGCAAATTATGTCACCTGTGACTTAAAAGCCTGGAACGGGGTTGGGAATGGGGTGAGGGAAATGCCTGTTTTCTTCATGCTGCTGAGAAAAGACTAAAAGGCTGGTTCCTTGAAACACTGAGGGAAAGAACGTCAGTAAATGTATGGTAAATGGAGATTCCATAAGTAAACCATAAGTTTTGCAGCAGCTTTTTATCATTGTTTAGAATCTCTCCTTCGAAGTTGTGTTCTTCTCTTCAGAAAGATGCTTTAAAGATGCTACAAATTTTTCTGGATTCTATAGCCCCATGTGTTTGTCATTCTTAGTCATAAGGGTTTTTTCTTCCTTCCTTTCACTTAATTGTTTCATTCTGGGTTTGAAACTCCTGCATTTTCCTGAAATATTTTGGTATACGCTCACTTTTAAACTTCTACATGTAAGGATTTATTTTGACAGAGTAAGTATGATTTCTGTGTTCGTACGGCCACTGCTAAAAGTAAGTCATAAGCTGCATAGCCTCACAGTCTACCTTCTAATGAAGCAAACCAGTACCATTATCTGCTGGCAGTAAGACCCTGTGTGCCTTTTGGGTGTGCTCTGAGGGTATGGCTGCTTAGGTGCACCTCAGTGAGGTAAAGGTCACCAGGTAGTTGTGTTACTCAACAATTCAGTCATGCTGGCTGGCATATCATGCCAACACAACTGTCTGGCTCTGGTCTCTTATCTGCTCTGTGAAGGCCCCTTTAGAGTATTTGGGTCACAGTCCCTCACTTGTGTTGGTCAGTGATAGCATATTTCCCACTTGAGCGGACACAGCTCTGTCAAAAAATACTCGGATCCTGTGGTGACAAGTCCATAGAAGTACCCAGGACTGCATTGATATTTATGTGTAAGAGCAGCCCTGAAGCTGGGCTTGAGTCCACAGGTGCTGCTTGTCCCCACTCTCAAGGCCAGGTCATTCTCAAAGGTAATATGGATAATAGCAAAGGTAATGTTTCTCAGGCGGTGACACGGGCCGGGTAGACAGTTAGCAGCGAAGGCCTGTTCTGCAGGTTGGTTGTACCACTCTACCAGTTTCTGTTCTCTCCATTTGCCCTTCTAGTTTCATTACAGGATTGGTGTCATGCAGACAGGATGGCCCAAGGATCCTGCTTAAAAGGGCTCATAATGTTATCTTCTGCAAAGAATACAGAGAGGGAGCATGCACTCAGAAAATATTAAGGGATATTTTACTTCTGATAGTCTCAGAAGTCTGCTGCTTCAGTGAATATAAGCATAAATACATAGGAGAGAAAACCTTTGTGGGAACTGATGCAAAACCAGGTTTGATCATAAAGTAGTAAAAAATAAAGGATCTTGAAGAGACTCTGATTTGCTAATCCATCCCTCTGTGTCAAAGCAGGATTAACAATACCTGAAAAATATTAGGTTTCCTTTTTCATTCTGGAGATTAGAAAGGAAAACATGCTTAGATCAAAGTTATTTGTATGCTTTTTAAAATGGGAGTTAAGGAAGCAGGGAAGAAAAGTGAATTTCTATGCAAGATTCATTGGTCTGTGCAAGGATAATTCTTTTAAAGAGATGGCACTAAGATATTTAAAGGGCACATCAAATATTCATGACTTGTTCTGGAAGCCGTAGCATTCTACTGGAAATTCACCTTGATGTGAGCTGGGTTGTTGCACTGGATAAAGATGTCTTTGCCTTAGGAAGTAAAAAGATGCACAGGTGGCATTTTTAAATAACAGAATTTTCTCTCTTGCCATTACCTATATCTACCACAGCATTGTCCCAGCCTGAGATTTTTTTCTCTGCAAAGAAGCTGTGCCTTTTGTGGGCAACTGAATCTTTGCCATTGGTTATTTTTCGTCAGGAAAAACTGGATAAACTTCTTCAGTGCCTAAACCATCATTTTGCTCTGTACTGGGCCTCTGATGTTTTTGTAGAAAAACACCATCAACTCTTTTCCTCTTCCTCAGAGAGCAAAAAAACATTTTATATGTTACCTGTAATGGAAATAATATTATTTTATTGACAATATTATAGTCAGCAATATTATTTCTTTCTATATGGACATCCAGAAATTAAAACGGAACCTTGTTCGCTGGGGATTTCACTTTCCCTGATGTGTAAAAGCATGTGAAGAAAAATGTCAAATCCCTTCCTAGGACTTCTCAAGAGATAGTTTCAGCTGTAGACAGTTATTCAGGGAAAGGCTCCCTGCCCTAATGGCAAGAGCTTGACACCTGTAGACAAGCTAATTGGCAGTTTGTTTAGGAGGTCTTGGATGTTCTGTAAATGCTGGGCATGCTGAAGTCATTGCCTTTGCAGTGCCAGCTTTGACTGGCTTGCTCAGTTCCTTGTTTTTCCAAGGGCACATCCTAAAACCCTGGGGGGGAAATGCCTACTTCTCCAGTCAGAAGTCACTCCTCTCTGGAGCCCTCTGCATGCCACTATGGTTTTTAGAGGCTGACCATGTTCCTTCTGGCTCAGTGTCCTTCCTGGGTGGGAGGGACATGTGGGAGAAGTGGAGTGGATTGGTCCCCACAAAGCCTTGGACAAAGCGTACAGTACCACACCTTCTCCTTGAGCAGTAGCACAAGTAGTGCCAGAGCTGGAGGGCTGCCAGTTTGCATCCTGTGCCAGCAAACCTCAGCTAATGTGTCACCATCACCTGGGGACTGTTACCAACCCTTGTGTGTCTGCTCTAATCCACACTGCTCCTGACAGACACGCAGCCCTCCATGTGCTGCTCACGGTTACAGGTAATGAGTCATGCGTTCTGCAAGGAGTCTGAGAGGCACTTGTGTGGATTTTTATTTTTCTTCCCCAAGCAGGAATATCTGATATCAAAATGTCATGTGTCAGGTGTAACTTTACACCTCTGAATTGAGAGTTTTGCTTATTATTGTGTATTCCGTAGACTATCTCTTGGATGTTCCCAGGATCAGAGGCCAGCCCTGCTGGAGGCTAAATACTAGGCTTCTGCTCTTGATATAAAAAATTCTTGTGATGTTTTGACATCCTGTAATGCTTTTGTTCATCTGTATAATGTTGAGGCAACAGCTCTGCATTGCGGAAAAATTCCAGTCAAAAGAGACTCGTGTTAAGAAAGGCAGCTGACACCAATCTTACAAAAACTACTTGAAAACTGACATGAGTTTATGCAAGAGATTCATGTCTGCCTACTGTTTGCATAACAAATATCATTCATTTCTTATAGCAATCTTGACTAACTCTCCAAACTGTTGTCTTTTTTGGGATGGCATACAGGTTCTGCGTCAGAGTCAATAGCTGGATTCTAACAAGGAATGCAGTATTCAACATCTTAATTACGTCTCAACAATACATTTCTCTAGTGGCAGTTCCTCTGAAAGAGCTCTTTTGTAGTAACTCTGCTTCTGCAGTGGGGATTAACTATTCACAAATGGTAGAAACAGAATACCACACTTAGATGTACTGCTTATGCCAACAGGTATAAGAAGTAAAATGCCTCCATCTGCGTTTTTACAAACAGTTGAGTATCTGTCTTGAGATCAGACCAAAAGGCCAGCTAGCCCAGATACCAAAAGAAAAAACATATAGAAGGGGAAAAAGACAGGGCAAGTACACGATGCCTTGCCTTGAGTAACTCTTCAGCCTCCAGTTATCTGTGTCCTGAGAATTTTCTCTAGAAGTGATGATATTTAGCAATCCTCAGTAGATTTTTTTCTCTCCATGAATTTGTTTGATCCTTGTAAACCCATCTGAGTTTCTTACAGGGATTTTCACAGCATGTTACGGGAAGAACCATGTCATCTTTTTTCATCTTGCTTTTATCTTGGCACTTCTTTGTTTTCTGTGATGGCCCCTAGTCCTTGCATCGGAGGGGACGGTGAACAGCTGATTCCTGAGTCCCAGTTTTCTTGTCCCTTCTTTTGAACTGGCCTTTGAACCTTTGAAAAGTCTGAACGTTTTCTAAATCTTTTTCATCCTTTTTGGGAGGGGGAGAGTAGAACTGAATAGGCTATTGAAAATGTAGGTGACCCATGGATTTATAGAGCGATATTTATATAGTGGTTACTTTTAAAAAGGAGTTAAAAACAAAAATAATCCATTTTCAAGATGCAGATGAGCATTATACCATACCAAACATAATCAACCTGTGAGACGAGATTAATACTGGGGAAATAAATTCTGTCTCTCATAATAAAAGATAAGTCTACTGTAGAATTTAGCTGGTTTGGGAACAAGGAAATGCACCAACATTAAATCATTGTTGCCTAAGGTTTTAATGTTGCTCCTCACTTGCAGTTTCATTTCAGTAAGCAAAATGTTTCTGCAGAATATGTGAATGTACTTTCTTTCTGTGTGCATTAAATCCTTCCTAGGTATATAAATGTGTTTGAGTCATTGAGCTCAACAAAATACAAGCATGAAAAAATAAGTGAAAATTGCTGACCTATGTTCTGTCTTAAAAGTCTGTTAGCACTTCTCGTTATTTACAGAGAGGATGTGTTTCTGGACTGTTGTAAATATGCTCTGTGCAGATGGTGAGAACCATGTTAGGAATTCATTCTTTTGCTTCCCAAGTTTAGAAAAGAATTCCCTTAATTTATAACTTTTTTATGTGCTGTGCTACCTTTCTTAGAGGTTGCGATTGGTGTTGGAGTTGCATAAATGGCCTTAGAGGAGTAACTGTTTAACATAAATTACAGACAAAAGAGTGGTGAAACTGAGGCACAGCAGTGAACTGTCTATCCTATAAAGTTACCAGTCTTTTTCTAACTTACTCCTGACAGTTCCTTCCAACCAGCGTGCAAAGGAACCTCACCAAACCATGATTGAGATAGTATCCACCCGGCAGCATTTCTGTCTGAGAAGGAAAGCTAAAACGGTGTGTGATTCAGAAACAAAATTCTGCCTGTTAGAGCAGTTATCTCAGCAGCCTGTGGGCATATATGTACTTGGAGTTATGGGCTTTCAACAACATGATCCCTCTTGTATTTTGTGAAATTTACTGAGCTGTCATGGTAATATTAGTGTGGCAGGAAGAAATGCACAAAGGAGAAGAAGAGGGATGATGAAAATCTGTGAGAAGAATCTGTCTTAAGAAGAACAGGTGTCTCGAGAATTTGAGGCTTTATAAAGTTTTGTAAGTTTGGGAGTTTCTTTATTTGTTTTTAATCCTACTCCAGAAGCAAAATTCCTGAGGTGGTATTTTTTGTGAGATTTCTGCTTTAGTGACTGTTTGTTTGGTGGTAAGCAGTAACACACAGTTTTACCGTTTCAGAGGAGGGAAGGAGGACCAGAGGCTGTGCACGAGGTTATTCTGGTTTTCCATGCCAGTGCTGGCTATACAGTGTGCTACTTTCTCCCAGCTTGATGGGAGAAACCTAAGCAACTATAAGCATATTCCTTCTCCACAAGAACATGTTTGCTCAACTGCTTTACCTGTTCCCAGAAACGGTGACAGTTGACTGAAGTGCTGTTGTGATGACAGATGTGAGACATAGTTTGTATAGGAGGTGCTTGGTCCAAGATAAGAAAACAGGCAGCATTTTGTACATGCAACCTCTTTTTTGGCCCTCAGAACTCAAAATCCTGCTTCTGTTTGAGATGGCGTTTGCCACAGAGGGCACAGGCTGTAACTGCTGTCACAGTATGGTGATGGTGTCCCACCTAAGGGATAGCACAGTACCTGCCATTGCACATGCACTTCTTTTTCATACATACACCATTATCAAGTGAAGGTATTTGAATTAGAGACTTTTTTTGCTTTTGGTCCTTAGAAGTTTTTCCTAAACCAGCAGCAGTGAAAGGACCCCTCTGCACATTTGTCAGTGGTACTTAGTGGGGTTTTTTTTAAGTACACTAGGAAAGAGTTTGTGCTTATGGCACGAATGGATTACGTTGTATCCCATTTCACAAAAGAGGCAGTGCACGAAAAGACCTTGAGATATACAAATGGGTCTTTTTTTCCAGTATTTTGAGGGTGGCTATGGAGTTGGAACTTACCTGTGTGATCTTCTAATATGCTTTTTCCATGAACAAAGGTTCTTTAAGTATTTAATTCAGATGTGCATTATTGTTACTGAATCACATGTATAATTTGTATGCATTCTTTACAGGCAGTCCCTGGCTGTGATCACAAAGGGGTTTATGTTGAAGGAGAGCGATGCAAACAAAAATACAGAGGTTGTACTTAGGTGCATAAGGAAGGGTATGTAGGAATGACAGCAGAAGAATAAAGCTGAACAGGAAAAGGAGACTGTAAAAGGTGAACATGCCTCAGTACTTCTAAATTCTTACTTATTGGTAGGTGTTTCAAATATCTCATGGATCAGTGACTGCAACCAATAGGGGTGAATGAGCCTTGTGGGAGGAAGATGTAGGTGACTTCTTGGATAGGAGAGATAGACACCTGGTGAAAAAAAAGAGTTAAAATTAGGAAGATGCTACCAAGCACACAAGCAACTGTGAATAATTGTACTTTCTGATGCATCATGAGAGTAATGCAGTGAATTTATACTACCCCATGCTATGGTGCCCTGGGAAGATGGAGAAGGGTTTGGTGGTGTGTGCACAGTTGGCAACGTTAAATAGGCTTAAGCTGTCCTAAATCACACTGACTTGCATCTTCAACCCACATTAGTTTTAAGAACAGTGATTTTCATTGTCTTGCTGTGTTTAAGCTAGTAAACTTGAAAACGTTTTTTTTTTTCTGTAAAGCTTCTTTATCCTGTAACATTCTGTGTCCTAGCATGATAGTAAGGTCATAAGTGAGCAGGACTTCTTTACAGGGATTCCAGTCCTGTTTATGGGTTATGTGCCAACACTAAAGTACATGCTTAGCTCCTTTGTTTCCTAAAAAATCTATTTTAGCAGCCTCTGCTTGATGCATCTGGCTTGACAAGGAACAAGGCAAGATCATGGTATAAAATCAATAGAAAATTGTCTTAATACATTATTCCTCATATTATGTCCAAATTCAAATGCTGCTTGTAGGAACTACAGGGAGAATACTGAGTAATTGAGAATATTTCTTCCCTTCTGCTTTCTCCTGAAATTATTCACTGACCTGTATATGCAGTATTTGCTTTCTTGAGAAAACAGGTTGTTGCCATTCCTGGTGTGTCTGTGCATCTAGCAAAACAATGTATTGGCAACCGTTTTGTATTTCTGTGACTTGAGCAGCACTGAAATTATTATCTGCTTTTATAGAATAGGTCTTGACTGAGGTGCACAGATTTTGTAGGCTTCTGTGAAAATTATTTGACGTTTCTGTGAATTGAGCTTCAAATACTGGTTTGGGTGTTGAGTTTCTTTTTTCATTCAGTATGTAACAATAGAATTAAAACACCGTCTTGACTTATCAATTTGAAATCATCTTCCTCTTAGATTTTGGCAGGTTCTGCATTTGTATAATAACATAATTCCTTATGAATGCAGTAATTTAGTCATGTTCCTTTTGGTGGTAAGCTTCAGAGTAGTTGATCTTTTCCCTTTCACAAATACATAAACATAAATGAAAACCTCTAACAACTTACATTTACAACAAGAAATCTTTACCAAGACTGGTTTTGTGTAGTCTTGGGTAAAGGCACTTGAGGCTGATGAAAAGATGCTCATTTTCATCACCTGAGCAGGTAACAGTATCAGTACAACTGTGCTTTTAAAAAGATACTGCATTCTTTTCTTGGTGGTGATTAATTTATGAGCTGTAGATGACTGATCCACACATGGTATTCTGACTACCGGTCCCAAGATGAGCAGAGGTAATACAATTTGTTACACTTACATAACTTGACGAAAGGAAAAAAAAGAATGCAGCAGGTGGCACACAAAATATACAAGAAAATCTAGTAAACACCTTCAGTCTGTAATAACACTGTTTGTTCATTTCACTGAGTCTCGGTGATCTGACCATCTAGTCTTGCAGAAAGCAGAGTTGTGTTTCAGTGTCCTTCAGACACTTTTCACTGAAAATGTGGATTTCGGCTAGGATCAGTTCTGCGTTAAAAGTCATAATGTTGCCATGGTCTACGGGGAGAGGTATCAGAAGCGTAGATTGTTTCTTTAAGAGAACAAGGTGGGACCCTGTCAACATTGTTTTTGCAGTAGTAATCCTATTAGTATTTCTAGTTTCCAAAGAATAGATATTATTTTTAACGAGTGTTTTTTTCATATTCAGTCATGTATCGTGTTTTATATGTATGTATTGGCACATTTCTCTATCACGTTTTTTTTATTCATATGCTCAAACACAAATCTACACGTGTGCACACAGTTTCTCATATTGTTCTTATATTGTCTGGAGTTGGTCGCGCCAACTTACATTTTGTCAGCAGGAAATACCTAGAAATGTTATGTGGTTGTTCAGAACTCTGCAAGACCTGAATCAGTCAGACCAAACTTTTTCATTCAAGGTTCGGTTTCATACTGAAACTTTTTTTTAAGATGATAAAAGGAGTTCGTTTTTCAAAGAAGAACAAGGTTAAAAGAAAATAAAGTGCTCTGTCCAGAGTCTTGGAGAAACTCTGGTGCATATTGTCAGCCTTAGAGGGTGCAGGATGGGGAAGGAAAGAGAACCAGAAGGTTGTTTTGTGTGAGGGAAATTCTTCCAATTCTGGGGGGAACTGCCCATTTCTGACTTGAGTTTTAAACCTTTAGGAGATTGCTTGCATGGGGTTAACAGAGACTTATTAGAGATTTACCAGTTAAATTCTCATGGGATTACATCTGTTCTGTGCATATAAGGTCTGTAGAGCTGTACCAAAAGCTGAGAGGGTTTTTTCTCTGTTGCTGTACACAGAGATTGTATTCAAAGAATAAGAAGCATTGAGCCTCAGGTTCTTGGAGGCTGTAAACTGGAATGAGCAGCTGGCAGGCAGAGGGAGAGAGGGGCGAGAGAATGGGGTAGAGAGAATGGTTCTGCCTGGCAAGGAAGAGTAAGACTAGATGAGGAGTTTACCGGGCTGCAACTTTAGGAAAATACAACCATACATTCTGTGGTGCCTGGGGTGGTAATAGCTGAGACTGGCAAGTCCTCTCTTGCCAGCAAGTGTCCATAAAACCCATTGGCAAAGTCTCAGCCACCCTAGCTGCAAAGGTGCATGAAAGAATATATCCTTTCTCATCCTGCATCCCCTCCTCCTTTCACTATGTGTTTGCCAGCTTCTGCATGAAAGGAGGTGGGTATCCTGGTTCTGCAAGTAACATTCTTACATTCTGCCCAACTTTGACTAATAGTAGAAGGCTCAGTTTATGCCAAGGATGCAGCAGGGCGGGAGAGAGCAAGAGGGTTCCTGTGGATGAACTGAGTTTATGATTTTGTAACTCAAGACTTTTGCAATGCCTGTGTGTGAGAGGATCCAGCTGTGATTGTTCAGACAGTCTTAACCTGCCGTTTCTTACGGTGAGAGTGTCGGTCTTTGCAATACTGTCAGCCTTTTAATTCAGCTTCTGTGTGGTCTGTCTGCAGATAAACATTTGCGCATATGTATGCTGTGGTGTAAGTACATGTACACATAAATATATCTGTTCCCATGACTGTGCTTACGTGAAAGGTTGTGCTAGACTGCAGCTAGGAATAAGACTATTCAAAGTTAGAAGATTCAAAATTTTTATTTTTCTATGTTGCTTTATTCCCCAATGTGTTTACAAACTCGGTATGCTGGAGTAACTCGAAGATGGGTTGAAATCCATGCTGCAGACATGCAGCAGTCTTAGTGAAACCATACTGTTAATTCCAGTATTACTACAGTGTTTGTCTCTTCAGTTGTCCTTGCCCACCCCACCCATCACACTATTCAAAAAGCAGTAGTAACTTTGCAGATTGAGTCATGGGTGCTTAGGAAAGGCTAGAGCGCCACCAGAATTTTTTGTGGAAGAATTGTGCCCAGCACATGGTGAAGACTCATCATCTTTGGAGCTAACGGGGCTGGAGGCAACAGAGAGGAAGGTAGTAAAACAGAGGAAGTTATCATCAGGGATCAGCAGTGGGGCTGTGTGGACATGAAGGGGGGAGTATAAAAGGGTTAGAAGAAGGGAAGCCACTAAAGGGTTCAAAGGAAGAGTGTCACACCCAGGAATATCTTCAAAGAGAATAGACATAACGTCAAACAGATGGGGTCAGACAGGGGAGGTGGGGTAACCCGAGAGAAGTTTCAGTAATCAGAGTGCTGCAAACTGGCATGATAATTCACAGAGGAAGTGAAAAGTTCTTCCTCAGAAGTATTTGGGGGGGGGTGGTGATTTTTGGAGGCTTTTTTTTTTTTAAGTAAGCAAGATCCTGAAGACATGTTTAACATCTGAAG
>VXAY01000238.1:1124111-1183246 GCA_013399855.1 Oxyruncus cristatus
GGGGGGGGCAAATTTTAGGAAGGCTTTACTAGGTGGCAGTGACTCAAAAAATGGAGACACGGGTTACACCTTCACCTGCTGAAGCTGCACAGTGCCTTTTTGAATCAGTGGTTGCAGTCATTTGCATAAATTCAATAACTGAATCACCCATAATGCTGAATTCAAGGGACTGTTGTAAAGCCCAAGACAAATGGAGTATAGTGGAAGACATCCAGATCTGTTTAAATAATAAGCTTACTCATTTTGTGAGAAATGATCTCCAAACCCTCACCCATTCAGAGCACCGCTGGATTTTTCAGGAGAGCTTTTATTGCCATCTAGTGGTTCAAATACGCAGTTCGCTCAACTGCATCACCCTTTCTAAGAACCATTTGGAAAGAGTTTACTTGCTGAGAAAATATTTTGAAGAGATTGTTTCGGAATATTCCTTAGGCAAGCTTAATCTTTGGCGTGGTATCAGACGAGTCTGTTTGCAGTTAGTTATGCTGGCATGCCAAGCTTTGTGAAAGGGGGTTCATTTAAACATCTGGAACCCGACGTGCCCATAAACGCGCTCCAGCTCGTGCTTCTCTTTGCAGGAAGTCAGCTCTAGGAACACACACGGGTTTGTACGTGTGGTGTGCAGTGGGGCTACGTGCATGTACTTTGAAAGCGTTTCTTTCTACTTTCAAACTGTGTAAAACTGAGCGGGGTTTGAAGAAAAACTTCCTCTTCATTAGTTCTTCAGAATTTCTAACTCCTCCAAAGCCCCAGAAAAATCAGCAGAGAGCTTGAAACTTGGAGCCTTGATTAAATTAAGTCTGAATCAAGCCATAGGCAAGATGAGATTAGCTTTTTTTATAAATAAAGTTAAGAAAATAGAAGGCCCAGGTCTGTGTCTTTCTCAAGCAAGATGTACACTGAATCCATAATCCCTCAATAAGGTCTCTAGGATAATTTCTCTAAACTCCAAAGTTTTTAATATATTTTTCTGTCTATTCAGTATGAAATTCCTAAGAACTAGATTTTCAGTTCTTTCCTGGAGGAATCCATGCTAGCTGAAAAAGTCATTACCAGGCTGCTGTATAACTCAGATCTGCAGAATGTTTATCTTTCATCAGATGAACTAGGTGTTTGTACAAGCACTGCAAGACTTCTGCAGATTTGGGGAGCTCAAAATGAGAAAGACCAACAGTGGCATTATTCGAATTATGTAAAATCCTTCATCTATTTTGACTGGAAGAAATGAAAAGACGACCTGGCAGTGGCAACTGTTTCAGTCAGTACACAGGTGTACTGTGCTTTGCTTTTTTTGTGTACTTGTACACAGGTACGCAAAAAACTTCTCACACAGTGATGAAATCTTAAGAAATAGGTGCAAAAAAAAAAAAAACGTAGCAGCATCAGAAGGGTATTTTTTAACTGGGTTTACTGATTTGGAGTTTTAAACTGTGTATCACATGTAAGATGACAGAATTGTGGAGAGTTTAGTTTTCTTTTCCCTGCAGCTCTTATGTTCATTCCTGAGACTACCACAGCCTAACCATCCTCCTAGGGGCCATTGTTTGCAGGTCTGAGCCAAAGCCTTTGTACTCATTGTCACTCATGGTTCCTGTTTTTTGTCTTTGTTCTTTTCTCACAGCTACAAGCCCCCAGTGTGAAAGGCTTTGATTTTGCTAAGCAGCATCTGGGCCAGCACAATAAAGATGATGTCCTGATTATCCATGAGCCAGCTCCTTTACCAGGACCTATTAAGGATACTACCCCATCTGAAAACGGAGATGTGCCCAGCCCCAAATCCAAGATTTCCACAAAGCCTTCAAAGACTGTTCGACACAGAGGGAGGTCAGTTCACAGAGATAAAACAAATTGTAGTAGACAACAGTTTATTAGTGGCTAGTGATTATAGTATTTTTAGGGCAATTTCAGTGAAAATAACTGTTCCAGAGCTCTGGAACTTTGTATTTTCTAGTGAGCTGTCCGTTACACCTCGCTACTAATTCATACAAGGTTGTGAGAATTTAGTGTTCATTTTTCTCTTAAAGGGAACATGCCCAGCCGAGAGCAGTATTTAAGACACTGCTGAGTTGACTGGAGTCAAGTCATTGCTTGTTTACTAGAAACACCAAGTGTATGTTCTCCAGTGCAGTCTCTTCAATGTGATCTCTAGCTACTGAGACAACGGGTGATTAAAAACAAATGAAAACCACTGACAAATAGTAGTGTGTTTCAGTAACATTAACACTGACCAATACATGTGTGAAGAGTTGGGATTTCCAATAATAAGCCATATCTCCAAAATTCAGTGAAGATGCATGAATGTTTTTACTTACGATAATCTGGTTACTCTCATAGCAAACCAGCCTTAGTCAGAAGAAGCAGTGGTAATTTTCAGCTGTGCAAGTGGAGATATGTCTGTTAACCTCCAGCATAAATTTCCTAACCTTTTCCAATAATCAGATGTGTTTTGCTGGAAAAAACTGTGGAAGATACATGCTGTAACAAAGGTATGCAGTAAAGAAGGATCTGTGCACAAAAAAAAGATAAGTGGGAAGGTAAAAGCTGAGGGGAAAAATGGAACTCTGAGGAGATGAGCTCCTCTGTGCTCTACTTTTCATTAATTCTTCTTCCTCTCCCTCACTCTCATATGTGCACTCCTCTGTCTCCAGCTCTGCATCCCCTGTGCTTATGCCTACATGACTGCATGGTGGGAGAAAAAAAAAGCAATCAATCAAGGGCAGAGTTGAATGAGCTTAGAAAGAAACTAATGGTGATTCTAACTGAGCTGTAGATCTTTGTGACACAGCTTTGCTCCTCTGCTCAGCCTTCTGTGCTTTCTCTAAAGCCCCAGTTGTCTTAAGATCCTTACTTCATCTTCCCCATGTGGGCTTCATAAAGCTCAGTTTCCCCCTTTCCAGATGCTAAGCTTGTCTTCCTAACTCCCTATAGGCCTTGTCAGTAGTAGACTACCAGTGGTACAGTGGAAGGTGGGCAAAATTGGAAAATAATAGAAGAAAAATGAGCTAACTCGTTTTGGTGTAACTTACGTAAATTAAAACAAACTAATATAAATCAGAAGGATGGGTGTTTCTGTGTTTCTTTTAAAAAGTTTAATAGTGGCCTAAGACAGATGATACCTGGGTAAAGGGAAGGCATCTGTATTTATATGCACATCTGCATAAGAAATAAGTTTAAATTTGAGGTTGTTACTATATTTCATCTAGAATAACTCAGAAAATTAAGCTGGACAAATTTCAGAAGCCAGCATTTTAATGATTCCCCAGAAGATAATAGTGAATCGTTGATCAAATTTGGAATAAAGATTTTTTTTTATAGCATTTAATTAAGTGTAGAATCATAGAATGGTTTGGGTTAGAAGGAACCTTAAAGATCATCTTGTTCCAACCCCCATGCCAGGAGCAGGGACACCTTTCACTAGACCAGGTTGCTCAGAGCCCCATCCAACCTGGACTTAAACACTTCCAGGGATGTGGCATCCACAGCTTCTCTGGGCAACCTGTTTCATGTGTCGCCATCCCCACAGTAAAGAATTTCTTTCTAATACCTGTTCTAAAACTACCCTGTTTCAGTTTAAAGCCATTCCCCCTTGTCCTATCACTACATGCCCTTTAAAAGGTTCCTCTCAAGCTCTCTTGTAGGCTCCCTTCAGGTACTGAAAGGCTGTGATTAAAGTTTTCCTGGAGCCTTCTCTGCTCCAGGCTCAACAGCTGTAACTCTTTCAATCTTTCCTCATAGCAGAGATGCTCCATCCCTCTGATCATCTTCATGACTGTCCTCTGGACTCACTCCAACAGGTCCATGTTGTCCTTATACTGGGCCCCAGAGCTGGATGCAGTATTCCAGGTGGAGTCTCGTGAGAGTGGAGTAGAGGGGCAGAATCCCCTCCTTCAACCTGCTTTTGATGCAGCCCAGGATACATTTGTCTCTCTAGGCTGCAAGTGCACAAGCCCGACCATGTTGAACTTCTTGTCCATCAATAGCCCCAAGTTCTTTTCCTCAGGGCTGCTCTCGGCCCATTCTCCTCCCAGCCTGTGTTTTTGCTTGGGATTGCCCTGAACCAGGTGCAGGACCTTGCACTTGGCCATGTTGAACTTAATGAGTTTGATATGTCCCCACTTCTCAAGCCTGTCAGGGTCCCTCTGGATGGCATCCCTTCCCTCCAGTGTGTTGACCACACTACAGAGCTTGGTGTCGTTAGAGAACTTGCTGAGGGTGCACTCGATCCCACTGTCTGCATTGCTGACAAAGATGTTAAACAGCGCCGATGCCAATACCGACCCCTGAGGAATGCCACTTGTCACTGCTCTCCACTGGGACACTGAGCCATTGGCCACAACTCCTGGGGTGTGACCATCCAGTCAGTTTCTTACCCACTGAGTTTTCTATTTGTCACATCCACACATCTCGAGTTTAGGGACAAGGATGTCATGTGGGACAGTGTCAAATGCTTTTGCACAGGTCCAGGTAGATGTGAGTTGTTCTTCCCTTGTCCACCAGTGCCATGACCCCATTCTAGAAGGTCTCCAAGTGTGTCAGGCGTAAGTTGCTCATAGTGAAACCATGTTGGCTGTCACCAAGACCCTCTTTATTTTTCATGTGCCATAGCACAGTTGCCAGGAGGGTCTGCTCCATGGTTTTGCTGGGCACAGAGATGAATGACTAACCTGTAGCTCAAAAGAGAATTTCCCTCTTCTCCCTCATATTCCCTTAAGAACAAATCTTCCTTTAGGCTTAACTATGGAGATGTTACCATCATCTCCCTACCATGCTGACATGCCCATGTCAGCTTGTGATTTCAAACATTTATTCCCTGAGGCAGAAGTTGAAATATGAAGTGATATCATACTGTGTTATGTTGGGTTTAGCTGGTTGCTGTTTTGTGAGGAAATACAGAACTCAATTCCTCGCAGTGCAATTCAGGATTGTATGCTGCATGCCAGGAAATGTAGTGGTGGTGTTAGTACGTGTTCTGTATCTGTGAAAAACAACAAACAAGAGCAGCTGAGTTCAGAAAGCACAGCCTCTCTAGGCTCCAGCTGAGAATTGGACCCGTTGTTTTGGCTTGAGAGGATACAACTACATATTCCTCGGCACTTGTAAGGAATGACTGATGTTGATTCAGCACTATTTATGTTCCTATAACTTAATGATCATTTAGATAGACTGAGGAACGAGTATGAAGGAATGCAAAGCACAGTGAGGTGAAACAAAGTTGGTGGGAAGTCTGGAAACATAACTCCAGCCTTATACTCTGTTGAACCAAGGCAAAAGTGATGGAGATGATAGCTCTGCACACCTTCCACCTTAGAAAAAGATGCAATAATGCAGGTCTGTAAGCTCAGTGAGGACCATTTATCCTCTTTTCTCTGCGATTTTTGTTTTAATTGGGATTTGACATTAGTATTAGGATCCTGCAGGTCAGTGCATTGTTCAGGGAGGAAAAATAAGGATGTCGATTTGGAGCTGGAGCCTTGCCCGCTGCAAGGAGTAGATTTAACTTGCAATGGACTTGTCAGGCTGGATATAGTTATCTTAGTCTGTGGGCTCTAGGCAGGTTGATGTTTAGCCAAGAGCTTCAGTAACTAGTTCAGATACCCATCTAGCCCAAGCAAATCCTGCACGAATGAAGTCAGTGCATAGACACGTGCACACTTCCAGTGATTAACTCCCTGCCAGAATAGGAGTGTTCATAAGACAAAATGGTCACTAAAGACATTGTCATAAAGGCTGATCCCATATGAAAAGACAGGCTTTGGTGTCAACTAGGCAGTGGTGTGTTCCCTATATTTTTTTCTATTTTTATACTGCTATCTGAATAATTTTACAGTTGAAGTATTTTGTTGGGGAAAATCATGCTACTTTTTTATTTTTCTGTGTCTCCCACAAAAGCTGTGAAGACTGAGATTGTAATTTTTAGGTAAAAAATGTTTTTAAAGAATCTCATGACTGCATGAGATAAATGCATAAAAGAAGCATTTTTGAATGGCCCTATATTTGACTAGTCAGGAAAATACTCATATGGTCTTGTATTGTTGGCAAGAGAACGCCAAGTTAGCAAGGCTTAATGTTATACTAGTTAGCTGTATGAATTTTCTATTCCTTATATAATTATCTTCTGTCTGAACAGTGAACTGTTACTTATGAATGCAGAGATTTTTTCTTTAAAGGAAAGATTACTTAATAATACTGTCACATATAAATCCTGGTGCAGTCAGTTTTCACATGCAATGACAGTAACATCAGGGCAATGAATATCTGGCTATGATAATGTATTACCAATTTCCTTAAAAACAGAGGAAAAATTTAGCAGTCTTCGCAAGATATTTTAGTGTAGGATTCTTTGTGTGTGAGGATTGTGCCCCTTTGCAAAATTGCAAATGTTGTTTTGTTTGTGGCAGAATTTCGCCATCAGATGCTGACTCCACAGCCAGCGAACAATCCAGCGAGAGAGAGACTGGAGAGGAAACTGCAAGACCATCAACTGCAAACGAGGGCAAACCACGCAGAGCAGTGAAGAAGGGTTTGTTACCTTTTTTTTTTTAACCTGTGTGCGCTAGCAGTGCTTTACTCGGGTTGAAGAGTTACTGTGGTGCTGTAACTTTCCTTAAACGCAACGGTTGTTGATTTTTCTGGGTTTGGTCGCAGAAAATCCTTTCCTCTTTGGTTTATTTTTGTCCAGTGAAACTGAAGAGCTGCACATTCCTTTCATTCCAGCGAGCTAATGGCTTAGCAGGAATGGATCTTCCCTCCTTTTGTCCCGCACACACCTCCTGGCAGAACTCTTTCCCTTTAGGCTTAATTGAGGCTCGTGGCAGCGGAATTGCAGACAGTTACATGGGCAGTAGAGGTCACAGCAGGACTTCATACTGCGTCGGTGTGTGTCTGTAACTGTAACTTTGAGAAAGTGAGATTGAAATAAAAAAAGAGACCAGAGAGGTAAAACTCTTACAAGTAAGTTCTAATTCAGACATCAAAACGCCTGCATGATTGTGTTTTAGAAAGATGAAAATCCAGTGCTAGTATGTTAATAACAGTGGTATTTTTTTGTGAAGAACCATCTTCGTTCCAGTTAAAATGCCACCATTTGTCTTGGAGTTACCCTGAAATATATTTCTTTTCTCATTGAAAAGTTGATAAAACAGTGAAAATGCACTTCCATTTTTGAACTAAAACATTCTTTTAAATTCTTTTCCAGTTTAAAAGTGTGTGGTTAACTGTGCCCACATAAACATTTAAGTGTTTTTTGTGAGAGCCTTTCGGTTTAGATGGTTTGTTCTTTGTTTGTGGTTTTAGCTACCAGATCTTTGCCTTAAATCACAATAGTCTTTCTAGAGCAAATTCTGATACTGACTGTCTGGTAAAGGAGTTTGTGGTATCCCCATCAGTTTTTAATACACATGGCCTTGATGGCAACAGAAAATTAGGAGAGGATGAAAATATTGACCACATTGTGAGCAGTCTCTTTGGTATATTGAGTGTTTTTCCACACACACTCTGTGAAATACCAGTTGAGATGTAAAGATGACTTCTAAGGAATGCAGTGCCAGTGAAATTAAGATCGTAGCAAACAATCTTCAGTTTTTCTTTATGTTGCAGAAATGAGGACTATGTAAGATAGTTTATGATATAAACAGCTAGCTTTTGGGTGGCTAAACAGCAACTTAAATGATGTGTGATTCAAAAACTTTCATAATGTGGCCTACTCCTGGAAGAGCAAGGGTTGATGGATCAGGCTTTCCTATGTAATGAACATGTAAGAAAACAAAGCACAGGATCTGCTGATGTGACCAAAAAGTTGAACTTTCTGATAATTCAGCAGGCAGTGTGTGCTGTATGTACTTTACAGAATTTACAAAGGAAGATACTGTCTTGGTGCTACGTGTTTTCGATGCCTTAGGTTTGCTCTAAGGACCAGAAATCATGCCCAAGTGAAAATGTGTAGGAAAACAATTATGCTATGACAGAACTCAGAAGGGTTTGAGTTTCTCCAACCTATCTGACTTTAATTCTGTTGCTCTGTTTTAGCATTCTCCCATTTCTTCTTACCTGGGAACTAAGTTTTCCTCTCTTCATTTTCTGTCTGGCTTAAAACTTCAAGGTCTAGCGTTTCGTTTCGGTGTAGAAATGTTAGGTGTTGCTGCTTTTGAATTACCTGATAAAGGCAGCAATGATACTGTGTAAAATGTGTCCTTTCTACTTACCGTGCCCTTACTGGATTTTTGCAGCATTTGGTGCCTCTAGTTTGGTAATCATAGGGACTATTTTTAGCATTCAGAATTGGAGGCACTGTGTGGAGAGAGCTCTCTGTTAAATCGGGAGATTCAGCTCTCTTTTTGTGCAGCTGAGGCTTGGCAGTTTGATCCAAGTTCATGCATTTCATTCAAAAGTAAATGCAATCATCTTACTGCTGTGGTTTTTTTCCAGTTGCCATTTCAGCTGAATTATTTGTCGTAATTACTGTGTTGTCTCTTCTTCTTCCTTTATGTTGTCAGGAGCAAACAGAGTGGGTAAGTAACCAGAGCTGGTAGTTGACTACAAATATGAATAGAGGTACTGGGGTAGCTGTGATTATATCTTAAGGATGGATTCTTTTGAATCTAAAAAAACAAAATTACTTTTGAGCTGTTGAAGTATAAAAAAAAAAAAAATCTCAGTAACACACAAATTATAGTCATCTGGCACATTTTTCTAATTTCCTCCCAGTTTTTTCAAATTATTGAGGAAAACATGACTGTGAAAGAAGCAAAACTAAGGCAGCTGTTGGTCCTGAAACAAGCTTGTATAAACAATTTAGAGATATTGTTAGAATTAATTTCTTTACTGGAAACCCAAGACAAACACAAGCTACCTGCAAAAAAGCACAAAATATTTTCTCCTGAACTAGTGTTTTCCTGTCCAGGATTGAGACACAGCGAACATAGGGCAGGGGGAAGCTGACACTGTCTTTAACAGTACATATCTAATGATAAAATAAGGACTGTGTCCTCCAATAGCAGTGTCCATCTTACAATAGTAGAGAGGGATGGATAGAAGGTTGGCTATGATGCATTCCATTGTTGGGTTTAATGAGTCATCAGCTGCATAATAGGGACATAACCTACTGGGATACAAAGAAACAATATGAAATTTGTCTGAAACTGCATTCTCTGGCTGATTCAGATACCAGTGGATCAGTGGAAGAATCCCATTGACTTAATCTGATTTTGGATGAGGCCTTGTGCCCTTTTGTTGCTGTGTCTCTTGTTTTTGTTTCAAGACGGTGCAGGAAGCAGTAAGCTTCCTCTATCTTTGACTGTATTGGTTTTCATATGAAATCATTGCTTCCTGCAGAGCAATTAATCTTCCTGACATTTCAGTTCAGTTAGTAGTTTCGACTCAGGGAACTGTGATAAACATTGATCCTGACATGTGACCTATATGGACTAGTTGTTTAAACATGTTCTGCCCAGTATTGGGGTATTAATTCCTCTCCATTATTTTTTAGCCTCATCTGACTAGTCTGAGATCAAATTTTCTTTCATGTAGTGCCATCTGACAGCTTTATAAGGAAGATTTTCGAAGCATGGACAATAGTGTAATATACAAACTTTGTGAGGAATTATTCTGTCAAAACTTTTGTGCTTATTTATGTGCTGAGTTAGAAGCCATTTCTCCTTTTGCTATATGTATACAGTGCTGTGCAGTTCCTGACTTTATCTACTTTACTTTGTATTTATAGACACGTTCAGTGTATGCACACACAGGGGATTTAAAGGTCAGATGCAGCTTACGAGGGTTTTATGTGTGTGTGTGTATCTTTTCTGCAGAAGGGAGATACTGTGTTACTGTAGAGCCTTACCAAAATTTGTCAGTGGGACTTTTGGACACTTCTACAAAATGATTATAAGCCCGTTTTGGCTAAGAGGCCTCTGCCAAGCACTTGTTTATGTTTGTAAAAGGGGAGGTTATGGATGAAATGATAAAGATTCAGAGGGAATGCTTAGCATAATTCAATATGTTGGACCTTGCTAACCAAGTAATATTAAAATAATCTTAAAATTTTATGGTGGAGGTCAGTGAGCTTTTGAGAATGGCTGTTAGAGTGAAAAGGTTGGGGGAAAATTACTTATGTGTGGTGAGGAAAATGGGAAAGATGGATGCAGAAGGTCAGATTTCTATTGACAACACAATTGCTCTGAGGGATTCACACTAACTACTCAATGTATCTTGTGCCCCTCTCTGCGAGAGGCAATGCTTGCACACTTCAGAGAAATGCATGAAGATGGGGCTTTGAAGGTGACAAAGGTAAAGATGATATAAATAGCTACAGAAGAGAGATGGATATATTTCATTTAGTCTCTGTGTCTTGGAAACCCTTTGGGACACAGAGGTCTTGAAAGGAACTGTTTACCTTGTTTTTAATGACACATACAGAAAAGTCACATTTATAAATGTGCATGCCATTTATAAATGGGTACGTTTGACAATCCATTGATCAAGTTTGAGAAATATGAAGAATAAGAATTTTGCTCAACTTGTGGTCAGATTGATTTCCAGCCCAAAAGTAATGTGCTGTGAATCTAATAAAGTGTACCATTCCTTCCTTCTCCTGCTCCCTCTTTGTGCTAGAAGAGGGAAGCAAAGGAGCAAGGAATCTACTGTGATCTTCCACAGAAGATAGCATTCACTCCTCTTCTGAACCCTATCCTGCATTACCAGCACATGTTGCAAATGGATCAGAGCAGTGACTACTTTATTTTCCTGCTTTTGTCTGTTGTAGTTGGATCATGTTGAGCAACAACTGATTCTGTATCACAATCAAGTGAGATTTACCTCCTGATCTGAATCTTGAGAACCCTTATTGTCTGTGCAAGGAAGCGTGACTATGTCCCTCCACACTGCCGTGTTCCTCCTTAAGGAGAGTGACAAATCTTCATCACACACCTTACATTTCATGGCGAAAAGCAGTTTGAAAATTTGTGGCTTTACGATGTGGACAAGGCAAAAAGTTCTTTTGCAAGCTTTCAACAGCTTTTGCAAGCCTCATCCGCATAACAGTTCCTGGTTTAGTTCTAGCTTGAAAAAAAAATCAAATTGTGCTTAACTGCAAACCACTGGGGTGATCCTGCAGATTTCAAGTCTTTTGGGAGTGATGACCTATTTCTATTGAAGTGATTAACTGTTGGCAGGACCTGGGGTGCAACTTCCACACATATTAGTTTCTGTCTTTTGCTGACTGTATTTGAGTTGGTTTAACCTTTTCAGTAAATTACAGGGCAATATTTGTGCAGCTTGCTTATTACTATCTGAACTATTTATCCTGTCACAAAGAAGACTGCTTTAAAAGCTTTAATCAGTAACATGTCAGTAAAATTCTTTGTGGTTAGTGTGGATTTCTAAGGGGTTTTTTTTTGTTTAGTTCCTGTATCAGTCCTATCACTTAAGAAATGCATTTTGCATTGAGACATCTTTCATTGCTCTTTGAACTTCCATTTGAGCAATTTGCATCTCCTTAAGTACTGATAAGAGGAACCATTAGCAGTATGTACTTGAACAGCTTTTTATGGAGTAAAGTAGATTGAGATTTTGGGGGTTTGCAAATGCCAAGAGCTTGATTTGCAGAAATAAAGAATGACAGCTCACCTTCTGGAAATATAATGGAAAAATGTTTATAATTTGCAAACCACGGGGTAAACTTGTTGTACACTAAATGTGAATCAGCTGGAAGGCCTGTAGGGTAAATTAAACACAGATGGAAAACATGGCATAGTCTTGTAGCACAGCATCTGTAGAGCTTAACATGTGACTGAGATAACCCTGGCAGCACTACTTCACTCTGTATTGGTTCTGGTGATTTAGGACCCCCTCAGACCAGCAGTGGAAATGAGCAGCATTCCTCAGCCTCTATCTTTGAACATGTGGACAGGATGTCTCGTTCCTCAGATGCCAGCAGACGGGTCCCAAGCAAGATCCAGCTGATTGCTATGCAGCCGATGGCAGCACCTCCGGTTCAGAACTCAGTGCTTTCTGATCGAGTGGCAGAGACCAACAAAATTAATAAAGAGGTATTTTTAAAGTGCTTTGAATGTTTTTGGAGGACTGTATGCCCAGCCAAGAGGGAAGTGAAAAGCATCCAGTTTCTTGCTATCAGGAGTTCCTCGTTGCTTCCTGAGGAGTTAAATTGTGACGAGTTCCAGGAATAATCCTGTTTCCGTCCAGAGGAATAATCTGACCTGTTTTTAAGACGTCTCTAAACCAAAGATTGAACACTGGGAGAGGAGCAAATCTGATGGTCAGGATACCTCATGTTAGCATCCTCTGGCTGTTTATCAGGACATGACTTAATGAGGGTTTTGTTAATTAATGTGAGAATTGGAACATGTGGCCCATCTTGGTTTTCATTTTACATTATTCACTTGAATTTTCAGCAACTCAGGATGTGTATTATACAAAGAAGTTATCTCAAAGTATTCTGGGGTGTGAGTTTGCAGCACATTCATTGCTTTCAACTTCTGATGTGTTTATCTGACAGTAAACATACAGAAACTTCCTGCTTTCTCTGAGGCCTCACGTTACTGTAAGCAGAATATAAGCATGGCTGGGGCACAAGGAGGGAAAGTGATGCACTATAAAGGTGATACACTGCCTGACATTACCACACACCAGCATCTGGGTTTTGTACTGGGTGTAAGAAGACGACATCTCGTAATTCAGAGTGGAAGATTACTGAAACCTGTAACTTAACTTTAAGATTCTGTGTATCTGAGTATCCTGTGGAAGAGAGGTAAACACATATATCCAGGATACGTAGACAAGAGGAGCCACAGAACAGAAATCTGATTATATGGGCAGAAGACATATAATTCTAACTATAAATGTAAATAGTAAGTCTAATTTGTGTCCCTTATATGCTTTTTAGGGATTTTCATGAAAGAATACACAAAAATAAATTTTTATTTGCTTTTTAATTTGCTGATGCAGATGTATTCTAGAACTAGTCCAGCACAGGCAAGAGCAGTGGTTGCCAGCTGATCTAGTGCTCAAGCGTTTTTCAGTGATAAGAATGATTTCAGTGAGTGTTGGGCCAGGACTTAAAAAACGTGGTGTTACCCATAGCTTTTTCCAGATAATGAGATGCACTGCAGGAAACTTGAAAAAGGGTGAGAGAGAGGCACAAAAACTCAGCGTGCAATAAGATGTAGAGCTGATAGTGACATGTTCATCCAGGGACCAGGGCCCTTGTGTTGCTGCTACATTCCTGCATAGTTCATGGCAGTGCTCAGCAGAGGCACTGAGTTAAGAGCTCAGATAGCTCCTTAAGTTCTTGCTTCATAGGTGATGAAGGTCATTAAAGGGAGTGGGTGACAGATTTCATCACTATTGATCAAATGTATCTCAGTGTGACAAGCAAAGCTAACTACAGACTGGTTGGTCTTATTTTTTCAGAGCAGTGTCACTTCTGGCAGACAGCAGGAGTTTTTTGTGTTCCTCCTGCCTTTTGTTAACAAACTGCCACCTCCCTCTAATTGCACCTGCTGTGCTGGCAATCATGTTGTGTATAATAGTACATCTACCTGGGGAGACAATGGGGGATACTGCAAAATACTTGAGAAAGAAAGTGTGTTTATTAATGGTGTGACTTATTTTAATCCTTCAGAGATTTGGGGGAGGGAGGGGAGTGAAGGAGGGATGGGCAGGCAGAGAGGTTGGGAGGAGAGGGCCATGGAAGTGCAGCAAAATCCAGTTTGCAAAATACCCAAGTGAAAAATGCAATTCTTTTTTTTCTTCCCCCCCCCTCCCCACCTTCCTCCTTCAAGATACAAACAGCCCTGAGGCATAAATCTGAGATTGAGCATCACCGCAATAAGATTCGCCTTCGTGCCAAGCGCAAAGGGCACTATGAATTTCCAGTGGTGGACGACGTGGTGGTGGTTGACTCCAAAGAACAGCACAGAATATATCGCAAGGCACAGATGCAGATTGACAAGATTTTGGACCCTGGAGGCAGCGTGCCTACAGTCTTCATAGAGCCCAGGAAGAGGTATGGATTCCAGAGATGGAAAGAACAATTTTCTTTTAGAGTCGGTGCCCAAACTACATCAAAACTGTGCTTCTTAACTTTCAGAACTTAAAATCATTTTGATCACTGGTTGAATTTGAGTTATCTAGGTGAGAAGGTTGTTCGATTTTGATTTGTTTCACTATATGCCAGTATGTTTTGTTATCACATTATTCTTTAACAAGTTCTCAGCAGTGAATTCTCGGTAAATAAGCCCAAATGTATGAAAACTGTCTTAAAACAATTTAGTATTTGCTCTGCCATTTGTTTGAATAATTCTTGTGAGGTGTAGAGCGATGAAAATTACAATATCAGCACTAAAAAAGATGCATGGAAAATACAACCGGCAAGTAATAATATTTTTATAAAGGGAGGGGAAAATATACAAAATAAGGAAAACCTTGAAAAACCTAAAAAGCATGAAGATTTTGAATGTTAAAGGCAAATTCACAAATCAGTGAGATTACCCAGAGGGAATACATGGAAGATGAGGCACATTTGTCGGCTTCACAGATCTGCCTTCCTGGCCTTTTATTTTCAGAGAAAGTTTCCCTTTCCCTGAGTTCTGTTTAGGGCTTATGAATACCAGCACTTTGCTTCTGGAGCACCAGTACCCTGTGACTGGTTCTGCACTGATAGAAAGTAGCTTTTCTCCAGCTGTGTGTGTTCCTCAGCTGGTTTGCCTGGTGGGGTGAAACCCATCATGCCAAGCACGAAGCCCTCTTGGCAGTGTGGTCTGTTCTGCTACTGCAGATATGTCACACATTGGTCTGGGAGACCGGGAGTGGCACTGGCAGGGGGAACTGGAGCACAGGCAACTTTGACAGATGAATATAGAAGGGAGGTGACACTAGAAAGAATTTGAGGGAGAAATGGGGCATTTTGGAGAGTTGCCAGGGAGTCTGTTGTTAGGAGAGGCTCAAGGAAAGAGATTTGAGGCTACCTAATGGGGCTGGCATGAAAAACTGGGAAAGGGAAGAGAAACAGGGCTGAGTCAAGGATGACTTGAAGCAAATGGGCAGAGGAGTTCAAGCATAAGTGGGATGAAAATAAAAATTGCAAAACGCAATGTGATGACCTTTGTCTTTCTCTGCTTTTTGTTTTCTTCCAATTAAGTTCTCGTGCAAAACGTTCTCCCAAGCAGCGCCGGCGACATCAGATAAATGGGAGCCCGATTGATGCCGAAAAGGACAGGTTAATCACGACTGACAGTGATGGGACATACAAAAGGCCTCCAGGAGTCAATAATTCTGCATATATTGTATGTATGTCTGTGAATGGCAGGACTGTTCTGACAATCATAATGACGGTTGTGACATTGGGAGGGTTTTGGCCTTCTGACTATGGTCTTTATGGCTAGTTTCAGTCACATGTAGTTAGCGTGTAAATCAAAGTGAAACAAGGATTTAATTGACAGTCTGTCACTATTAAACAGTAAAATTATGCCAAGTATTCCTTGATATTAGAGGCCAAGAAGCAAAGCCTTATTTGCATTAATGCCACTGTGTTATGCACACGAAAGTGTGCTTGGCATGTTCCATAATATCTTGAACATAGATTCACTCTAGTCCGATTTGCTGAATGTTATATATTCATATGTTACAGAAAATTTCATCCTTTGCTCTCACGGAGTGGAAGACTCAGTTAAACTTGTGAGAAATTTTCTCATCTTTAAAATGTGGGAATTAATTATTAATGAAAGAGAAACATGTCTTTGTGCTACAGTAGCTTGAAACAATTCTAATGCAATGTCTTGAAAATTAATTTTGTTTCCTGTCTAAAAAAAGCAGACCCTGGAGAATACTTCTGTTCAATCATAAGCGTGTCACAAACTGTATTTAGACATCTTTAACCACTTCTAAGCAGACTTCACTAAGCCTAATGCTAATATTGGAAACCCCTGGACAGTTTTCGTCTTGAAAGATGGTTTAATGATTTTAAGAATTTCACCATTAGCTGCATATGCAGTCAGGTGACTACAGTGTTGATTTCTGCAGTTTCCTTCTGCCTTCAAACATGAGTGTGATGATTTTAATGTCATGCTGCAGCAGAATGAATTATCATCTGAAGCTGTTTAATTAAGACGTGTCACACAGCAGGCTCAGCCCCTTTGGCATCTGTAGCGACACAGTGCTCAGAATGCTAAGTTCCTAATAGAGTAGAGGCTTGTGCCTCTTGACGACTGATTTTGCAGTCTGCATGCAGTGGTAAGAATGAGCTTTGATAATAAGTCTGCTGCTGCAAAGCTCTTTTAATTTCCTCTTGCTGATGAACAATAAGCCCATGTGGTAAGATCCCAGGTAGTAATTATGATGCATGCCTCAGGCATTGCTGCTATGAAGCGCTCACATGAATCCCATTCAGGTGATGCACCCAAGTTCAAGTTCTGTGCGGGTAACCACTTAGTTCTTTAACAGCTTCCTTTGTGTGTTTTTCTAGGAGGTAATAATTGTTTAGTGTTACTGCTGATGTGGTCAGTTATAAGCTAAAGACTGAATTAGTTTCTTGGAACTGCAAAAGCTGCAAAGAAGTCAAAGATGTAGATGGAGCTGATTGCCTTTTTCTGGGTGGAGAAGTGCACGATTTCACTATGTGCTTGCAAACCAAAAGATTTCTATAGCTGAGTAACTCCTTCACAAAGCTCTGCTGCCTTATCTGAGATCAGTGTCTGTCAGATCACACTGAATGAAGTATTTGAACAGCTGCTGTTATGTCTGTGCGTGCATATATGCATGCAGAAGTGAGGAGGGTAAGGGGCAGGTGTTGTCCAGCACCAGCACTTGTGCCATTTGTGCCGTTGTTGTTCTGGCAAAGACAATGTTGCTCAGACTTAAGGCCCACAGGGGCTTGGAAGCTGGATGGTTTCATCTTCCCTGTAGCTGCCCTTCACCTTCTTTCTGTTTCTTCCAGTCTGATCCAGACTTGCCTCCTGAACCTCAGACGTCATCTTCAGCCGATCTGGGGAAGTTCCCTGGCCTGCCCTCCCACCCGGTGTCGCAGTACGTGCCCCCGCAGCCGTCCATCGAGGAGGCTCGGCAGACCATGCACTCGCTGCTGGATGACGCCTTCGCGCTGGTGGCTCCCAGCGGCCAAGCCGCCAATTCCACGACCGTGGCACCGCCCGGGGTCTCTGCAGGACAACCGGTAAACAACACTCCTGCTCCAGCAGGGAGGGGAACCACGTGCACCCAGTGGGGATCACCCTATGGTCCAACTCAGGCAGTAAACAACCCATTTAATGTGAGTGATGCAAGTTAAAGGGCTTGTCTGGGCAGGTAGTTAGCACCGGTTGGGCCACGGTCGCTGTTACTGTGCCCTTGCTGTCAGGGCTTACCACAAACCTGGGACAGTGCCTGGAACCAGGAGAATTCAGAAATGACCATCACAGGATGTTGAATTAGCTTTGAAGCTATTTGGATTCTTTTCCCTTTTCCCATCTCAGCCACAAGAAAAGATAGGAGTTCTCCTTTAGGGTAACTTTTCTGTTCTTCTCAGTTAGGATCTTGCACAGATCAGTCTTGGTATGTGCAAGAGTAAAACTTCCTTTTTTTTTTTTNGTTTTTGTTTTTGGAAAAGTAAAATTTTTTTTTTTTTTTTTTTTTTTTTTTAAATACGTGTTGTACTTGACAACGAAAAAAAGAAACATTTGACTTGGGTCATGCTTTTCGTCAGGGTATCCAAATGCTTTCAGGAGATGAAGGATGGGGAAACAGTATTTCAGTGTATGACTTTTTGCATTTAACGGAGCACTGCGACACAAGGATAATCCTTTAGGCCATCTCCAGTTCTGTTGAGTCTGAGCCCTGTGGTCTCTCTGCTGCAGTCTTATGCTGGTTGAGGTCTAACGAGATTTCCAAATGCAAAGCTTGGTTTGCTGAAAGTTTTCAGCTGAGTAGACATTGGAGCAGCCCTTGATCTTCTGCACATGAGAGAAAGTGTTTCTGGAAGGTTTATAAGTTAAGACTTGCATTAGACAGTAGCCTGCTGTAGCAGTGATTCCCAGATCTTCCTGTGCTTCTGTGTTTGTAAAACTGAGCTCTTACTGCTGCCATCAAGTCACACATACAGGCCTTGTGATCTCAGCCATTCATCTCTTAAAAGGCTGACAGTGGGCTTCCCAGGGTATGCATTTTGATTTTAATTTGGTTTTTTTTTTTTCATTCTTCTGACAGAGATACATGGAATTTGGAATGACTCCACCAACAGCACCAGGTCTCCTACCAAGGTAGCTTTTCACTGATAAAATTATAATTTATTTTTTTCCTTGCAATTACTCCAGATTTCTTACTGTCACTGGCATAATATTATGCAAAGTATTATATAAATGAGAAGTAACAAGAGTCCAGATCCAGTCTTTGTAATTTATGGCATGAATGACATATGCGTGTGGTATGGAGTGTGTTTAAAAGAAATGTGTTTCTAGCCCCTTGGCTATAGAGATATCCTTCCAAATATTCAGTAAACCATTGAGTTTCAGCTTTGGAGAGCCTGAAACTGTTACTCAGATGCATGTAATTCTCCTAATACTCTGACTTTCATCTTGTTTCTGTATCCTCAGGACAACACTCACTTGCAAAAGCTTTCATATGACTAACAGATTCATTCTATTTTTAACCAAGTTGAGAACAAATGACAGAGCACAGTGACCCTGATAGAGAAAGCCTGCCTGGCAGGCCTATTATTATAAAATGGGGGAAAGAACAATTTTTCCATCTTCTCCTGCCCTTGCTATGGGAGAATTGTGTAAAGAGAAGAAAATGGTTGTCCAGGTGACTGCTAATTTTGCACTTGGTGTCTGTGTTTTGTCTACATGTCAAGTTGGACCTTGAGTCATGGTACCCGCTGAGTTCAGACTTGTCTCACCCTTTCAAAGCTGCTGCAGCCAAGGTGGTGAAATGGTGGCCTTGTGCTGCTCTCTCATTACCTTCTTATGGCTCACCATATGAGAGGAAATCCCACTGGTATCCATGGCATTCATTAGAATTCACCCGAAGTATTCACTGCCTTGGAAACTTGATGGTAAAAGGGATATGAAGAACATTATTTATTGTTCTGCAACCTGATTTTGAAAGGGCCAAGCAGAAGAGGATGAGTTTCTAAGCACGTTTTCTTACCTAGGTCTTGTCTGGAGGTGGCAGTTTCAGTGTGAGTGGAGCGTACATGAAGTGGAACACAGTATGACATGTCGTGTATTTTTTGTAATTTAGGGTGCCTTGAAGATTATGAGCTTTGAGACTGCCAATACAAAGCATAACCACTTGCTTGTTAATTGAGGATTTTCACTCAGTTGGCCTGTTACACATTCAGGGAAAACGTGGTAAATTAACCACGAAAGTGCTGCAGCCCATATTAGTACACCTGAGCAGGGTAGTGTCTTTGTAACCTTTTTTGTTCAAAAGTTTATCACCTTTTGACATAGGCACTCTGAATTTATGTAAATCCCAAATTAATTGCATCATGATTAAAAGTTTAAATGCTGGCTTTGCCGGTGCGGACAGATTAAGTTAACAATCTGCAAGGTCATTGACCTTAACAGAAAGAGTTCCTGTAAATTTTCATTAAAATAGGAAGTTTACTAAAGCTTGGTCAATAGAAAACAAGGAAAGATTTGTCATGGCTGTGCAGTGGGAGGTATTCTCAAATTCTGAAGATAATGATAAACAAATTGATTGAACCAGTTCACCAATTAGAGGAAGGAAAAGTAACCTGAGGTCAGTGTGATTAGGTGGCATGTATCAATGTCATAGTCCATTGGCTTAAATATGCAGTGCATGGAATAATAGTTCAGTGAGTGTACTGTTCTCTTCTCTGTACTAATGCAGTCAGCATCTTTAATGGGGTGGAACCAACCTGGGGGAAAAAATTAAATGTAAAAGACCTAGGTCACATAACAGCTAGGCAGACATAAGGGCACAGTGAACAGTTTTTGCCAGAAAATGGATATTGCATCATGCAACAGAGATAGAGCTACTTAGCCATAGTGGATTAGTGGTGTAAAATTGATTTTTGGGGTGGTATCTCCCCACTTAATTAAATGACTGGAGATTAATTTTCTTTTTTTGAATGCGCAAAAATCAAAAGCTGAGTTTCAGTCTGGAAATAGGAAGGAGCACTGTAAAGCTTGTATGATACAGATGCAGAGCTGTATCCTGGTTTTATACTCCTCTGTTGATCTCTGACTTTAAAGAGAAGCTCTATCTATCTATTTTAAACAAGATTGAGAAGAGAGGGTAAGGGGTTATTAAATATGTACCTTTCAAGTACAAACACATCTGCAAAAAAGGATTTACTCCCTGTCCTCTGAAGAGTTAGCACAATAATAATACATTTGCAGTAATGTCGAAAAAATATTTTCTTTAGAAAACATCAAAAAGTTGTAGCAGTTCATCAGCTTCAAAATTCCAGCTCAACACTCCAGGCATAAAAAGCCAGATGATCACATCCTTTATTGATTACAGTGATTAACATAACAGAAGTGATGTTGTTAAACATTACCTACCCATTGAAGCATTTATTTTAACTGATTCATAGGTGTGGTTGGAAATGGTTGGATCTGCTGAGTGGGATTGTACGTAAGGGAGCTGGGGAAATTAGAGCACTTCCACTTGAAGCTCTTATATCTCCTCCATTTAGTAATACTGTATGCCAAGTACCGGGTACTTCAATTTACAATTACTTGTTTGTGCTTTAATAGGCTCGTATGTGGCTTTATTAGGCAATTCGTTATTACGTCAGCTTTCTTTTCTCTCTGCTTGTCATACAGAGCTGGGTAATTTTCCAAATAAAGCACAAATCAAGAATAGTTTGGGTTAGGTGCAGTCACGGGATTTTCCTGTAAAACAAAGGGATGTAAAATTGAGGTCTTGAGGAACAGGATACATTGCAGTCTGTAACCTTTAGAGGGGCTTAGATGCCTTTGTGGTAAAAGGCGTATAAAAGTCATCCCCAGTCCTCACTTTGTGTGATTTCATGTGCCTGAGTTAGGATGTTTGTCTCACTTTGCTTAATTTATACTCACCAGTGAGAGGCTCCTGCAGAAAGGGGTTTAGTGAAAGTAATCTTTTGCTTTGAATGCCTCTTGAGAAGTGTCGCTGATCACTGGAGGCTGAGACAGGCGAGCCTACTAACCTGAGCACCTGAAGTTTGGGCATCCACACTTCCACTGTGTTGGTAGGAATCAATAACCCCTGAAAAGTCACCTACCATCAGTCGTTTAAAATACAATCTCTCCATGGCAGGGTTAAGATACATTAATAGGAAGCAAAAGAAAAGCAGCATTTCCATCTCCCTCTCTATCCCTGTTCAGTGAATGAATTATAGGAGTTCTTTTACAAGTGCAATTACCTTGGCACAATTAGTGAAGATAGATTGATTACAGTTTCTGTTGTTAACTCTTTCATTAAATATATAGCAGTGACTACCAGCACCAACCTGATTTATAGGAAACTTTAGCTTCGGTATACGTTGCATCTCTTCATATGTGCTAATTCCAGCTTTGAGTAGTTTGATGAATCTTCAAGAGCAAAAAATTTGAAAACTTCTTGAAAAATAATCGAAGTGCTCAATGAAGTAATAGTTATTTGGGAAATACACATGTAATGCACTTTGTATGGTTTGTTTTAGACCAAAACTGTGTGCCCAGAAAATCTAGAGTAGTCAGCTTTCTTGCTGAAGTAAGCAGCTACATCACTACTGAAGTCCTGTTCTGTTTTTGGAGATTCTTTTTTCCCCAAGGGGAAAACAAGATCTCAAGATCTGTGGACTTTTTCTCCTGCATTGAGGAGACTGCAACCCATGAAAAACTTGTATAAACTTTTGTTATACTATTCCTGTGCAGTGCAGATCGTGGAGGAGGAATATAATCTTCAGGTGTAAATATTTTCTTGGACATTTAAGGTTATAATGTATAGTAAGAGGCATCGTAAAGAGCTGTTGGATGAGGTACGCCTACATTATTGTTTCTAGTTAGGGAATTCACTTATTTTAATCTGGACTCCATTTCCACAGGCAGAACTTTGGACCAGGTTTCCTTCAGCCTGCAGAGTTAATGCACCCGGAGCAGCCACCGCCTGAGGTTCCGTATTCCTCCAGAGGGATGTACTCGGAGGAAATGCCATCAGTGGCACGGCCACGGCCCGTTGGAAGCACTGCAGGTACACTTCACTTAAGCTGAATATGCACTAAAATCACTGATCCCTTTCTGTAGCTACCCTTTTGCCGAGGTCACCATTAAGACGTCATTCCCCTTCAGCTACTACCCATGATGTGTGGTCCCTGCCTTCATTGACCACAAAGTAAAAATCATCCCAAAATGAGGTTAACTTTACATCCACAGGACCTTGCAGAAACAGGCAGTGCTTTGCCACCTTTTTGGTATCTTACAGGCACTGGTTATCACGAAGCATGTTTTCACAAAACCTTAGTCTCTAAGAATGGAAAATTACTTTTTTTAGGAAGTACAGTGTATGCTAACTTTCCACTGCCAGCTACTTCTTTTTTTGCTAAACGAGCTAATTGATGCATCCCAAATCAGCATACTAAATAGCAAAATTTTTTTAATACTTTCCTACGTGTTTCTCATTTCCTTTCCTAGAATTGTATGCATAAAAGCAGGATCTCTTAATTTTTGATTATATTGTCTATTGCTGCTGTCCCATATGAAATCACCTTCCCTGATTTGGTTGTGAGATGATTTCCATAGCATTCATCAATGCTATCGTGAATAAGATGCTAACATCACATGGCAATTAAGCAGCAAACACTGATTCTAAGAATAAAAGATTGTATTGTTATGCAAATGCCACAGTTAATTTTCTTCCTGGGGAGTTGAAAAAGACTGGAAATATGATCATATACTCATGTCAGAAGCCTAGTTTTGATAGTTGCTATCCTCTCCCTGTAAATGTTAAATGAACGGGAATGGTAGGAATATAGTAACTGTTACAGTTTAATTATGGTTATTTTATTCACTGATTCACACTATTATCTAAATGTTCATATCTATTCTGCTTTAAAATTTGGAGGTAATTCATATATTTAGTTTCTGTTCTTCAGCATATTTATGTGTCAATATCACACTTGTCAAATATTGGAGGTTTTTAAGAGGAAAATATGAAAAGTGATCTAACTGTCCATCACTTAAATCACACTGTTGTTTTTGTCTTTTCCTCCCTTTTTGTACATACACACAGTTTTATGTATCTCTGGGTTAAATGTGTTTCATTTCTAATGAATAATAAAATACTATTTTAATAATTATAATAATTAAAAAATAAATTACGTTTCTCTGTGAGGAAATTCAGGAAGAAGGAAAGCTGGCATGTTGTTACATGTCTCTTGCAATTAATGGTGGCGGCTCTCCTTGCATGTGTTTGAAAAGCAGCAGGAGGGGAGGCAAGGGAAGGAAAAGGAGAAAGGAGGAGGTTAGCTTTCAGACTGAAAGGAGATACAGTGTGTTCTGACCTTCCCATTAGTTAATGACAGCATCGTTTAATATTTAACCACAAAGCAAAGCTCAAAGAACCACACTCTTACATAGACATGTATTTTATTCTTCTGAGGGATGGAACAGAAGGCAGAGAGTGAGGGTCTTGCTAGTGTGATGCAAATAAGGTGTGCCACAGGAGCAAATGTCTTCTCTTTGCTGCTAAGTAATTTACATGAAAGCATTGCCAGAGCTTTTAGTAAATGCTGTTTGGAAAGGGCTGGCATGTTCCTGGAATGAAGAGTAAGTAGTCCCATGTCTGAGATGCATGTATCTCAACCTCATCTTTCCGTGCAGTGAAATGAAATGCATCACACTCAAATGAACTGCACAAAATGCACATAACTTTTCCGTCTTTGTTCTACACTGACAGCCTTCTTTCTGCTGATTTTTATTAATTGCACAGAAACAGAGCTTCATTTTCTTCTTGTCTCCTGCTTCCAACAAAGTTTTATGTTGTCATTTGTCTGCCCTGCAAACTTGACTGTGTATAAAGATGAAAAAAAACAATATTTGCTTTTAAGGTTCTCAGATACAGCACCTCACTCAGGTGGGAATTGCTAGCAGGATCGGAGGTCAACAAGTGGAGATCCCCTCAGGCAGAGCAGGGCATGGCCAGCCGGGGGGGCCAGGGTGGCCCCAGTACCGTGGAGAGGATGAATGTGCTAGGCGAGATGCAGTGAGTACTGTGTTACACATTTGCATAGTTTCCAAAGTAGTGATATGTTTGGGTATTTTTTCCTGCATTACTGTTTGGAACTTTTTACCCCTGGAATACTTTCAGTTGCTTCTCTGACATTCTTTGCTTTGCTCTTCGAACCCTTGTTAGTTATTCCAACTTCTGCTTGCCGTTCTTTCACCTTTGCTTCTCTCTAACTGCTTTCTCTCATTTTACCCTAACCTTTTTTTTTCTCACTTGAGGCCTTCACCCATTAATTGCAGTTCATCCAGTTCTGCTTCTGAGCTCCAGCAGAGGTGGATACTGCTTTCCATTTCTTCTTTGAAATATGCCTCTGTATTTTGAGATCATTGTAAGTAGAAAACATTGAATTAAATTGTTCCAGACTACCATCCTACTTTGTATGGGTATATTTCTTTTGTCTTCTGTATTGGTGCACAGCAGTGGGAGTCAGGGCAAAAGAATAAGCTACATAGTTACATGTAACATTAGAAGTGTTTCTGAATAAGTTATTTTCCTAGCCTCAGTCAGCAGGATGTGGTGAATTAATATGTATTCATTTATCAGTGTTGCCTAGGCAGCCATGGTGATTCCATGTTCTTGGCAGTGGTGCTTCTAGAGGTTGACATTTCTGATTCAACCAGATGTGTGAGGTTGAAGATAGTATATGGCCTTTCCAGGAGAGAGACAGTTGCCTGCTACCAGTCCTTCTTTGGTGTACTTGCATCCTGAAGCAGACTGACCTGTGACAGCTTCAGGAGAGTGACAGCTTTATGCTTCTTTTGCTTCTTTGTTAAATGATCTTTTTCTAGTTTCTTCCTCGAGGGAGGAAGGCAGGATCTCCTCCTTTTGCATACTTAGAACAGTGTGTGTTCACACTACTTGCATTTGCCTTGCAGTACTACATGATCTTGAAACAGCTTTGCAGAAAGGAAATGCAACAGGATGGTCTTATTTTGAGATTTTGGTGGAATTGAGCTGCCTGCACTCCAAATGAACTTGAGAGGAGCACCATAAAGCTTTTGAGAAGTGGGTGCACTTGAAACAAACTCTGTTGATACTATTCAAAAAGTTCATCTGTCAGAGCTGAAAGATGTATTTTTCTAATTTAAGTGCTCTCTGTCCTTGAAACTGTATTATGTGAAATGCAAGATCTTCATAATTTCAGTTTGCATAGAAAAGAGCACTTGCATGAGAGATCTTAGTGTCTCCTGTCCCATTTTCAGAGACATCTCTGGGTTACCATTCATTGACCCTTCTTAACACTTGTCTCTCTTTTCCAAAAGTGACTTCTCTAAATCTGTGGGCCTGTCCCTTCGGCCCCTCAAGTGCAATTTCTTAATGCTTTATTACATGAATTGCTAACGTATTACTGAAAGTTCAGGTATGGACCCATTATATGAGATCTTATACAGAGTTACCCGCACAGATTTCAAAAATTCATGGCCCAATCCAATGTAATTTGGTTGCAGTTTGCACCTTCAGTCACAGTTTCAGGTGTGTTCAGGTTGACTTTCTTTTGGTTCATCTCAGTTTAAAAATTCTCTCGGCTTTGACAGAACTTTTTGCTCACTGGTTGCTGCAGTTTGTATATTACTGCAGTGTGACTTTCATTTCAGTTGTTAAAAAGAAAAAAGCAAAAGGAGGAGATCATGGACTAAAACTTATCTGACTATGATGTCATTCTGTTGTAGGAGAGCTCACCTGTTGCCCACGCTTTCCTTTTCCCCTTAGCAGTATTTTCTTTTTTTTTGCAAAGGATTCTTCCCATTAAAAAAAAAAAGCCTTAGTCTTGCAGCTTTCTGTATTTAAATAATTACCTTCAGAATTTGGATTTTTTCACTAGGACGGAGCTCTAAATTTATCTTTCCTCCTTTTGGAAATGAGGCTTTACTTAATAACAGTCATGTACCTTATGGTACACTATTCAGCTGATCCTTTGCAAACAGTGTTACTGTTCCCTCATTCTGAGCAAGTTTCTGAAATTAAACTCTTTATTTAGGAAGATTAGAATCTAGATCATTCTTCTCACAAGCAAACTGGAGAAGGATCTGCGTTTGTCTTCCTGCAATAGCCTTTTCCTCATAGTATCTTCACCCGTTATTCCTGAAGTCAATACCTGATTTTCTACTGGAATATGAGCTCTCACTTGTACCTCCCATCCCAAAGCCAGTGTGCAGGGTACCATCAACTCATCTTAATTCTCCATCTAGAAGACCTAGGCAACCAGGAGAATTACAGCATTTCCTTAGCTGACACAAAATACAACACTGAGCAAGTGCTCATTTGAGCAGCAGAACGAACAAAGCCTGGTTTCTTACAGATGGGTGGAGTGTCTTGCCTATCTCCACCTCCCTGCCACCAACTGGCATCACCTCCTACCCATCTACAGTCCATTATAGGCCTCCAGTGTTCTCCCAGGTCTTCTCCAGGTTTGCAGTGTTTCCCCAAAGCTACTCTTACCCTTTCACTCTATTTTTCTACTCCAACTGCCCACTCTAAACAATCTGACCGTAGTTAAAACTGTCTGTCATGTACCCTAGGTGGCCCCTGTGAGATATGTGCTAGCTGACAGGTCCACCTGAGCACAGCCTAACTTGACCTTTCTGCCACTCAGAAGCAGAGTCAATGGTAGCACAGATCAGGTTATGTCTAATTAGCTTCCTGGTTTTGGTTTTGTGAATTTTATATATCTGCTCATATATATATATACACATGCATATATCTGTGTATATATTTATGCATCCATTTCAGTTGAAATTGACCAGAGTTCAACAGGTATTAGATGGAGATTAACAAACTCACAATGTGATCTCATAAATCTTCTTTTTTTTTTTTTTTAAAAAGGAAGATTCAGTAAAGATGGCTTTGTCAATTTTTTTTGTACTGCTGTTAATTATGCAGAAGTTTCTAGATAAAAATCTAAAATTTATTAATATTATATAAAACTATATTTTTACATATATAATATTATATAATATGCCGATGTGTGTTTCTGGTAGTAAAGAAATTAAAAAGTAGGAAAAAACCAGCAAACAGAAAAAAAAAATCCGGTGGTTTTACTCTTCTTATTTTGCTGTTGTAGTTTAGTAGATGTTAGGTTTCTAAACCACTGTGGTATTGAAAGTTCTCAGGCCTGTTTAATTCTGATGTTATGTGGGAAATCACAGAAATACATACTTTTTCTTAGATATTTTAAAAAGCCTTGATAACCTTAATGTAAAAACCAGCACTGAGGTCATCAGATGTTCTCTCTAACTTTCCTTATAATTCCTCTGTAACCATTCTTATGGTAGTAATGCAATGCAGTGTGACATAGGAGCTGAATCATGTAATGCATTTGAATGTGAAATAACCTGAATATAATTTAGGATGCTGTTAAGACTCATGTATTAAGGAATGTTTGCTTTTAATATTTTTTTATGTCATCTCTTCTCTATAAACCCACAGAGTACTTGTCAGGTTTGCCAACTCCAGACTGCACATATGAATTAGTTTCAGGTTTCACTGCCAAATGAATAATTCTGAACAATCAAGAGACCCATTCATTTCTTTCTGATACTGAAATCACCTCTTTTGTAAGATATAAGACAGGATGTTACTTGGAAAACCTTCACCTATCATTCTTCTATTAAAGCCTCTTTTCCTCTTAATCTCTCTCCCCAAATTAACTGTGTAAACGATGAGTGCTGTACATGAGCTGTGCAAGAGAGTCAAAAATCTATTATTAGTTCTACTTTATTAGAAATGGCTTAAATTTTATTCATTGATATTATGAGAGATGTTAAGGAACTTGCTCCCGCACATTTTTGTGTTCCCTGCACACTGCTGCCACAGTCGCTCTAGGTCCCCCATATCCTTCCCAGGCTCTGCTTTGTAATCCCTTCGTTCCCCTCCCCCTCACTCCCAAATCCTCTTCTAGCTGACCTTGCTATCCTTTCTTCCCCCATCAGGTTGCTCTCTCTGCTACTACTTAAGGCTTATCTACAGAGAAAGGTAGTGCTCACTGAATTGTGGTGGCTGTGATCTGAATTTGCTGCAGGTGGCTGCTCCCCATCCCCAGCGCAGACCCTCTGAAAGGGGATTACACTGCTTTGCTCCCAGTTGTGTGTTTGAGTCCTTTGTGTCCAGTGTTTTCTTGGAGCTGTCTCTCAGCCTTTAGCAGTATGAGGCAAGGGGAAACACTTGCTTCTGGGGTGTCAGCTGGAATTAAGGTTTTCAAAATGTACATTGCTTGTGTCCATTCTGGGAGTTGGTGCAGTCACCCAGTGTACTGTAAATTCATGCTTTGTTTTAGCGTAAGCAGATTTTCTTCCAGATAGAGGAGCCATAAACTCAGGCTTCTGTTTTGTTCTGTTAGAAAATGCATGTTACTGAACAAACACAGAATTAACTCCTTCCTACCCTGAAACAGTGATTGTCCCTAAAGTGGGATAGTGTTTCTCAGATTTGTAAAACAGATGTTGAGTATGAAAAATCTAATCTTTCAAAACTGTTTTATCCTTCTGCTTCTTCTGTTGACCATGTTTTCCTGGGACTGGTCATTCACAGAGTCCTCAAAAGTGTACAGTCTGAACAGGCAAGCCAGGCAGAGAAAGGGAAGGTCAAACTAGTAGCGTCTGTGCTTATAAATAGTATGGAGATATGACAGCCAGGAAGGCAGTGATTTGCCTGTTATCTTTTAGGAAGTTGATAGAGATAGAAGGAAAGAGAAGCCAATTTTGTTGACTTTCAGTTCTGTGGGTTTTCTCCCCACCTCCTTCCACTTCAGTTTCTAAACATACTATGGATTGGAAAGGTGGTCAAGGCTTTTTAATGGATGCTGAAAGAGATTTTGAAAGTCACTGGACTTGAGGCAGTCCAACAATTTTGTGTACACTTGTTGTTTTGTGCTCCATAAGAGGAATCACTCATTCATGTAGCAGAAGAACAGTTGCAGCAGATAGAAGCATCTCCATGTTGCTTTCCCCTCTGTTCTTCGCCTTTTTGCTTTCTTGTCTTTTCTGGGATAATCACGTTTATTCAGAAAGTACAATAATGCTTTCTACCTTTTTCCAGACGCATATGCATGGACACCAAGAATATTCCTCCTCACCAGTATTCCAGATGCCGAGGACTTCGGCCAGGCAGCCCTCAGCACCTCCTGCTCAGCTTCCACACAACAGCATTCAGGGCCAGGGCCTTTGCTACACCACCAGTTCCACTGAGGACCTCCAGCCAGGTCACTCGTCAGCCTCTCTTATCAAAGCAATTAGAGAAGAACTTCTGCGACTTTCTCAGAAACAGACAACAGTGCAGAACTTCCACAGCTGATTTGGCATTCCATTGCAAATCTGCCAGGTATCTGCTTCCTATGGAAGCAAACGCTTATTGGAAATCAGCAATGTTGTTCTCTCAAAGGAAGGAACTTTCACAGCTCTGTTGACAACACTCTGGAAAAACTGAAGAAGGCAGCAAAATGAGGATAGTAAGGAGAGAGAGATGGGGGACAAATGGGGAAAATCATCAGTGTCATCACAAGTAATATTAATTAATCTACTAATATAATGGTGCTCCTTCTCTCTCCTTACCCTCATTCAGCCTAACAAATAAATAAAACCTTAGGTCAAGAACTCAATACTCCAGCAACAAAACAAAAAAAAAGACAGGAACAAACTCCAAGTATGATGGACTCCTTTTTCTAAGGAAGTAGGTGAAGTTTTGAATAAACTGAGATGACATTTTGCAAGAGATTACAAGTATTCTTATCTCTCCAGTGCTTATGGGGAACTGGTTTGTGTTGCTGTTCTGCAGGATTACAAACTGTATCAGCTCAAGGGTCTTGAAGGTCCAATCCAACATAGGAATCACTTTGGTTGTCAGGAACAATGGGACTGCTTAGAATAAAAGTCTTTTTTTGAGTTACTTGTATCAAACTGGAACGATAATTGTTATAGCTCTGTGGTTCCGAATGGAGCTACCCTCTGCACTCTTCCTTGTTTTCCTTCTGGTGCTGAAGCTTCAAGTGTTCCTTCATCTTCAATGTTTGCAAAGTGAAACATTGGCCTTGTATAACTAAGAAAATATCTGTAGACTCATTCAGGCTGGAAAAAGAAAACAAAGCATCCAAACAGAAAGGGCCTGGTATCTAATTTGTTTAAAAATTATTGAAAACTGGGAGAGGAATGCTCAGCCACAGTTGAATTTGGGGAAATGTGTGTGTATATGTTTAAAAAATATATTTACGTACTAAATGCTCTTGCAAGACCGGAGATAAAGTATTGCCACTCTGTAGTTTGCTTTGTGGACAGAAACCAATCCAGCCTGACTGGTACAGGGTCACCAGCATTACATTATAAATTGATGTCCTAAATCATTGCTTATGTTTGGATCTGAATAATTTTAGTGAAAGTCAGTGACAGTTTAGAGCATTAACATAGGCTTAGATTTGCAGTTTTGAGACAGTTTCTATATTTATACTTGTTTCCACTGTCCCTTTGGACAAAGGGTGAGCATTATCCCCATGGTAAAAATGGTACGTGCCATGGAACTGTTTGTCGCTGTTTTTTCAGAGTTTTAATTTAATATTAGCTACAAATTTACTAATATTGGCCATTGCATAACTGTAACTGACATAATACATACGGAAATTTTACTTAAGTCACGATTTGTTGGAGTGTGTTCATTTTCAGCTCAAACTGAACTACAGTTAACAACCTGGCACAGAGGTGGAGTTACCCTCTGTCAGTGTTTGGGAGGATGTTTGGGAGCCTTACCCTAGAAGAATGAAAAGCAAAAATGTTACGTGCTACAGTGCAGGTATTTCAAAAAATATCAGATTATAATCATAAAAGGTGTGAGGAACGGAGGTCTGCCAGAGAGAACATTGGGCACTTGCTCGGGGTAGGGGCTGCGTTTGCCTCACTCACTGGGGTGGAAATGGCACTGGTGAAATACAGGTGTGTAACATTGGTGTGGTATGGTGGTCTTGGGGTGCCAAATCTGTTCTTGGTTCCAGTGCACAGTTCAGTAACTGTGACGGGACTAACTCAGACCGGAATGAGAACAGGTAGGAGGACCCTGTGGAAGAAGCTGGCTACGTACCTTATTCATGGAGCTGGTACACCAAAGTCATCGCTGAAGCCAAAACCTCAGTTGCTCACTGATGTGGAAAAACATGTGGTATGTTTCCCTTTCTACTAGGAAGAACAGTTATTTTTCTGTTTACTTATGATCGTCAAAATGCTGTATGAAATTGTTTTGAGGGGCTTTAGTGCAGCGAAGCAGTCTAAATTAGTTTCCAGTTCCCTGGCCAATATGTAAAGCCCTTGTGGGCACCGGCTGAGGTGTGAATGGGGTCAGAACACCAGCGTGGTTGTGAACAGCAGTACCAACAGGTTATTATGATTTGAATTTTTAAAGCTTTTTTTGTGTGGTAATCAATTCTAGGGTAAAAATAAACATTTGCTTTCTGCCAAGTTTGTAAGCATGAATGTTGCCAATAATTCTGCAAAATGTCAGGTTTTGAAGGATGAAGAGTGTATCGGGCAATGTTCATTTGGTCTTTTTGACGGTGCTGAGGACTGACTTTCCTTAGGTGTTTCCATTAAAATCATCTGTGCCCGAGCCCACTTCCTTCTCCACCTTAATTCTGCAGTGGGCTGAGACACCAGTCCTTACAATATTAACATATTACCGTGGCTTCATTTCAACAAAATGTGGGCTTCTAAAAAATAATTTCCTGGTTTCAGCTGTTTAAGAAGGACTGTGAAATAAGAATTTCGAAATGTAGAGGTACTTAAGCCCTTTTTTATTCATTTTTTGCTAGTGACGGTGATGCTATTGTGAAAATCCATCTTTTTATATATGGGTGAAGATCCTTTCTCTTTTCAGTCCCAAATCTTGTGAAAAACACAGGACAAATATGTATGGGTAAATAAAAGAGGCTTTTTGATACAAAAATCCCTCTTTTAAACTTTGGGCAGGACAGTAAAATACAAGAAGTCCGAAGGCTGTGTTTGGAATTTGTTCTCAAATTGGCTGGACACCTGATTCAGTGGTGTGGCATCGTCTGTGTCTTCATATAGTAAGAAAAGTAGCACCAGTTCCAAGAATGCTCTTAACAAGGGAGACCCACACTTCAATTTCTGTAGCTACAGGAAAAGCTGGGTTTTTTCGTGCGCTAAGAAAAAAGGATTCTGTGGATTGCATGTGCCAAACTGTTTGCTTCCAACTGGATATGCAGGGGGGGAAAAAAAAAATCTGTAAGCTTCTGCATCCCCATGGGTTGGAGCTCTTTTGCCAGTTCTTTTTATTGCCCTGTTAAAAGGGAGGAAAATAAAACCCAAACAAACCTTTTTTTCCTGAAACTTTAAGTATCCTGAATTTAAGTATCTGTTAATGAATTTACCAGTTTTTGAAAACACTGATCGAATGAGAAGTTGGTACAGGCACAGAAAGCTGTTACCAACAGTTGCATCCATTTCCATGACTAAACCATCTGGTTCATGGAATCCTCAGGCTCTTCCCTTTCTTCACAGTTTTCCTTGACATTTGTGTTTTGTCTGTGTTTAGTTTGGCACATAGAAGAGCTTGGCAAGATGAGAGCTACATAATTTAGCGTGGTTGGTTTCCTTTTTGTGGCCAAGATGTTGACCCCTAGCCCGCTTCTTGATTATTTTTGGAGCTAAGTGAAATGTTACGGTTATTTTTCGTACACTAAATTTGAAAGGTGGGGCACACTTCAGTACTATAAAATATTCCCTACCGGGATGTAATGCATGGTCCTGCCAGGGACTGTGGGCATGTGACTAAGGAAAGAAAACCTTGCTTTTTTGGAGGAGTGAGTTGCATAGGTGCTGGACTCGTAATGTTAAATATGCACACTTTGGAGCAGTAAGTGGAATTTGACAGACCCTTTGCAATGTACTGTACTTGCAATGGTTTGGAACAGGCTTCTTATATAGTGGTTTGGGAGCAGCAGCATCACACCAAGGTCTGCCTATCGCCTCTGCACCCAAAGGAGTGTTGGCTACCCCGATACCGTGCAACTTTATGGACACACATAAATACAAAGATGGATCATCCAAAAGTGCATGTTCTCAGCAAATGCTGAAGCCGGTGCCTTTAAATTAGAGCATGGACAGCAGGGTTACAGCATTATCTTAGGAAGAGGCTGTGTACAGGGATGGTAACTTCCCCAGAAGCAAAACAGCTGATGCTGTTGTGTGTGTTAACTCATGGTGTATTCAGGCTCAAGTGAAGTCACCAACTGTGTGATGTGGATGGCAGTAGGCAGCTGAATTGATTTTTTTTTTTCTTTTTTAAATTTTTGCCCTCACTACATTCCCCCCTTTTCCAACTTCAGTTGTTTTTAGCTCAAGGAAAAAAATGAGCGTTTTCCTTTCCATACCTTATCTAGCAGTTCTTTGTTAAAAAGTGCCAGTCCTTGAAAATGCCCTGTTTTGGCTGAGAGCTTTGAAGTGACAGGACAAAGGATGTTTGTGACTTTGAGGCAGGAGGATGTTGCGGGCCATATTTTTGCAGACACAAAGAGAAAAATGGATTTTTTTTAAAAATAACACCTGTTTGGTGTTTTCTGAATATGGACAGAGAGCTGGAAATGGATTAAAAGATTAAAAGGAAAAGAGTGGCACGTGATTGTCAGAAGGCAAAGGACAGCAACAAGGTCTCCGGGACCACCTGTAAAGTGCACTAAAAAGAGAGAGAAAAAGTCTTGGGGACTCCGTCTGCCCCCACTCAGGCTGAGTCCATAACACAGCCCCTCCCTGCAGTCCTTTGGCACTCGCAGTTCTGGTGTGTACAAAAGTGAGGAACATCTCTCATCAGTGAGACTCCCAAAAGCAGTTTGCCAAGGCTATAGAGTTTCTCCAGGACTGTTTAGACGTGCACAGAAAAAAAGCAGCACCTTTGAATTACTTGAATGTGGAAACACAAGTCCACTTCCCTTTTGTGGAGGGCATTTTTTTTTGTCTTCCAGTCAGATTTTTGTTTAAAATCGAGGAAATGCAATGAGGGTGTGTTCTGCTGTCATCAGTCTGCTGTCATTCATGTGTTCCACTATCTGTAGGGCCTAAATACTGAGGAAGCAGAAATTGGGAATGCAAGTTTTGGAACGCTTGTGACGATCCACTCTATTTTTGAAGTATTTTGGTGTGAGTGCACTGGAGTGCAGTGTGTCTCTTACAGTGAGTGCCTCTCGAAATGGAGCCTCTGTCAGAGGGAGGACTGTAAAATTTTACTTCTCTATCTACTGACACTAATCCAGTGAGGGCAGAACGCACTCAGCTTGTGACAGTATTGGTTGTTCAGATCCAAATGTTGGTCTGCATGTTGCCCCTGGGCAGAATCTGCATGACTTGCACTGAAAACCATTTAGCCACATGTGTTCTTTGGAACGAGAATTTATCCTACAGATTCTTTAATGCTGTTTGGGATGCAGTTGGCAAGATGTGCCCTGCTTTGATGTAGAAGTCCCAGGGTGAGTTTACTCACCCAGAGTAAGAAACTTGAGAAGCAAAAATCCTGTGGAGTTGCACTGCCTTTTTAAAGAAACTTTTCCGGAGTAGAGCTGCAGTCCTGTGAATTCCACAGGAGACTGATAAATTAAAAAAAAGTTGCATTAGTATTAGAAAAAATACACGTTTCTTTTCACTTCATAGTTTGTAGAAATGGAATGTTTTGTCTTGATTTTGTGTTAGTTTTTCTTGATACCCTTTATAATATCAAATATGTATTTTTTTCTTTGTAGTGGCCATTCCTGTTTAGTTTTGAGTAGTTCTTACTCCATAACTGGAAGTTTGTGTTTAGGCTGTTACATCTTGCCTTAATTGGAATAAAATATTGGCACATTTGAACAAATGCTCTTAAGAATCTTTTGGAACAAATGCTAAACCTCCATGGATCCCTGACGTGATTTTCAGGTTCACTTGCAGAAATCCTCTTATTGCCCCATCTAGAGCAGGTGAAATGAAATGAGAACTAAGAGAGTAGAAAAGAGAGTGAAAGATGAAAATTACAGTTTGGCATTTCCAGCTACATTCTAATGTACAAAGTTCTTAAAGGCTCTGTAGTGTTCCCATAAAAACTTCTCAAATATTTCCATCCCAAGGCTTCTTGGAAGTTGCTTTCCTCATCCAGGCTGTTGGAAGGTTTTAGTGCTGTGCATGATTTAAAAGCAGTAGCTGCGTACTGTTTGTGTTTTAGGAAAAACTACTTTTTATATTCAAGGAGAATTGATGTGGTGTTAGATTTGGCAGTGCACTGTGCTCTTTTGGTCCTGAAACACAGATCTAAATGGAACTTGAGTAAAGAAATAAAAAATTTAAAAATACTGCAATAATAAAAAAGCAGCAAGTTTTTTTCCTTGGACTTGAGGAAACAGGAGAAAGAGAATTATGGATTAGCCACTGTTAGTGGTAATTCATCATAGTCACTACATATGAAATTGTTCAAATTTAGTGCAGTACAGGTGATCTGAGTGACCACAAACTTGTGAACTGATTACTGGATTTGTTAATCTGTGCAGTCATGGATAAAATGGTTTCAGGTAAGTTGGTTTTTATTTTGCATGGAACACTTCTGTCAAGCTTTTCCATGGATGAGTTTAATCTTTATGTTAGTTTCTGTCTTTGGGATTGATGGTGGCAGCTTTAAACAAGAGCACTTTGAAAATTCAAGGTTGAAGGTGAGGAATCTCCTGGTCAGAGTATTTGTGGATGTGCAGCCGCATATTCACATTATTGCTACATCCTTCTGTGCTTCATTAGCACGTGGAAGAAAATTTGGTGGGACACTGGAAACAACATTCTTGCTTTTGCAGAGTAGAACTGCAAAGAAGTTACAAGAAGTTCTTTTGTCCCTTCGAGCAGATGGCATCACTGATACAGCATTGCCTACAATAATCTTACTTCTTCCAGGGAGCAGAGAGCGCTGTTTCCTGCCTCTTAAGGAGCACTCAACACTAGTGCCAATGAGAATTATTCGGTCCTCTTCATTTAAGGGTGAGCGAACATCTCTTACCTAACATTACCACGTGTCTGTACAGAATGTTCGTATTGCTCAGCTAAAGCACGGTGATTTCTTCATGTGTTTGAGCCCAGAGAGTCGCTACGTTAGAACTTCAGTACTGTTGGACTGATCTGACTTAAATGCAGGGTATGTTGAAATGGCACAAAGTGGGAACAGTCTAGCAGAGGTGGCTTTGCAGGTGTCTCCCTTCTCTCCCATTAAGCCATTTAGGCAAAGCAAACAGAACTGTGGAAGACCTGAATAAGTACTTTAACTTTTGCTCTGAAAATCACTCTGAAAATTGGCTGCATGTTTAATCATGTGATCTGGAAACTACAAGCTAGAAAAGGTAGTTCTGGCTTTCCCAGTGACTCATGAACTGCAGCTCTGTATGTTGGTACCACTTGTTTTGTCTTTATGATTAGACAAATCAGCGGCTGAAAAGGCTACTCATAATGTAAGAATAAAAAGAACTTTATGAAGAGAAGTAATGGTAAAAGAGGCAAAGCTTACAGAATGTCAGTTGGTAGTCAATTAGATTTCCAGTTCCCCACTGGGTTTTGGGTTGTTGCAACCAATATTGGGCACAGCTGTGAGAAGAGCATGAAGAGAAGAAACCTAGTGTATTGAGTCAATAGTGAATAATAAAGGTAAAGCTGAAATGAGTAAATAGTTTGGAATATACAGCCACCAAAGAGCACAGAGGCAACAGAAAGTTTAACCAGGACTTTGGTCTTCTGTGTTTTTCTTAAAACATGTACTCAGTCATATGAAATAGTTCAAGGGTGACACACTGTGTTAAAGTTCATGCACGAACTTGGTAGTGAATATGGGAAGTTTATGGAAAATGAGATCAGTAGGAGAGAGGAGGGTGGGGAGAAACAGGAGTGATTGTAATCACAAGGGAAAAGTTGAAAAAGTCATAGAAAGGTATTAATGCATGAAACTATCTACAGTCCTCAGAGGATTTATTTCATAATGCCAGGGGGGAGAGCTGCTGTAAGAGAGCTCAGTTCTGTATTGGAAGGGTGCTTTATTTCACCTGTGAGCTGAGCAGGGAAGGGGAGAGGAAGGGAGCAGTAGGACAAGAGGGCATGGTGTTAAGCTCCTCCAGGGGAGGTTTAGGTTGGATATTAGAAAGAAATTTTTTACAGAGAGATAAAAATCAGTAATCAGACATTGGAATTGGCTGCCCAGGGAAGTGGTGGATTCACTGTTCCTGGAGGTTTTTAAGATGAGACTGGGTGTGGCACTTAGTGGTCTAGTAGCCACAGCAGTGTTGCATCAAGGGTTGGCCTTAGTAATCTCAGAGGTCTTTTCCAACCTGGTTGATTCAATCAGTCTATGACTTGTCGAATTCGATGTACAGCGAGGGTTGTATCTTCTTCCCCCAGTACTTGCTGCTGGGAGAGAGCTCAACTAGAGGGACCTTTGAGAAGCCTGGAGAAGAAAAGGTTCTGCAGAACTAAAGAGGCCTGCAAAAAAGCTGGAGAGGGACTTTTTACGAGGGCATGTAGTGATACAAGGGGTGTTGGCTTTAGACTGTAAGACGGTGGATTTAGATTAGACATTAGTAAGACATTCTTTGTTGTGAGGGTGGTGAGGTACCGGAACAGATTGCCCAGAGAAGTTGAAGGATGCCCTGTCCCTGGAAGTCTTCAAGTCCAGTCTGGATGAGGCTTTGAGCGACCTGATCTAGTGGAAGGTGTCCCTGCCTGTGACAGGGGCAGTTGGAACTAGATGGCCTTTAAGGTCCCAACCTAACCCATTCTGTGGTTCTATGATCTCACCTTGCTGTTGCAACAGCACACAAAAGGTCTGTATGGCCTGTGACATCTTCATCTAAATTAGGGTATAAATAGCCCCAGGCTCTTTTGGTTCCTTCAAGTGGCAAACCAAATTGTGGTGGGAACTTTTGGAGAGGGAAATGGAAGGATTCGGGACTGACACAATGTGAATGTGTAATTTGTCCCCAGACAAACATTTTAGCTGTTCCCAAGATGTGTCTGGCAGGGACATGACTTTACCACACATAGCGGTGGAGGGAACAAACATAGACTTTTACAATTATTTCTGTTCTTTAGCTCTTGGAGTGAAGGTCACCATGACAACCAGGATATGGGAACAGAGCTTTGCTTGCTGGTCACTGGGACTGGATGCTTTTTCCCTACTTTCTTTTTGGAGGGAAAAGTCAATTCTGAGGGAGTTTTATGTCAGCGAGACATTGGAGCCTGTAAACCTCTATGATAGGCGAGCAAAATCTTTTAATTGAACGTGTCTCTAGATTTCATGCTGTCAAATTGGACAGGAATAGTCACAAGACTCTTATAGCTGTATTTCTTTTTTCAAGCAGTTTACAGATGTGGGAGACAGTACCACACTGTTGATCCTGTGTTTTATTTCCAGAAGGTTATTACAAAATAGGAATTGTTGAACAATTCCACAGCAGACACTGGTACTGCTGACACCACAAAATAAGCAGAATCTGTAGTGTAAGGATGAGAGAGGGTGGTTGCTTCCCAAGAATGCCTATATTCCATTCCTTGGCCATAATTAACTACAATAAATTTCTGAAATCCTAGTTTTTGTAATGGCTTTATCAAAATTCTTACATAGTCCCAGTACACAGCACCTTTTCTTATGAATTTAACCTCTGCCTTTTGTCTGTGCGCTTCATGTGAGTAGGGAGCTCTGATGCTTGCCAGTTTTCATTCCTCTAGTGATTTTGCGAAGTGTAATCATTGTAAAGTGCAATTGCTTAATATGTAGCTCATTCACTAAAACCCCAAGGATAAAGGCAGTGAGTAATGTGAGTCATTACCAGAGCAATGGTATCTGGAAAGATGAAGACTCATGCATCAAGTACCAATCCATTTAGTCTTGAATTAAGAATTTAAAAAAACCACTAGTCGGATGTGATTGATATTATCTCCAGGCAAATTAAAGTAGTTACCCTGGAATGCTGTGCTGCTGCTGCTGTTTTTCTTCTTTGTTATTAGAAGTGCTGATCAGTTACATGTCCCTACTGCTCTGTTTGTCTGTCCAAGACATTTTCAGACCAGCAGCTTTCCCAGGTGCCTTTTGCACCTCTTTTCCCTTTCCAGGCACTCCATACCTTCATGCCCAAAGTTCAGAAGCTTTGTCCAGAAAATATGAAGAACTCTGACTTGGTTGGCAGTGTTGAGGTTCAAACTTGTGTATTTCAAGTCACACTTACTTTTTTTTTTCCAGCCATTCAGGTCTCAACAGTTTTCTTGCTTTCCTTTCTACTAAGTCGTAAGAGCTGGAATAGATTTTTTTTTTCTCCATCTCGTTCCAGTGATGAACTTTTAGGTCCAGAGACATAGAATTTGACTGGACAGACAATGACTGTAAATGACTGGAGTGTTACCATTTCCATCATCAATCTGAGATGGTAATTTGCAGCTTAATAGGCAACGTGAGGTGCCGTCTTACTTTTTGCATGCTTTGAGATGTGCAAGTGCCTGCATAATGTTGTATGTAGCAGTCTGACGGGGCACCCAGGTTTAGCACTGGTGAAATGATTTATGCACGCTGATAAATCAGGAGTTATGTTTTGTTTCCAAGATTTCCTGTGGGAACAAAAATGACAGGCTTCCTGAATTGCAGTACAAAAAAATCCGAACGACAAAACCAGGCATGTGCTGGATTTATAACTCCCTTGAAGTCAGCAGGGCTTGGGTAGCATTAAACTAGTTGGGATCTACGATTAGAGACCAATTATACCTGTCAGTGATCTTATTAAGATCATAAAATAATACATGATAAATTAGTACATCAGTCTGCAACACTGCTCACAGACCACACTTATAAGGCATTGTACTATACAGTCATCTTTAATTTGTGCATCACAACCAGACCAGAGCCTTCTACTGGGACTTGATTGCTCTTAAAATAGGGGTTATAACTCACAAGCTGTGCTACAGTGTGTCCCTCATTGAAATTATTCCAGAAAGTGTAACAGTAGACTACAGGTCATCTTTAGACTTTAGAAATCAGGCATGCATAATCCATTTCTTCATACTAATTTCTGTCTTTATATCAATTTCTCGAGTCTTTTGGATGCAACTTTTTTATTCTGTGCTTCCTGTAACGACTGACGAGCCCCTGAAACGCTGACAATACCATCAGGGCTTTTCTCCTCCTTTTGCAGGGTGTGTTGCTTTGCATTGTACCTGTGATTGCCCATGGTGCCTGTGATCAGTACAGCACAAAGAGTGTACCTGGGAGAGTCTCTTTACAATAATGTTTTTTTTTTTGTACTGTACTGCATAGGAACAGGTAAGATATTTACATTGGTAGCCTTTGAGGTTTTGGGGCACCGTCACTTTGTTTAGGGATTTCAGACACACTGGGAGTAGTAGTATCTTCATGAGATTCATTAGAGGACTGAATTTTTCTAAGTGACCCGATCAAAAGACTTGAAAAGACGCAGCTACAGGTCAAACCTGACAATGTCAGATGTCAGAGTAGGCGATGCAGTAAGAAACAAAGCTGTCGTGTTAGATCAGAGGTTTACAGGTCACGGGTCTAGAAAAAGTATACATTTCACAGCAGAAATTATCTGCAAGATACTCCATTTGTGTACCTGATTCTGTGAGGACTTGGGTTTCACTCCTGAACATAGGCAGACAAAATCCTTTGGGGCACTACTTTACATGAAAAAATGCAGATTTTTTTTTTCCTTTTCTCCCCAGTTTGGCTGAGCTGGGAGTCCTCAACAGAAGCTGCAAGAGGCAAAACCTGAGGTTTAAGTCTGCTACAGTCCTTGAAGGTAGCTGCACACAAGCAGACTATTTTGGAGAGCGTGAAAAATAAGCTGTGCTTCTAAAGGCAGGCCTCAGGAAGCCCCCCAGAATTGCCCAGTTGTTTCAAAGCTCGTCTGTGGGTGTTGCACTTGGCTGTAAGACATGTAAAGTTTGCATCACGTACTTAAAACTCAAGACATAGAAAAGCTAAGAAGCACATCCTCTCAAAGGTGAAAACCAGTGCTGTATCCAGCCGGCACTTCCATGTTCCCAACCAGGAGAACAATGTCCTCAAGTCTGGAGAACTGTAGGAAGAGGTCTGCAGAAGGTACACACTAAGGCAGTACGTGGAGATTTTTTCACAGTATCTTTCACATTGCTTTCAGGCCAATGAACATTTGCCACTAACACAGTAGGAAAGAAATTATGTATGTAGAAGACTTGTTACACATGAGTGATTGCAGTTGTTTTTGTTGAAAGAGCTGGCTGCCCAACACCAGGATTTGTCCTGTGAAAATTATTCTTGTTTTAATAGTTGTATATTGGAGTACTGAGAATTAAGCCCTTCCCTTTTAAAACTTACTTTCCTGACTTCAGAACTTACATACACCTTACATCTCTGTTCAGCATTTCACTTCGAAAGGCTTTTTGTCTTAAGTGGTACTAATGATAGGGAAGGGTGTCCTTTCCCCCGAGTCAAACTTGTCATTGTTCCCGGTGATGGTCGATAGTTGATAAGGGACAACTGCCCATCGCTCTAAAGTGGCACAGAGTTGTCCTATCAAAGTATCTACTTGTGCCAGAATCAATGTGAAGAGTCTTAAATTGATACCTATCTTTTCTCGCTGGAGAAGTTACATATTGATGAGCTTGTGTTTAGTAGATAAAAATCTCCGATGGTGCTTTCTTTGGTTTAAAAGTAACTTTTTATGTTTCTAACAATTTGGGTTGAGTAATTCCTTGCTAATATAAGCTTGATCTATATAAAGCAGTCAGTGAGAGTCTTTCAATCAATAAGTGTTTATTATCATCTCGTATAAATAGGAGCAGTTTTGTGCGTGAATTGCATATGCTGGTTTAAACCTGCTTGCCATCGTTCAGCTTGGCTTAGTTACTCAGACAAGTGCATGCTGAAAAAATACGACCAACATTTAATTCCTGCAACACAGTTAACATATAAATGGCACTGGAAAAACTGGTTTTACTTTCAAACCAGCCCAAATGATCCCTAAGTTTCCATAAGGATTTTCCCATGCATCAGTTAATAGACTTCTAAATATTGCAGGTTAGTGAGGGAGAAGGACTCAGTAAAGTCAATGAATTACATCCTCTTTGTGATGTAACCTGGCCTATAGCCCAGTAATGGATCTGGTAACGTTGATCCTCCAGAAAATACCTTTATTTGCCCACTTTCTGTTTCAAACCAAAGATCGTGCACTGGGTTGTCTTAGTACAATAGGCTACAGACTGGTAACTGGTCCTTCACCTCTCCTTGCTGCTGCTGCACTCACAGCAAGCGTGAGAGGGCTCAGGGAAAAGACTTTTTTTTTTGACTATGGGATATATGTGGTGGCTTGCAAGGACTTGCCTACTCCACACCTTGGCTGGCAGCTCCAACCTGCCAGGGAGGATGAAGCCTCAGCAGCTGCCCTGCTTAGATCTGGTCTTTTTTTGGCAGAAGATATGTTTCCTTTCTTTTTCGATTTCTTAGGAAGTGTTTGAAATGCTCTGTCAGTCTGTCTGCACCTCCCTGCTCCCAGGTGCTGCTGCTTGCTGGCTTCAGTCCCTGCTTCAGGCCACCAAGTATTTGGGTTCGTCAGGCCGGAGTTTCGTGATCTTGTCCATGCAGAGCAGGATGAGAGTCAGAAACCAGAGGCTCCAGCCGACGGCCGCTGCAATCCACCCGTAATCGTCCATGCCGGACGGGCAGCACACGGCCGCCTGCGTGCAGAAGTTCACGTCTGGTGGAGAACAAATGAGGTGAGCTGATGTGAGGCCCGGCACACTACAGGTCTCCTTTACAGCAGCTTCGCTGTCTGCCCTGTGGCCTGTCACTCTGCCTTGGCGCCTTTCCCCTTAAGCCTGGCTCTTGACCCGGTGGGTGGCAGTACTCGGTCCCATCTGCGTGTCTTCAGTCAGTCATCCCTGTCTGGCCAAACACCTCAGCAGCTCCTTGTACCACTCCGCCCACTGTTACGGAAATCTTTCAATTAGCATCTCCTCAGCCAGTTTTAGGAATGGCATACGATAGGAGTAGCTAGTTAAAATAAAAAATAAACCAGAGGTAGAGAAACCCTCATGTGAGAGAGTAAGAGGATCCCTAGCAGAGACACCTTCAGAAGGATGTCCAATAGTTTAGGTACCCAATACCTCTGTCAGCAATAGGGGCAGTGGCAGCTCTCTGCTGGGCTCTTAACTGTGACTTAAGTGTAACAACTGCAAAACACACCACTATCAGAAGATCCCTGTTTTACATGTTTAAAAATGAAATAATTTTTAACAGCTCCATGGCGGTTTTTCTTGCATCTTTTGCATCTTTTTTTCTGTTTTAATCAGTCTGGTTTTCTAAAGTCAGTTAAGGAATATGTCATTAGTTGTTTTATTTATACTGTTATTTAAAGGCATCTGCTATACTTTTTCCATTCCAAGGGCACAGTGAAAATACCTGCTCTGTGTCTATATCCTGCGTGGTAATGTGGAAATATCAAAGGGAGTCTGAAGGACCATGGTGTTTCAACCCCTTGGGCTGGAACAGAAGCTGAGTGTGAAACCCCAGCCCCCAGGAGTTTACATGTATTGTGTGTTGACGTGCACGAGGCTTGTTAGCTGTGAAAAGAGAATGCCTCCTGAGCTTGGTGAAGGGCATCCAGCCTCTTGCACATTTCCAGGGAAAAGGCAAGTGCAGGTGCTGCTCAGTTGCTCTCATTCACGGATGTCAGGCTTTCAGTGCACACAGTACAAGTGTCCTGCACCACAGAGAGCAGAATTCCCATCACAGAGGTATGTCTTGTGTGTACCCAGAGAAAGAGAGGGATGCCTACCCTGTATGCCTATGCCATGCTTTCAAGTACCGTGCCTGTGTCGGTACATGTGCTATAATACAGGAAGTGCAGGACTGTGGGGCACGTTGGACATTTGAGGTGGAGGATGACTGGGAGTACCGGTGGGATCTCGGGTTGCTTGGAGCTGGCTCTTCGGGAAAGACCTGAGAGGATAGGGAAAGGGGCACTCTTGGGAATCCATATAGTGCCTACAGGCAGGTTGTCTGGCAGGGAGCTTTGAATTAGCTATCAGTTCATCTGTTCAAACCTATGCATCTCTCTCAGTTACCTAAGATACTATACCATGCCAATGGAGGAGTCTTAGAAATGCATCCTAGAGGTTCACCCACAATGTTAGCCTTGGCAACAGAGAAATCCCTTTCCAGGACAGCCTCTCAGTCACCTGTGTGAACTCATCTCCTGACTTTAACGTGGTAGTAATGATTTATGAAGACTTACTAAGACACGGTGCTTCGTACTCAGTTGTGAGCGTGGGGCTTCCTGAAACATTGGAGATGACCTCAGCTGCTGCCAGAAGGAAAGCACAGGAGAAAAGGCAAGTTTGATTAGAAAAGCAATACTGGGCATCTAACATTTGAAAATCTGAAAGCCATTGGCCTTGCAGAGGTCTGTAGGATGGAACCAACTTGGAGAAAGTAAGTTCCTGCCCCTAAACATTGCTGCATTAGCGTATGCTTTCTTATCACTTCCAGCACAGGGTCCAGAGACCTGCTCTAGCAGCAGCCATAAGGAGGAGGTGGATCACTGTGCTTCTGCCTGAGTGGGACCGTGGTGTGAGCTGTTCACTCAGAGCTCAAATTAACCACCGTCCTTTCCCAAGCTACAGGGGCAGAACAAGCAAGGACTGAAATGAGAGAGAGCATTCAGTGGCATGGGAAGACCCATGGCCAGCAAGCTGTACGTCTGCCTCCTTTTGTCCTCAGAAAAATCCCAGTAACTCCAGGGTGTGCAGGAGTCAGGCAGAGCCGAGGGCTGAGCCCATCCAGGGAGGGCCTAAGCAGGTCCACGACAACCCCAGGGGGAAGCTTTGGCTTTGCTGCAGTTCAGAGCATCTGACGCTGCTCTGGCTGGACTCCAGACCAGCATGGTAACCAGCCCAGGCTGGAAAATACAACATGTAGAAATAAGTAATGGAGGGAAGGGACCAGGAGATTCGATGGAGATTTTTGTCTCTTTACCCTGCTTCCTACTCATAGTCAGAACACACATACACTCTGGCACAACCCTTTGGCTGGTCTCCAGCCCTCCAAATCTGCCCGGGTCACAGGCCAAAGCTTCCTTAATCTTCCTAATACCCGCCTTGCCCCTCAGCCTCAGTGTGCTCCCTGCAGTACCCTGGGATCAGATGCAAGGTCAGCTGCAGGATGCCCGAGTGGGGGGAAAGCACAGGTTGCTGTGGTCCCTGTGCACCAACACCTGTCTGTCCCTTGCTGCAGAAGGAAGAGAATCTAAGAAATACCTCTTCCGGTGCTGCCATGAGCAGTATACTTCATGTTCAGCTGGGTGGAGCATCCCCTGCACAGATAGATGAAAAATGGCCTGGGGAGGCTACAGGATGAGGGTGCGCTGGTTGTCCACAGATCAGGCAGAAGCTATTTAAAGTGAAACCATCACTCAGAGCTGATAATTTGGAGTGTGATAGCGAAAATCAATTTCAGCCTGATTTCACTGAAGACTGCAAAATAATAGCTCAGGTTCAGTTTCAGCTCAGGAAAACAAAACAGAACAAGAGCTTTGACCAAACCTTTGCTTTGAGTTTGGTATTTTTCAAGTAACAGCAAGTAAACTGAGGTTGTCTTGTGGGAGATGTCCCTCTTGGGTCTGCTGCTGTTGCTTTGCATTTTGAGCTGACCCACCGTCAGCAATACCAGAGCTTTCCTCATCGTCTTTGCCACGCTCAGAGTGGGTCCCTGGGCAGCCTGCTCCAGGGAAGGGTCTGAATACTCCCCATTCCTCTGTCTGACTCTGTTAGGACACTTGCTGAATGACCTTGGCCAAGCCCATAATTTTTCTCAGTTAATAAGTACCTTACGGGAGCAATGGGAAGAATCATTAAAACCTGAGTGACCTGTGGAAGGAAGTGCTGCAGAATGCTGAGCATTGGTTCTTGTTTGAAGACTTTGAAGCCCAAAGAAGAGGCTCTCAAAGCTGACCCATCTTTAAACAGCTGGCAGGTCTCATCTGGTGCTTGCATACAAATGCAGGCAGGACCCTGGTGGAAAAGGGGCAGCTCACAGGTCTCATCTGCATTTTGGTTTTAGGCAACTTTTATAATTAAGGTGGGACCAAAACCAGATTTTCTGCAAAAAGCACCTAATAAAAGCTAAACCAGACTACATCAAGCCCCTTGGGTGCTACTGCAAATGGGCCTTTCCTCAGCAAGCACAGGAAGACCAAGTAACTGAGGTTCCCTGTCTCCTTGCCGTTCAGTGGAGCAGCCTGCAGCTCAGTCCCATTGACAGTGGATCTGTAAACAGCTGCCAAAAGAGCATCTCTGCAGAATGATGCTGTGACCAATCATATCCAGTAATTCTCATTAGCATTAATCAGTTCCAGCTCTTTACACTCCGTAGGTGAGACAAGGGAGCCTGCCTCATTTTCAAAGAACAAATTACTGTCAGTAGGCAATATATGTGGGGGAAAAGGGCAGGGTATGAAAACTGAAGCGTAAGAGAAGAGAAATACCTGCGGAGCAGGAATCCCCGAGCACAGCAGTGAAGAGGAGCACAGTGAAGGCTGCCCAGGGCTCGAAGTGCTTCATGCCGGGGGTCCAGCTCCCACCCGAGTGTCCACACAGATCAGGTCGCTGTCGCTGGCAGCTCTGGTGCAGCAAATCCTCGATAAGCTCAGAGAGCTGGTGTGCAGGGCAGAGGGTGGAGCAAGGGAGCTTCCTGCTGCCAGGACACCTTGAACTTTCCTGCCAAAACCGGGTGAGGAAAGAGAAGGGCTCTGACCGAAACAGCTTTCGGGGGGAGGTGGATACCAGGAGGTGGTCCCTGAAGGTTAAGCCTAAAGTTTTCTCTCTGGGGTATACTGCAGCTGGAGGGAGGAAAGGCCTCCAGAGCCAGCCCTTCCCAGCAGGGTTCGAGGCAGCTTCTGAATCTCCTTTTGGTCCTGTGAAAATGGTATAATAGAGCTGGAAAGGAGCAGAGGATTGGGGTAGAAAATTTGTCTCCCTATTTGGCTTTGATTTTGCATGTTTTCTTACTTGACTTTCCCAGTGATGCTTTTTTGGAAGGGCTGTGTGGAATCCTAAAAAACAGCAGCCCCAGGTCGTGCTGGTACAGCAGCTGTTGAGTTAACACGGGATACACAGGGTGTGGGCACATTCCCACCAAGAAATGGGGTGAAACCAGTGCCTTTGTGTAGGCCACTGACAGCTATTGCAGAGTACCAATGGCCTGGGTTGGGATCAGTTCAAGTCTGGGGCCTCTGCACAGGAAGAAGCTGCTGCTGTTCTCGCCCTGTGAGCACAGCAGTGTCACTGCCTCCATTGCCATCTGCAATGTGGTTCTGGAAAAGCTGTTCTTTCTTCTCTGGTGGTTGTGCCACCTCCTCCTTGACATGGGCAAAGCCAGAAGCTGTGCCTTCCCACCAGTAGAGCTGTATCTGCAGACCAAGAGGGCTGCTGGCAAAATGATACCAGCTGGAGAGTGAGAATTGTTCTGCAGCTGTGGTTGAAAAGCCACATTGTTGAAGTGCTGGTGTTGTTTTCCTGGTCTGATGAGCAGCACACATTGCTGCTCTTCCCTAGGCTGTTGGCTGTGCTTGTTCCTATCTTTGATGTGATGATGCACTTGTTAGAGAAAATTTCAGGCATTTAATCAGGCAGGAAGGCACTGGGAGAGGTGGGCTCCTCAGGGAGCACGTTGCTGGTGCTCTTCTGCAGTGGTCAATCCTGGGTTTGGGTGCTCATGTTAGAATGAAGCTGTCTGGGGCCTGTTCTGGATATGCAGCCAGACTTGGAGGAGGCACAGGGGAAGGCACCTTGGGCAACAATCCTTGTAGGATGGAGAGAATTTAATAATTTTCTCTTTTTTAACTTTCACACTGCTAAAACCCACAGGGAGGGACAAGACAGGTTTCCCACAGGAACGGCATACAACAGGGGACAGCTATGCAAAGCTGTGAGGTGGATGGATTTGGTCTCCCTTCATTTAAGAAAAACCTTGGCAGCCAAGCCCTTCTTAGCCCTGCCCAGCACTTCTGTGAGGTGAGCCCACTTGTCCTTTCTCACCACCAAAAACACTCTGTTCCCACCCAGCTGCAAATATTTCCACGATGCAGCGGGACGCGGCAGCTGGAGGTTCCCTCCGGAGAGAGGGCACACTGAGCTGCAGATCAAGGCAGGTCAGCTGAAACGGGCGTGTTTACCCACCTCGTGTCCCTGTTTTCATGTCAACGTGCTGCCAGGGCTGGCAGAGTAGGGGCTGTGCTGGCCGGTCTGTGACAGCCACCTCCCGCTGCTGCCGGGATGCACGGCCCTGTCCTTCAGCTGACACCTGAGGGGTGGCACAAGGTGTGTCGTGCTCGGGCTGGGTGTGTGACCCCAAGGCTCTTGGCCTCGGCAATCCTGAGTCACAGCAGGAGAGATGGTGTAAAAGCACTCCAGCTGCTCCGAGCTGCTCCAAGTTCACCTACAGGATAATCTTCGTCTCTGCCTTGTTTCGGTGTCGAAGTCCTCTTGTGGTGGTTGCTTTTGATTTTTCTGAGTGTATTTATCTGAACTATCTTTTGCATCAAAACTAAACCTCAATTCTTTACCAGGAAAAGGCCCTCTCCTTTCTTCCAGTTTCATCTTTCCCTCCTGGATTCCTCAACCACAGTTCCCCCTGAAAGTTGGCCTGGCAGTTAATTTTGCGAAAGTAATGAGTACAAAAGTGTTCTGTGCAGCACAAAATGCTTGAGGGGAAGTGAAAAGACAAAACTGCTCTACTGTTGCATGAATGATTCAATTTGTAATGAAATGTCTTTTGAATTTTAGCCATTAACTAAATGCTCTTTGTCAGCTTGCAGGTAAATGTGCCCGTTTCTAAGGGATGCTGAAAATGCATTTGCACAATTAACATAATGTATTTCTTTTCCCTTCCAAAATGTGTTCCCTCTGTGGTTCAGAAAGGGCCTGCTCAAAACTCTCCTGAAGCGGTGAACAGGCTGTACTTGGCTTCAGCGATTTTTTGGATCGGATTGGAAGTGAAGGCTTTGCTTGATAAGTTCAGACACAATGGGAGTTCTGTAAAATCATTTCCTGACACAAATTTGGATTTGTTTCATTTCTTCTTTGTAACACATTCATATTTCAGTGCTGTGACTGCCTGAAGAGTGATAAGATGCTCCAAGGCCTTCCCCTAGTTTCTATACTTGTCCCCCTCCATGAGAGTGCCCTGGCACACAAGGCACAACTGCAGCCCCTGCAGAGACAGGGCTTCCTTTCCTCAGGATCCCATTTTCATGCAGTTTGCAAGGCAAGACTCTATTTACTCTAAAATCAGATACTTCCCTAGCTCTCCCCTTGGAGTCTCTCCCATAGTGCACAGGGCTGCTTTTCCTGATGGTTACAAATGAGGCAGTACCTACCATTCAATGTATTTTGTGCCACAGAGAGAGTTTCACAGTTAAGATTCTCTGATGACCCAAGTATTGCCCTTGACACATCACCACCAGGTGTGGCTCTCAGGCAGGTATTACCTTTATCACACACGTATACTCTGTCTCTTTCTTTCTATATATATTCTGTTTACATTGGCAACATATTTGTATTTTCCATTCCAAATGAAATCTGATTTCTGCTGCAATTGTGTTCCATCCCTGCAGTGACCAGCACGATGGCAATTGAGCCATAGCATGGTATTTAACTCAGGGCAAACCCCACAATCCACAGGAGCAGAGCAGGTACATCATCTCTGGGTGTATCAGTGATAGAGGACAAATCTTTTTTCTTCTGATTGTCACTTGAGATTGGGATAACTACGCCCCTAGTCTTGTTTCAGTGTGCCTGAGGTGGTACTACGCTTAGCTGTTACAACGAAAAGGATTTTTGGTAAAAGCTCAAAAATTAATATCCCATGTAACCATATAAACCCTCTGCGTGGTGGAGCTAGGCATGGGGTGATTACAGCTCTGATCTCAGAGCTACCTACAGCTGCCTGGCACTTCCCAGTGCTGCTGACGGTGATGACAGCCCGGCTGGAGGAGTTGTGTGTTAGGGACCACCTGAGCTGTGTGTATTGGCACAACTGAAGTTGCTGATTAGTTGCTGTGTGCAGCCATTGGGGTCATGATGCTAGACACCAAGGTGGTCTGTCTTCTTGGTGAGACTGTAAGAGCAGATCTATCTCTGACAGTTTCTTTGTAGGTAGCAAAATCTCACCGTTCAGCTGTAGAAGAGGCATTTGTTGGGAGGACGGGTCTGTCTGTTAGCAACCCCCTGTCTTTCTATTGTGGGGTGAGCTCCCTCCTACGTGGCCTTTATAAAGCTCAAAAAAAGCGTAAGAGTCTTTATAAAGGCCCTAAAATGACTTTTAAAAGCTCAAAATCGTAAGCCTGGTGACAGTAACGTGTCCATCAGGAAGGGGGTTGATTTTTTGGTGTTTGCATTGATGTGAAAAATAGCCATCTAAGATAAAGCTACCTGTGAACAGAGGATGTGATTTTTAAAACTTGGAAAGTGGAGAAAAATATCAAAACCACTAAGGTTTTGCTCTTTAAATGAAAGAAGGGGATGTGCTTTCTGTCACACAAAGGAACGCAACTCTAGCATGCCCTTTGTGTTTTCCAGTCCAGGCTGGGATTGCTATTAGACAAATGTTGAGCCTGTGGCCCTGCTGTGACCCCATGCTGTCCCTCTGGAGACCCCAGTGAGGGGGCCCAAGATCAGCCAGGCAGTGCAGGGCTGCCAGAGAACGGCTTCCTTCAGCTCTCCCGGGCGGAGCTGCCGGCACCAACAATGGGCCCACTGATGGGGCTTCTGCAAATGGTGCCTCATCATCACTCGATCTGCATTAATGAGATTATTAGAATATAATGTTCTTACTCCCACATGCCAGAGGCATGAAATGGGATATGCTTTCTGCTTCTCTCCTTTCTGCTTCTCACGTGGGAAGGGTGCAGGGGAAGGGCGGGAGAAATGGCTTTATCCCTGCTTTCCATGTTTTCTTGCTCCTTGGCTAACACGGAGGAGCTGCCATAGTGCAGCTTGCTTTGACCATGAAGTGTGTGCTGGGACCCACTTCTGCTCCCCCAGCCCCGACAGCTTGTGGGGGAGTAGCTGAGTATACTGAGTACACCCCCATAACTCTGGGGCTGAGTAGGAGCGGTAAAGGTGCAAAACAGAAGGAAATCCCGGTAACGTCAAATGAATCCAGGGGAAAGAATGTGTTCAGAGGTGAGGGGAGTAGCCAGAGAAGCTGTTTTGTTTTGTTGTGTCAATATACACCATTGAGAACTGAGTGATGACTCCTGTTATTTAGCATTACTGCATGGGCTGGAAGGCAAAGTCCTTTCTTTGCCACACCAGTTTCTCCACAGCCCTGCATGGCAGTTGTGTGTGGTCAACAGCAATGACTTCAAATCTGCCTTATCAAGAAAATTTCTAATTTCCCAGCAGAAAGTGCTGACTTTCATCAGCTTTTACTTCCTTGCTTTGGAGACTTGATAGAGAAAGCAGAACCAACTGTGGGCAGTGGCTGGTATAGGAGGAGCTCAGTGCAGCTGCAGCGGGTGGGAGCCCAGGGGCCCCCATAGCCTGTTCAGCTGGGTGGTTTGCTGGGTGAAGTGCAGCTTTCAGGCCCACCTTATAATTTTTAATGCCTCCTTTTTGGGTCACACAGCTTGAGGCAGCTGGATTTGAGCCAGCAGCACGACCCCTCTTGCACTCTTGGCTGACTTTGCCAAGTGGGACTGCTCTTTGTTGCTTTTGAATAGAAAACCCCTGCGCTGGGAAACCCTCCGCTGTTGCTCTCTTCGTGGCAGTGTTCCCTTGGACAAACTACACCCTTGGGCTTGTTGGGTCGGGGCTACTGGGTACCTCAGAAAGAACAGGAATGAGAAAGCATTTCTTTTAAGGCGTACTTTACAATTTGCATATCACCATGCATTTTCATTAGCTCTTCTTTTGAGACGAAATTTTTCTTCTAGGTGCTAGATCTAATAGTAACCCAGCCAGCCTTACTCATGAGGGTGAAACCCTGCCACCTCTGCCTCAGTGGAAGATAAGACATTGGTTTAAGAAGGGGCCTAATTTCTCTCTGGAGCCTTTGCTTCAGCAGCTGAAGTGGCAAAAAGTCTATAAAGCCAGCTTCCCCCCCAGCATTTGTTATTTCAAGGGGTGAGAATCAAGTTCCCTGCCAGGACTGCTCCAGGTTAGCGCGGCTCTGCTGACAGAGCCCCTGCCCTCCCAGCCCTCTCTCTGCTGTATCGCTCTGTCCGTCCCCCCGCGGCAGGAAAATCATTAATCTCCCACTGTTCCTCTGCCCTTTCCCCGACTGCCTTCAGCGAGGAAAAACCAGCGCGGAAGTTTTCCACCTGCCTGACGACTGATCCTCCGTCCAGAGCTTGCAAATGAGCTCTTTCGGGTTTATAGCGCTCCCCACGCAGCAGGTTTCAAAGGTTCTCGCCCGTTTTCGGGCGGCCGGGGCGGTGTGAGCCGGCATTGCCCCATCTGTTGTTGGTCTCAACAAGCCGCAACACGCCTCGCACTTGTCACACACCTGACACAGAGGCTGTGACCGAGCCAGACAGCGCTGGGTCCAATTCCCCCGGGGGGGGGGTTGTTTAGGGGTAGAAAGGGTTTCCCTCCTCTGGTCCAGACCAGTTTTGACCTTAAAAGAAAAGGTTTGCCGTGCCCTGTGCGAGACGGGACGGGCGGCCGGGGCTCTCCGCTCGCCGCCCTGCTCGCCCGGCGCGGTGCCCGCAGCGGTGCCAGAGCACAGCCCCGGTGCCAGAGCACAGCCCCGCTGTCAGCGCCTGACGGACACCCGGCAAACCCAGGGGCCAGCTCGCCCCTGCCCTGGGCAGAGGGGCTGGCGGAAAGGAGCGTGGTGGCTGAAAGGTAACCCCCAGTGACACCTCCTCCAAAGCAGCTCACAGCACCGGGATCTGCCCTGCCCGAAACCCGGTGCCGCACTAAAATGCGTTTTAATGCAGCGCGATACTGCTGGGAAACAGCGACCGGGGGAAGGGTGAGGGATTTCTCAGTTAACTGTTCTCCTGCCAAAGCGAAGCCTTGGGGGTGGGGGCTGCTGTTGGTAGAGGTATGGCTGGCAGCAAGTGCTTTTGGGCAAGCCTTCTGCATTTGTAGGAGTGGATGAGGGGCGAACGCTGTGCCTTCCTTGGAGCGGGGCTGGGAAGGGTTTCCTGGCTGGAAAGAGGTTTCTCTTTTTATTTTTCCCCCTTTTTTTTTTTTTTTCCTCATTCCAAATCAAGATGAAAGTGAGCTTTTGGGGTTTTCACTGACTGATTGCCAAGGAAAATTAGAACCCTGGGTTTTGATGGTTGGAAGCATTTTAACTAAGATTTTTCTAAATAACTCATTTGAGTTTTGCTCTTTTAATTCTAAGGGTGTAATATTTTTTTTTATGAAAGCTAACCATAGGTTTAAAAATACAAACTGCTTCAAATTACTGTTTCTTCACACTTTTCAGTCTCGAGAAATTAAGATAGGATATTTTGATGATCTTCTAAACTTATCGAAAATCAGATTTACTTAATTGCATGAGCAGTGGGAGCCTATTGTAACTTTTGTCTCTTTTTCCTGTGAAAAATACAGTTTGCTGAAAAATGTCCAACCAGTTTAACATTTATATCCTTGCTCGACTTACTGGAGCTGGCACATGATATTTTCTTTTAACAAGCTACTAGTTGTCATATGTTGTATTTTCAATATCCTAAATGTTTGAGTGAATGGGTACAGAGAGTAAGGCAAGGAAAATGCACAGGACAATTGAGTAAATACAGACTTGTGACTATGGTGCTGCTGTTAAACAAGCCTTTAATATGTTGCAAAATGTTTCTTTTATATTTAACATAAATCTGTCATATATTATAAAGCAAACTCATAGAATCCATATTTTTTAAAAAAATGCTGAAAGACAAGGTTTATGGAGAGAGAAGGGGTTAAATACAATTGACTTCCCATCTCTGTCAACAAATAGAAGTGAGGTTGTAAAGGGATTTTGGTTTGCTATTTATAAAATGTAGGCTTGCTACAAAATTAAATGCATGCAAGAAGTGTATCTACTTGCATGTTTTTCTCTGAGAAAGGATAATTACTGTGTTTGAGCATGCTAATCAGTTTATTTTGTGTGAGAACAACCAAAGGCAGTTTGTATGTTCAGGTTACTCTAAGTAAATAATAAGCATAGAGGTGAGAGGAACTTCCGTTAATACGTGTTATTTCATGTATCTCATTTTGAAAACAGCCTCGTTTTTATGGGGAGAAAATGATTTTGAAATCTCAAAGGTTGTTTTAATTTGAATAAAACAGTCTGCTCTTCTCACGCCCATATAACATGCTCCAGATGTGTTTGCGATGCTGTGTTCACACTGCCAGTGAAAGTGATAAGAACCAGTCAGGCCTCTTTCACTTGTCTAATTGCAAGGTGAAATTAATGATTTTTTTTTTCTGTTTTTTTTTTTTCTGTTTTTTTTTTTCGTCTGTGTGTTTAGAGCAAAGAGAATTTGAGTCCTTTACGAGCTTACAAGCTCAGCATCCAAAGCCCAACTAAAGGGCCTGAGCGCAGTGGTCTGAAGGGTTTTAAGTCCAGCAGAGAACAGGGGAGGGTATTTGCTCATCATCTGTCATAGGGGACTGGTGACTCCCCTCTTTCCCTGTGGTACGCACATACCTTAGCACCTATCACTGCTCTGGTGGGATGAAGTCTCATGTGGGTTCAAGGAAGCTCTTAGGAGATGAAGAAACCCTTTAGGAGGGCATGATGGGCAGCACTGGGTTGTCTCCCAGCACTTTGACTCAGTGCTTTGCAATGTTCCTGCAGTGCCTGGCACCTTCTGGCACCTCCCTGGGCAAGGAACACTGTGCTGCTGCCACAAAGACTCCCACGGACGCCCAGATCAGAGTAGAGTGGCCAAAATGGCCTCGGTCTTCCGGAGCGAGGAGATGAGCCTGATGCAGCTCTTCCTTCAGGTGGAGGCTGCCTACTGCTGCGTGGCTGAGCTTGGGGAGCTGGGCCTGGTCCAGTTCAGAGATGTGAGTAGTGCCTGGCTGGCGCGTTGAACTGTGCGAGATGTGCCCTGCGGTGTGCTTGTCCTTCCCCCAAAGCACTTGGAAAAGGTGCCATCTGGAGGGTGGCCAAAAAGTCCATGGGGAGAGCGGGACTTCCCCAAGGCTGATCTGAAAAGCAACCATGATGCCGAGAACCCCCCGTCCTCGAGTCGCCCCCGTCCAGTGCTCTGCATGCCCCTGCCCAGAAAACAGGGGCCATCTGGATGAGAGTCCCTCTGTGACTCCTACTGTCACAGCAAGGTTGTGTAAGGCCACCATGTCCCTGGCCACAGGGAAGCCCATGGTGTCACTCTGCCACTAGGAGCCTCTCAGATGCAGCGGTGTCTGCCATCTGCACCAAAGGCATTCATTCTCTGCTGATGTTAAAAAATGAGCACAGCAGTGTGCAGCCTTCAGCCCCAGGCTTGTTTTCCCTCCTGTTTTTAGCTGAATGTGAATGTCAACAGCTTCCAGAGAAAGTTTGTGAATGAAGTGAGAAGGTGCGAATCCTTGGAGAGAATCCTGCGTAAGTAAATGCTTGTCAAATGCAGTCGGCTTCCTGCCAACTGGTGGTGTGGGATTTATTTCTTTAAGTGCTCTCACACTGGGGAGCAGAATTAGTGGCAAAATGGTGATGTTTTCATCTGAGCCCCTGGAAATGTTTTCCATGCATCAGCTAATTACCACTTCACCCCATATGGGCAATAAATTATTGCCCCTGTTTTGAAAATGGTTAACTGAACTGAAAGGATGGTAATTAGCCTTTATAAAATCACAAGGTAAATCTGGGGCTGGGCAGGAGGCTAATCCAAATAACCTCGCTCCTGCACCAGTGCACCAGCTGTTGGCACACACACTTCTTGTGGCCGAGGGCTTCAGCCTGGGGATAAGTCCTTAAAGCCCCAGCAGCAGAGGTCATGATGCCTGTTGTCCTGTGGACATGTGTCCTGGGAGCTCTGCAGTCTCCCCACCACGGTGCTGGTGCCCACTGTAGCCACGGTGACAGCACTTGCCATTGTTGGAGCAAAGGAGACAAACCGGAGCTTTCCATGTGCCTTACTCACTGCCCCAAATAAATGGGACCATGCTACTTGTGCCAGCCTTGAGGGCTGTCCAGGTGGGAGTGGGCACCACAACTTTAGAAGAAACAGCCTCCTCGCTGTGAAAGGAGGCTGCTGGGTGTGATTTCTTGATGACTGTGTATATGCACTGAGATGATGGCCCTTGTATATCATCGCATCTTGTCACACCTCCATGGGGCACCTCGGTCCTGGCTGAGCAACAAGCTGGTGACCAGGATGATGCAGCAGGGGTGGCTCTGTATTGAGATTTATGTGTCCTTTCCTTGCAGGTTTTCTGGAAAACGAGATGGAAGACAATGTTGAGATAGTCAAGCGAGAAAAGTACCCAGAGACCCCCCTGCCTCGGGAGATGATTGATATGGAGGTACGGAATTTGGAGTGGACCAAGGAGAGGAGGGGCGGTGCACCGGGATGTCTGCGTGATGTGCTCAACAGAGCCCTGCCTTGCAAGGAGGGATCTGGCATCTGAGGCTGGCACAGCTTTCCCTGCCTCAGGAGGTGCTCCCCAAGCCGCTGTCTCAGCTGTTGGGTTAAGGCTGGTCCTACTGGCACGTTCCTAAAGGAGGCCACTCTTTTCACCATCCCCTGTGAAACACCCCTCTGGTTCCACATATTAATGGAAAAGTATCACTCTCACAGAATGTCCCCATCATCCTGTAGGAGAGAATAAGAATGGTTTGGGTATTTTACCAGGAGAGTGGATGTTAGAACCGGGTTCACTGCATAAAAAACCCAGGACTGTCTGTCCTGGTGGGAGTATGGTTGTGATATAGTAATGCTGGGGCCTGACACAAATATTTGTGCCTTGCATTTGGATGTGCAAGGGATGCTTTATTCTAGCCCAGCTAGAACTTAAGAGGGTAATTTAAAAATGCTGCACAGGTGGGTGACTAGGAAAAAAAATCATGCTTACCATGGGCTTCAGCTTCACAAGTAAGCTGGTTTCCCAGTGTGTTCTTGAGCCCACATCCTTATTTATTTTTTGGCATCCAGTCAGCCTGGAGGTTGAGATGTCCTGTGAAGAACCACAGAGATACCAAGACAGGCTGAGGCACTTACACAACACACCCACTGACCTGCCTGTGCTTGGGTCAGATGCATCAAAGCTCTAATGTCAGAAGACGACAACATACTCAGTAAGAAACATTGGCAATGGAAACCTGATGCATTAGCCTTGATGAATATCTTCCTACAAAAAGGGTTTATCAAAGTGATCATTGAATATTTCTGCATTCTCCCCTGGGAAAAAAAAAATCTATTGTTTGTTATTTGGTGTCAGCTTGATAAAGGGCCATTGATCTGCTTCAGAGTTTTTCTGGATGTGCTTGGACCCTAAACAGACAGTGCTGGAGAAACTTGAAGCTGAGCTTCTGGAAGCCAACCAGAACCAGCAAACACTGAAGCAGAACTTCCTTGAACTGACAGAGCTCAAACATCTGTTGAAGAAAACCCAGGACTTCTTTGAGGTGAGAGGCCTCTTTGTTCTTCCAGCAGAGATGTGGAAGGTTCCTAAAAGCACTGACACTTTCATTTGATGTATGTTGCTGTTATTAAGTTTCAATCAAAAGCCAAGAAGATACATTTGCAAAAGCACCTTAGTCACTTTGGAGCCTGCATTGTTCTGTAAGTCAATGGGGCTTAAGAACTTGGCTCCCAGATATCTTTGAAAATGGCATTTATTCTTTTCAGTTGCTAAGATATAATTTACTTTTATTGTTTTTCCTTTGGTCTAAATCTCTGTGGAAAGATACCTTCAGGGGGAAAAAATGTCAGGAGAAAAATGTGAATATAGTTTTCAAACTGGCAGTGCTGAATAGTGCTTTTTAAAACTAATGTTTTCCAGGCAGAAACCAATCTGCCGGATGATTTCTTCAGTGAGGACACATCTGGACTGCTGGAGCTGAGAAGCACCCCTGCTGCTGCAGCTGCCAAGCTGGGGTGTGTATTGGTGTTAGCCCACAGCTTGGCCAGACTTCCCACCTGTGCTGCATTGCTGTGACACTGGCACAGTTTCCTTCAGCTTCTCTGCAGAGGTTGTTCACCAGCCTCTTCAGTGTAGCTGTTCCATGAAGTTGAACGTGTGACTGCCCTCAGAAATTACCATTGAAACTTTGGTCAGGTTATGGGGCAGTGGGACAAATGGACTTTCACTTCCAGGCCACCAATTCCAGTGACCCCTTAGTAGGTATTGACTGAAAATTGTTGTCTTACAGCATCTCACCTGTAAATTTTGGATGGAAACATCTGGATACCCCAGGGATGGGTGTCTAACCACAGCAAAAGGCCGTGGGATTGCACTGGGCTTTACCAGCAATACAAAGTTGCTCTGAGAGTGAGAATTAGGGGAGTGGAAGCACCACTGTGTGTGTTGCTGATGGCAGTCTGGTGGACAGCATAGACTCAAGCAGCTTTCCCTTGTGTCTGCATCAGACAGGTGTGGTGAAACTCACTGCTCTTCTTCCAGGCTGGTGTTTTTAGCTGCTTATGCTGGTAGTTCTGAAGTCCTGTTCAAGTCCATTATGAAAAGAGATTATGCCTGCAGGGGCTTGGCCTTGGTGGGTGTACACCAACATGTCATGCTGCACTTCAGAGGTACAGTCTAATACGTTCTGGGAAAAGGAAAACAGGAGAGAGTAAAGATAAAGCACCACTGCAAAATTTCTCCACTGCCTCTGTCATTCAGGCACTCTCTGTTCATGTGACTTTGAGCATCTATCCGTTCCCCCATTTCTACCCAGAATTGTCTCTTCTCCTTTACCTGTTGATCTAGGAAAGCCTTTTTTTTTTTTTT
>VXAY01000238.1:1183259-1210500 GCA_013399855.1 Oxyruncus cristatus
TTATTTAGGAAAACCTTTTTTTTTTTTTTTTTTTTTAAGGAAAGAACAATAGGATAAAATCTGTAGGTTGAGATAAAAACCCAGGCTTGAGGAAGGACATTTTTCCTAAAAGTGCCTACAGCAGCAGCAGAGCCCTGGCTGTCACAGGCTAGAAAACACGAGATTGTAAAATTGTGCGTTACCAAGGTCCTAAAAGGCCTAGGATGGGCTTGTAATTTATTTATCTTGTAACTCTGCTCAGATTCACAGCAGGTGTAATAAGGAGGGAAAGGATGATACCCTTTGAGCGACTACTGTGGCGAGTCTGCAGGGGAAACATCTACCTGAGGTACACTGAAATGGACACCCCCATGGAGGACCCTGTGACTGTAGGTACCAACCTGGTTTTGCTTTACTCTGCCCCGCATCCATGGCTGTGACCTGCAGAAACCAATCTGATGCCCTGGCCGTGCTGCAGCACAAGCTGCCTCACCAGAGCTGGGTGTCTGAAGGCAGCCTGTAGAAGAAAAGTGGGAAAGTTTGAGGATGGGGGAAGTTTCTTTGACGCTGCTTCCCCCTTTTGCCACTATCGAGGTGTTTTCTTTTCCCTGCCTGGTTAAGATGCATGTGGGGCCTTGCAGGGTGGCTGTATTGTGGGGACCACTGTGGACATGGGCTGTGGCTCTCCTCACCTGGGGCTGGGGGAAAAGAACAACCCAGTGTAGAGGCTGCCAAAAAACCCCACCAACTTTTCTGCACAGGACTCTGGGTGCATTAAATTCTGCTTGCATTTGTTGCAGAGAGAAGAGGTGAAGAAGAACGTGTTCATTATCTTTTATCAAGGAGAGCAGCTTAAACAAAAAATCAAGAAGATTTGTGATGGGTAAGGCAGGCTTGTGGGCAAGCCACAATGTGACTCCCATGGAGGTGTTTACCTGGCAGCCCACCCAGGCTGGCTGAATTTGGAACTAGAGATTAGATCTCCAGCTGTCCAGCTGTCAGCTCTGACACCAGAACCTCCCTTCTGCTTCTCAGCTCTTCTGCCCCTAATCATGAAAGATATCCATCCATTGTAAAATCAAGATTCTAAATTTTACAAAATCATTTACAACTCCTGGGAGCTTCAGTTGCTTGTTTTTTAATTTGGGACATCTAAAAGGGGACTGTTGTTGTTTAAGAAATACTCAGCACCCTTCCCATGAAAATCAGGGGCCCTAGCTTGGGGACTGGAAACATGGTAATCCCCAACTTGCTCTCAAGCCTTCCTGCATTTCTTCATAAAAAAAATGATGCTGTAGTTCATTCAACCCTTTCCCAAGGCCTTCAAGCAATATCTGTGTAATCAGAGAAGGAGCCCAGGAGAGAAATGAAAGCTTAATACAACTTGACTTGTTTCCACCCTGTTAAGCATCTTGAAAAGATAATTCAGGTTGAATATTTTGTTACTCTTTCATAACACTGATGACCGATGGGCTTTGTTGCAGTGTAAATCAGATTTGATGAGAGGATCTGTCTGCTGTCACCAAACCCATTTCAGGTATGGCCCCTTGGCCAAGAGGGGCCAGGCTGTAGGAGGTCACAGAGAGGGGATGAGCAATTGCTCTTCCCTGACATCTGCACTCAGGGCAGGTCTTTCCTTACATCCTGCTCTTAATCAGAATAAAAGCAGGTAGATCTTTCATCCATCTGGGATGACTGACTGCAGTCCTGTGAAGTGACAGAACCCTGGGGACTATTAGCAATTCCTGCATTAGAAATGGGGCCCTCCAAGATACCTTCCACAGGCAGCGGAGGGCAATGCTCACCCTGAGAGCAATTCAGCCCCCCTGAGGTGGACATCTGTCTATAAAGCAGTCATGGACAGCTGAGGGAAGACTCTCAGCTCTCAGTCACTGATTTCTGATCCTGAACCTCAGATATGGAGGGAGTTCTGCCATAGCCACTGTGCCGGATCAGTCTGCTCCTGCCAGTGGTCTTTGAGCTTTCAGCGGGTCGCATTCTCTTTCTGGATTACAATTTCCTGCATATCATGGAATCATAGAATGGTTTGGGTTGAAAGGGACCTTAAGGATCATCTAGTTCCAACTATCCTGCCATGGGCAGGGACACCTTCCAGAAGACCATGTTGCTCAAAGCCCCATTCAACTTGGCCTTGAACACTTCTGGGGATGGGGCATCCAAAACTTCTCTGGGCAACATGTTCAAGTGTCTCACCAACCTCATAGTAAAGAATTTCTTCCTAATATCCAGCCTAAACCTACCCTATTTCAATTTAAAGCCACTCCCCTTGTCCTATCACTACATGCCTTTGTAAAAAGTCGCTCTGCAGCTTTCCTGTGGGCCTCTTTATGTACTGGAAGGCTGTCACAAGGTGTCCCCAGAGCCTTCTCTTCTCCCAGCTGAACAACCACACAGAGTGCTGCAGGTGCTTCATTTTGGATTATTATTTTTTTCCCCTGCAGCGTTTTAAATTCCCTGCAACCAAAAGCCCAAGACTTTTTTTCTGGGGTGGGCGTAAAGGAACAAGCAATGCAATGCCTGTCAGCATTTTCATTATTGATTGACTCCAAAATGATCCAGACCGTAGGCACAACCCTCTGCAGTGGAGTGCAGTTGGGAGCAAGGGGCCAGGCAGTGCTGCAAAATGTGAGCAGATCCCTGCAGGGGGGTTGTGACACGATCGTTTGTTGGGAACCATTGTTGCGGATGTGGCGGTAGCTTCACAGAAAGGAACTTAGCCTGGTTTGTCTTGGGCTCTTGTAACTGAAGGAAAACATACTTACCGAAGACAAATTCACAGGATGCCCTTTGCAGTCCTACTGCACTGGGGTTTGTTTGTTACCAGCTAATTAGGCTACACTTGAAATCATCCTTTATGTTCCTTCTTCTTTTCAAGTTTTTTGCTTGCTGATACGCACACACGTAAGGATGTTTTGCTGAGTGGCAGGTTCCTAGATGTATTAATCCTTTAGTGCTCTGTGGGCCATCAGCCCTCCCTGCTACCCAGGCCAAGACATTTTGATCTTGTCCATCTTCAAGACATGGTTAACTATACCTAATGCAGATGGCAGTGTCATTCCAGCCCCAGCAGGACATTTCTGCTTAGCACTGAGTCATCATTCATGACAAGTAAATAACCTGCAAAAATCATGGGACTGGTCTGAGCCAGTCTCCTGCAAGGCAGGCTAAGATTTGTTTGCAGAGCTCTGTGCCTCAGGTTACGCTTGTAGTCCCTGCTTGACTCTAATTGGTAACATTAGTCTGCCAATTTCATGAGTATTAAGTCCGTGCACAAATTTATTAGTGGAAGATGTAGGGGGAGCACGGAGGAGGAAAATGTACGAATTTTTCTTTTCCTCCTTTTCTTGCGGCTGCCTCAGTGCTAATGTGAATACTAAACTGGGTTTATCAATGTAAGGATTCCCTGCTGAATTCTCCTGGAGCTTTCAGAGATGTCTGTGCCATTAGGGCAAAGCTGATACTCAGTATGCAAAATGGCTGTTAAAAGATCAAAGCAGCACTGCTGCAATAACGTTATTGGGAACGGGGGAACTGTACAGCATGGAGGAATAAGCTTTCAAGTTTGATTAAAAATCCTTATTAAAGATGAACTAAGAGCTGGGAAGAATAAGAAAATGGAAATAATTAGGTGGGGTGAATAACCTTTGGAAACGAATACCAGGTGTTGAGTGAGGAGAAATTCAATTCTGGAAAGGGAAGTTTAGCTGAAGAGCACGTGCTGTCATTACACACAGCTCTGGGCTGATCTCTAGGAAACTGCAGCATGTTCTGTTCAATTTGCAACTGTCCTCACTTGTGCGTGTGCTGGAACTGATTTTGGAGAGCAGGTGGTGAAATATCTTGTGCTCAGACACAGCCAGAATATGATGCTTATCTGTACACAGAGCCTGCACATTTTTGTCTCTCAAGAAGGGATAGACCCCTATGACCCTGTTATATCTCCTTTTAATTCAGCTCACGTGCAGAAAGGCAGCCCTTCAGCAACCCTAACTCAGCGTAGCTCCATGACAGGATGGTGGAAACGCGTTGCCTTAGATGGGCAGAAGATCCCCACTCTGTAAAGAGGAGGGATCTCTTCCTGCAGATCTGTTGGGCAATATTAACATGGCAGGGCTGGCACAAGCACTAGACATCACTGAGCAAACTGAGTAGGAAAAAAAGGAGGGATCTCTGCTGTTTTAGTTACTGCAGCATCTCAGCTCAGTTCAGGCTTGCAGGTGCAGAGCCTTGCAGCAGTGCACCTTGTGATCTGCAAGGTCCTAGGGGGAGCTCCTTGTGCCTGCTGTCGTGCAGGAATTGTCCTCTGGGACTTGTTTTGCAGGCAGGAGAGGTAGCTGTACACTTTTCAGAGAGACATGCAACCAATTCCTAATTGGCTGTACCGGGATCATACGGTGGCTGTGCGACACTGCAGTGTGCTGTACTGGTGCAAGCACCTCCACACCAGGATGACTTGCAGCTGTACTAGAGAAGGTCATGTTGCATACCATAGATGAAGCAGTGTACAAAACCTGCACGGAGGTAAGACATTCACTCGCATGTTAGAATCCCACATTAGTCCTTGTTATACCACGCTAAACAAACCCACTGAACTGTCCCAAATAGAACCTTCAGGGGAAGCTTACAAAAGCATTTCTACGGCCCTGGCACATCTAAGCTGACAGATACCACTCTCAGGTGTTTAAAAACCTTTACTCGCGTCCTTCCCTTGTTCCCAAGCTGTTTAGTCAAACAGGTGGACCGGAAGCCAAGAGCCAGCCATCCTCCTTCTGTTTTATTCTGGAAATAGTATTTTTTCTTTGCTTGTTTCCTTGTTTGTTTGTTTTACAGGGTTAATTACTTACACAACCTGCCGGCACAAAGGGCGCTTGCTTGCAGTGCCGCAGTATCTCAGCTAATGCCTTCTCCCAATGCCTGCAAGAGGGTAGTGCAGAGACAGGGACATGGTATTTTTCCAGCCTCAGTGCAAGAGGGACATCTGTTGGCTACCGTGTTAGCAGGGCTGCCTTTGCCAGGGTGGGTTTTTGTTGAGACTCTTTGCAGTTTAAGCAGCTTGTGGGTATAAGGGAGGTGCCTACGTGTTAGGTACTGACCACTGTACGGTATCAGCTACAGTGTGTCACCTTGAGACAGGGAGGTTTTTTCAGCTAGAACAGGTGAAGGGATTTTTATTCTTACGAGGTGATAAATCTACCCTTTTGGACTTCCCTGCGAGACCAGACACATTTGCGTGGTATGTAAGAAGAGTATACTACCAGGTCAGGAAGGAAGTCCAGTTTCCCTACCTTTGAGCTGAGAAAGTACAATGGAAGAAAATTCAGTCAAATAAATGGTGTTTCTCACTTCTCTCTTACTGAGGCTAGATTTCGTGCCACAGTCTATCCCTGTCCAGAGTCTGCCACGGAGCGCCGAGAAATGCTCGATGGAGTCAACACAAGGATCGAGGATTTAAACACAGTAAGTGGCAGCGGCTTCACTGAGGACTGAACCCTGCAAGTGGGACCTGCCCAGACACTTGTCCTGTCTGAAACCCTTTGGCCATGGCCAGACCCCAGGCTTGCTTTGGGAGCTGGCTGTGCAGAGCTGGCCAGGGGCTGGGGATGAAGCCACCAGCCCGGGAGTGGTACCCCCCCGCCAGTTGCCAAGGCCAGTGCTTGCGCTCTGCTCTGCCCATTTGCAACCTCCAGGAGCTGCTGGGGGACAGCACCCCACACAAGGGGCTTGAAAACTACTTGCTGCTGTTGGCCATGCAAAGGCCAGAGATTTATACCTTATGGTATGGGGCTAAAGGGTGGAATATAAGATCATCAGCAAGCCACAGGTATTGTAACCATATTGCACATTGTTCAAGATGGTTTAGACTAGCTCTTAGAGCGTGGTTTGCCCTCAGCAGCTTGCAAAGTTGTTCAGTCACAACTGTATATTACAATGCTCAGAGGGGACTCTAAAGATTTCTTTTATATTTAAAATATTTTTTCTTTACTGAGAAAATCTTGAGGTGCTTATCACACTCGCAGTGGAAACCCAAGACTGCTGTTATAGAAGTACAAGTCTCCAGCATTTACTATGGGGCTGAAAACTGTCAGTTTGGTTGCTGTGGGTGCTCAGGAGCTCATACATTCATACACTGTACCAGGACTTCACACCTTTTGGAGGGACTCCTGCCTGTGTATTGTGTCAGTGGGTCCTGAGGCAGGAAGGAATGGGCGCCCTGTTTGCCTGAGGTGGTCCATCTGCAGTTGGCATCCTGCTGTCCCCCAGCCTGTGGATGCCTGTGACTGCCAAACCTGCACACAAGTCTGCTTCCAAACTGGACTGCTTTCACTCCTGAGCATCGTGGGCAGCCAGATTTCTTCAGCACCTGCAGACCACACAGGTTATCTTCCTAACACATTATCTCCTTCGTTCGCTTACGCAGCAGCACTTGGTGGCCACACGATGCATGGAGGTTCCAGGGCCATTGTAGCTCTTGCTCATGGGTGTGATATACCCCAAGTTCGTGGCACAGAGCTGCCTAGGGGAGCTGTCAGGTTGGGAGTGTGTAGTGAGATGTGGCAAGTCTATAAGCAACTGGGTAAGGAGCCAATTCCACAGCTCAGTAACTTCCAGTGCCCTCCTCTATGCTTATAGTGACTCGTAACCGTCCAGAGAGAGTCCTTAGTGAGCAGCATTGTGCACCTGGTGTCAAGTGCTCCTGTTTTCAGACCTGCACATAGTGCCCTACAGGAGACCCCACTCATTCATACAAATCATTCCCTTTCTGCAGCTCTCTTCCACCTGCCTTCTCCAATTAACTACTGAATAGATTGTGTCCCCCGTGCTTCCCTACCTTGAGTGCTGCCTACGCTGTGCTTACAGGTGATAACACAAACTGAGTCCCACCGCCAACGACTGCTGTATGAGGCAGCAGCCAACTTGTGGTCCTGGGGGATCAAAGTGAAGAAAATCAAGGCTATCTACCACATCCTGAATTGCTGTAACATCGATGTCACCCAGCAGTGCGTCATTGCAGAGATCTGGTTCCCAGTGGCTGATGCTGACCGGATAAAAAGAGCTCTCCAGCAAGGAATGGTAAGAGACCAACATTTTGGGTCCTTGAAGCTCTCCCCCAAACTGCATTGTTTATATGTTGAGCATATGTTCAGACTTGTCTGTTACCATAATGCGGGGCTCCCTTCTCTGTTTTGAGTTGAGGTTGTTGTGTGATCGCTTGGACTGAGGGGGTTTAAGGTCAGCATTAAATCCTAGCAGGTTTGTGACTGGTTCATGAGCCAGCAGTACTGGCCTCTTTCCCTGAACAAATCAATAGCACAGAAAATAGAAAAATGTAGATATTAGAGAAAGGGTTGAGATATAAAACCCCTGAGCCCAGCTTTCATCTTGCTGCCTGTGCATGTTTGGAAACAGATTGTGGTGTTGTGGGGCTGATTTTTCTCTCCTAACCACTCTGATTGTGTTTGCCCTTGTTGCTGGGTTTGCAGGAGCGCAGTGGCTCTACGATTGCCCCTATCCTTACTGCCATACACACCAGGATGGCACCACCCACCTTCAACAGGACCAACAAGTTCACAGCTGGATTTCAGAACATCGTGGATGCGTATGGAGTGGGCAACTACAGGGAGATGAACCCGGGTGAGAAACATTCAGCCACCTGCACCTGGCTTGCATGAGCCAAAGTTAAGCCTTTGAGCTCTGTCATCATCCTAAAATGTGTACTCTTTGCTGATTAAGAAATCTGAACCATATTGGAACTCTTTGGTGCATAGGCATGTATTTTCTCAAGCAAAGAATTTGGCTGTTGGTCTTCTTCCCATTCTTGTGATGGGAATAATGAACTGTACAAGTAAGAGATAGGGAAAAAATGGCGAGGTAGCAGCTCTGAGGAAAAGAATGAACCTCATAAGACAAATTCAAGTTGAGCTCATTGTGTTGAGTCAAAAAAGGCCAAAAGGACCTGACAAAAGAGTGAAACCATCGGTAGAGAATCTCAGAGAGACCACTGCAAACTAAGAGACGCCTAGAAATTGGGGCCCATGGAAAAGGGTCAGATTAAGTCAGATTGTTGAGGCTGAGCAGATGGAGAAATATGGTAGTAAACTTCAAGTACGTTATTCTGTTGCAAAACTGAATGCAGTTCCCTACACATGGTGCTTATTATGGTGAGACAAGAAACAAAGGATAAAACTGCAAGGAAGATACATGTCATACAACTGGACAATCTTTCTGATTGTAAAGCTGGTTCTGCACTAGATCTGACTGCCTGGTGAGTAGGGGAGGGATCAGGGAGGCCTTTAAGGGCAGAAGCTGTAAGGAATGACCTGATGGGGTAGACGGCTTCTCTGCTGAGGCCTCTTTTTTTAGAAGAAGCTGAGCTTTTCATCCTTTACTTCCTGCAGCTCCATACACAATCATTACTTTCCCCTTCTTGTTTGCGGTGATGTTTGGGGATTGTGGCCATGGTGCTGTCATGCTGGGCTTTGCACTCTGGATGGTCATTAATGAGAAGAGCCTTCTGGCCCAGAAAAGCACTAATGAGGTGAGTACCAGGGAGCTGATGCACCCTTTGAGCACAGGAAAAGGCTCATCAGCCCCACTTGATAAAGGGGACATCCAGCCTCCCAAAGGCTGAGTGGAGATTCTTTGAAGATGCTCATGAGGTAGAAATTTGGCAAGTAATTATGACTACTTAGACACAGAGACCTGGATGGGCCTAAGGGACACAAAGTTTCTTATGAATAATTGTATGTACATAGATAGATTGGTACAATCATGTCTCCTGTTGGCCAAGGGCCACTGTCTGGTGAACCTGTGGGTACTTTGGTCACTGGCACTGCCTTCTCCCCCTGCAGATCTGGAATACCTTTTTCAGCGGGCGCTACCTGATCCTGCTCATGGGCATATTCTCCATGTACACCGGCTTCATCTACAATGACTGCTTCTCCAAATCATTCAACTTCTTTGGTTCTTCCTGGCATATCATCCCCATGTTTAAAAATAACACTTGGAAGTAAGTGGCTAAATGTAGGAAAGAAGTGAAAACACACCAAATGGAGCACGTAGGCTTGGAAAGAAAGACTGCCTGTGTGGGGAAGGGAGGAATTCCAAGAAAGACTGCCTGTGTGGGGAAGGGAGGAACTCCCTGCTGGGGATGCAGTCATGAATGAATCAGAGGTTTTGTCTGACACACACAGATGAACTCACTATTGAAATGGAAATGCAGAGTCCCTGGGAACATGCCTGTTTGTTCAGGCACTGATGTGCATAAAAATCTGCAGGTGTCCAGGGTTGATGCATAGAGAATTATTAGTGTGATGGAGACAGTCATTATGGGGGGCCCATTTACACACATGCGTGCACACAAGTGCAGGATAACAGGTCACAGAAAGGTTGGAGTTGGATACAGATATCATGTGGTAGTCCTCAGCACACCTCATGTAATATACTGTAGGCTTAGATGGAGAGATTAAGCTGCAAAGGTCGTTTCCCTTTTCTCTTGTAGTAAGGACGTGCTTCTAGACAACACGGTGCTGCAGTTGGATCCAGCAGTCCCAGGAGTCTACTCTGGAAATCCATATCCATTTGGAATAGATCCGGTAATTAAATTAAATTACTCTAAGATAATTTGTATTTCAATCCTGTTTCTACGTATCAGGTCCATCAGTAGCTCCCTGCACTCTCTCCTGAAGGTGCCCTTTTCAATTCTTGCCCTTTGCCTGTTCTTTCCATAGCTGTCCCGGGTTAACCCCAGCCAGGAGCCAAGCCCCACACAGCCTCTCGCCCACTGCCCCACTGGTGAGACTGGGGAGAGAATCAGAAGGGTAAAAGCCTGTAAACTCATGGGTTGGGATAAAGACAGTTTAACAGGGAAAGCAAAAGCATGGGGAAGCAAAAGAAGGAATCAATTCACTGCTTCCCATGGGCAGGCAGATGTTCAGCCATCCCCAGGAAAGCAGGGCCCCATCACGTGTAACAGTTGCTTGGGAAGACAAACATCATCACTCCAAACGTGTTTCCCCCTCCTCCTTCTTCCCCTCAGCTTTATATACTGAGCATGATGCCACATCGTCTGGAGCATCTCTTTGGTCAATTTGGGTGACCTGTCCTGGCTGTGTCTCCTCCCAGCCTCCCAAGTACCCCTAACTTTCACGCCAGCATAGCAGTAAAAAGAGCAGAAAAGGCCTTGACTCTGTGTAAGCTCTGCTCAGCAATAACAAAAACATCTCTATATTACCAACCCTGTGTTCAGCACAAATCCGAAACACAGCCCCATACTAGCCATTGTGAAGAAAATTAACTCTGCCCCAGACAAACCCAGCACATCGCACCCCTTATTCCATGTCATTCACATCATGCTGAGGTCCCACACTATTCAATACAACTTCATTAACCACCACCCTCTTCCCATTCATCAGCCCTCCTGATGCTTTTCTTCAGCTATTAAGGATATATATTAAGGATATATATTGCTGACGGTTTTGCACAGGCAGCAGCAAAATGGTAAGAAGGAAGGAACTTCAATTTTGCTGGAGAGTGATCTTGTGCTACAGTCTCCACTCCATCAATAGTCTGATGGACTCAGTTTCCTTACTTGGGTACTTAACCCCTTCCAGAGATACCTCACCAGTTTGAAGGCAAAGCCCCAATTTTAATGCAATCTGTTTATTGTATGAAGTGTGAAGTAAATGCCAATATTAGTTAACTTATCCACGTTTCTCTTTGTCCTACTTCCCTTTTTCTTGCCCTTCTGTCTTTATCATGTGTTGAAATGTAGCTGTTAACATCATGCTTTCCTCTTTCCAACTTCACATTAGCCTGTTAACCTCTGTTCCCTACTGAATGCGCTCTCATTTCAGTTGGTCACACAAAGAAACACTGGCTTCCCCTGGTTTTCAGAGACACCAACCTTGTAGTAAGTTTTTTATAAACTCAGCTCTAAAGCTCTGCCCAGGATGTAGGCAGTCCAGTCCAGGAAACCACATCAGAAGCAGCTGAGTTTTCTGTATGATGCCCTGACACACCCCTGGTTTAGGTTAACCTCGACTACCTCTTCCAACCTGGCTTCTGCCAGCTCAAGAGACTGGGACCCCTGGCTGGGAGGGAGGAATGGCTAAACAAATGCTGGCAGGGAAGGGGTAGACTGGAAGCATCAGCCCCCATGTGGCCCTCCCTGTTGAAATTATCCGTGTCATCTGCCCAGAAGGACGGATGGCTCTTTGCATTTTGCAAATCCTGGTGGGATGACTGAGGTGTATCTTGGAAAAAAAGAGTCACCCTGAGATGAAGAAGTTAGGCGTCCCTCTGTAGCCATAGAAGAGGCAAAGCATGTTGGACAAAGGCGCATAAGCTGATGTTTCACCTTCCAAATAATCCTGTCCTCCTCCTTTCTGTTCAGGTACTATACTTAGGGTCTGAAAATTGGTATCTACTTACTGTCTCTGATGACAGATGTCTTTGGGGTCTAGGAAGTTTTAGAGGAAAGGAGAAGCAATCCTGAAGCTCTGTAGCATGAAAAAGGCAGGACTGAGGGGAGACATGTGGTTACTGTCCTAACATAACTGAAAAGTTACTGCAGAGAGGCAGGTGATACGCTGATCTCCATGGCCAAAGAGCTGGAAAGAGCTTTTTTTTTTTGGTTCAAACAGAAAGTTTGAAAATGCTCTGCTCTCAATACTTCTCTGGTGAAGGTGGAACAAATTTCCATAGCAGCAGGAGGGATTTTCTCATGCCTTTTCTGCCTTTGCCGAGACGACGACTCAGCCTAAAGACAAGGAATGACACAGATAAAGTTTTGCTACCAGACTTTGCATTGGTTTCTGGAGGGCTGAAGCAAAGTCATAGAATCATTTTAAATCCCTGTTGTTTCCTCTGTTAAACAAGGCTAATCCTTTATACTTTTTAGATGAGAAGCTTGGCAGAGTGAAAAGTATTATAAGGAACAATTAGAATTCCATTGCTTGTTGTCTTCTTACTATAACTGGTAGGAGTAAATTGATAGTGTCAAAGCAACAACTTCCACAAGTCTGTTACTGATCAAACAGCTGAAAATCTTGTTCTTCTCTCTCTTTCTCTGCTTCTTTTCCCGAAGATCTGGAATGTTGCATCAAACAAGCTGACTTTCCTGAACTCCTACAAAATGAAGATGTCGGTTGTCATAGGGATTGTGCACATGATTTTTGGGGTGATACTGAGCCTCTTCAACCACATGTGAGTTTGTTTCAACAAGCCTCTTGCTGCAGCACACCAGTCCTCATCACTAAACTAGTGTCCTTCATTCAAAGAAAGCCTGATATCTGTGACTGATGATCTGAACTGCCCCATACACTGACTGGCTCACACTGGGATTGGTATACAGTGCTAAGTCCAAAGGGTAGCCATTACATTGCAGATATTTTCTTGAATAAACCCTCTTTTTAACTTTCTTATATTCTTGATTCTGCAGAGATACTGAAGTACATTAAATTAAAAATACATAGCAGAAATACTGAAATACACTAAATTAAAAATACATAGCACATACTATACACACTGTGCTATTGCCCCACTGGACAATTTTTCTCTTGAAAGACAAGATCTCTTGGTCTAAACCAAAGCACACTGAAATCTTGCCAAGTATGTGTGTGAGTTTCACCTGGCTTAGTGGGCCTTTGGTCAGGATCTGTGGGTCTGTGTGTCTACATCTCTACCTCTATATTTAGCAACAAAAAACAAGACATGGTGATAGAGCAGAGGGGCTGACACTATTCTCTTGAGAGACTCTCTAAAGTTGAAATGAGGTGGTGACCTTCAAGGACAGAAGTGTTTGCAGATGACAGAGAGACTGCCCCTACATAACTGATACTACACCTCGTTCTGACCTTCCTCAGAGTATAATGCTAACTTTGTAAACTAGCCCTTTTGTTGAAAATCGGCTTCTCTTTCAATGTAGCAGTCTTTTGAGGTGCTGAGATACTGATAGGTCAAGTATAAAAATCTGAAGATAATCAGTACAACAGAGATTTTGTATTTAAGCAATGGCTTTCATTGATATGGCCTGTAATTACAGGCTTCTTTCGTGGCTAGTGACAATTGTATATTTATTAGGTTGTTTTCCAAAGACTAAGTAGTGTACAGTTCTGCCATACTTGGATGCAAACTTGTGTTAATACCTAGTGTATTAATTGTAGTTATCTTTCCTGATTCTTTCCAGCTACTTCAGGAAATATATAAACATTATCCTTCAGTTCATTCCAGAGATGATTTTTATTATCTCTCTTTTTGGCTACCTGGTCTTCATGATTATTTTCAAATGGTGTCATTTTGATGTCCACTCATCCCAGAGTGCACCAAGCATCCTCATCCACTTCATCAATATGTTTCTGTTCAATTATGGTGACACTTCAAACGCTCCACTGTATCTGCATCAGGTATGGATCAAGCAGCTTGTATCCACTGTAGCTGGGTTTGTGTTTGCAGTGGATGTTGTGGAGAGTGGGCATCAGGATGTGGGGAACAGGCTCAGAAGCTCAATCACAAGTGCCCGTCACAGAAGTGAAGTTTATTCTTCTGGTATCTGTGTTGGCCTTGCAGACAGGTAGGACAGAGAAGCTATCAATCAGTGATGCAGAGGAAACCTCATTCTTAGTGTCATCCTTACAAAAATAATGATGCGATTGAAGATAATTTTGCTGAAAAAAAGGAAAGAAGGGTGATTACAGATGCAAAGCTGGGTATTGTAGATGTGCTGAAGTCTGGTCACGATGCAAGAGACATCTCCCTCCCTTCATAATTTCTTATTTCTTCTTTGGAAAACTCGAACACTTTACATTTTCAGGCAAAAAAATAGAAGCAGCTAGAGGATTTTATGGCAGCTTCTTGTCAGAAATAACTCCTTTGGGGAGTTCACTAAAAAAAAAAAAAACTAAGGAAAAAATACCAGCAAAAAAAATCTCTTCTAAGAGAAAACTTCCTTTAAAGTCATCTCTATTTATTTGGTCAAAACATGGAATTATATTTTTGTTTCTTGATTGATTTTGTATCAGCAACATCACTGAAGAATATGCAAACAGAGGCAGCATCCAGCCATATGTGTACACCTACTTCTATACAGTTGCACACTCTGGCACTTCAGCGTGAGCTCAGTTTTGGGGCTGCTGGTGAGCCAGAGTTAGTAGAGAGTCACGATCAGTTCCAAGTAACTGTGTTAAGGCTTCAGAGGGAGTTTGGGAAAACACAGTTTTCCCAGCCTTCAAAAAGTCTTTGGGTAACCTTTTGCTTTGTAACAACTCAAAGCCTTCCCAAGGTGGCGATTTTTGTTCTCAGATTCCTGTCTCCTTGCCCCACCAATAACAGTCTGTGCCATCCACCTGGGTAGTCTGAATGCAATATTGTATGAGACAAATCATGAGGTGACTTGAGACCTGAGTCAGCTTTAAGAAAATGCAGAAGTTGTAGTTAAGGGTTTTTCTTTGTTTGTTTTGTTGTGATTTTTTTTTTTCCTAAAGTACAAGCAGTTATGTTAGGCCAGCACTAGGGGTGCCATACTGCGCTGCAAGAACACCTTATATTGTGGGGACAATGTGTTACCAAGCCTAAGCTATGGGGATTCAATTCCCTTCTGGAATTGCAAATCTAGAGCAAATCCAGGGGAAGACTTGAATGCCTTGGCTCTTACTGCAGCATTGCCACACTGATCAAAGCAAGGCAGACTGACTGGCTACCACAACAGTTAGAACACTACCTTGAGACACTGGACAGCCACGTTCAAGTCAGTAACATTGGGTTTTGGTAAATTAACCCTTTCCAGCATGAAAGCCTTTCACCTCCAAATCTCCAACCATCTGTATCTGGAAGTGCTTTCTGGAGCCTTAAGCAGTATACATTTATTTTCATGTCCTTACAAGCAGAGGATACACAACCAAGCAGGGAGTATATCTGTCGTATAAAAAAAGAAATACCATTTTACAGAATGAGGTTTCTAACTGTAAATGTATTTGGCTAAAGGAAGTAAAGTAACTTTTTGTTCTTGTTGTTTTGTCTTTTAGAAAGAAGTGCAGAGTTTCCTGGTCATATTTGCTCTGATTGCTGTTCCCTGGATGCTCCTAATTAAACCTTTCATCCTCCGAGCAAACCATCAGAAAGCACAACGCATGGTAAGGGATGTGGATCAGTCAAGGGTGATTCAGTACAGTGGAGGCAAAGATGAGGAGATAGACCCCAAAACTCGGTTGCAGTGACCTAATTCTGCTCTACTCTGATCTCAGACTTTCTCTGATGAGTTCAAAGTGTGCTTTGTGCCACACACACCAAGGGCATGTGTATGGACATGTTTGAGCCATCTAAACTAGAATCACAGAATGGTCAAGTGTGGAAGAGATCACTGGAGGTCATCTAGTCCATCCTTCCTGCTCAAACAGGGTCCCCTAGAGCTTGTTACTCAGGATTGTGTCCAGTCAGCTTTTAAATATCTCCAGAGAAGGAAACATATCCCTGGAAGCAGGAGCTTTGGTTGCAAGGCCATACCCTATTCGTTAAGCTGACATCAAGCTCTTTCACATGTCATATCCAAAACCAGAGAAGGTTTAGAAAGACTGAAGTTCTGGTAAAGCCAAGACAGGGCAAAGACCTCAGTTGTCAGTCCACTATCACCACTAACCACCAGTTAGCTGTGCTGAAGAAATGGAGCATCTCTGATAGTCCTGGCATTGGACAGATAACACTGCTTGAATAAGAAGCTTGATTTAAAAGCTGTTGCCCACTTTCCGGCAGTGCTTTCTTCCCTAAGTGATTGCCTTCATATTAACAGAGCCCTCCTTCCCATGGGCTCTGTGGTTTGCCCAGCTCTGCAGCACATAACTGTGGCAGCTGCAGTTTCCTAGTTGTTCATTAATTCTCTCCTTTATTACACTAATAGGACTTCACTTGTCTGTCAAGATTTACTTCTCTTTATAGTCAGAGTTAGTGCCTGGATTACCTTTTATAGGGCACAGATGTTTCCATTTGAAGAAAGAGATGCTGGTTGTGCTGCTTGACCTTTTCCAACCCAATCACTTCTGACCTATAACTGAAAGCCAGGTCCCTGGAGACCTTTGCAGCCCTGCCTCTGTGCTGTAATTTCTCATTTTGTCATTCTTCTGGGATTTGGATGGAAGCTTGACACGGCTGACTCCATCTCCTGCTTTTATGCTAGCAACATCTGACAGGTTTTCCCCACCTCCTATTGTGCCCCCGTATTTCCATTCCTAATTTTCGTATGTTAGCTGTCTGATCACATCTTACATTCCCCCAGATTTATGTGTTTGCAACAAAGTCTGTTTTCCACACTGACATTCAGGTAAAGCAAAGATAAAGCGGGTGTGATAGTGATTACTGCTGCAATAGGAAACAATATGTTGTCTCGAGACCCTTCCCATGAAACCTCCTGGAGGCTGTAAAGAGTGACAGGGCAGAACCTGAGAGAAGCCATGAGGTCCATATTTGGTTATGCTGTGTAAGAGGACTGTTACATGATGGAGGAATATTCTTATGCTGTGCTGTCATTTCTGGAGCGAGACTCAGATCAGGTTGTTCAGGCCTCTAGAAGATCTGTGTGAAGAATAATTACAGGGAGAAAATGGGTTGCCATGAGGGTTTTGTCAATTTAAAGCGAAACAAGAGCTTTGAATTGTATTTCTGTCTGTATCCCAGTAAATGTGTGACCTTCATCGAGTCACATGATCCTTTCCAATTTGTTGCTCTTTCACTTGATGCTAACTCCTTTGGTTTGCACCCATCTGATTGAGATCATCAGCTTTAATGTGCCTCAGTTTTCTCAATTGCCCAAAGTGATGGATTTTCCCATGGTGAGGTCAAAGCATACATTGTGAGACTGGAAATTAGCTATAGAATAGTAGGAAGCACTGGAGAAATGCTCTAGGATCGGAAATATTTGGGTATTATTAGCCATTCCATGGGAATATTCAGTTTCTGTAGTGCAGGATGACTATTTTTGAATTGTCTTTGTGTTGATGACATAATCCTTCATGTGTTACCCATCATGAGGTTATTGAGGGAGTTCTGTGCCATGGACTTCTTCATTTTGGTATCAGCCTGTAGCATGACACAAAAGATTTATTACATTTTGTTTCTGAAAGATCCATTCTCAAGCCATCTCAGGAAACCCTGGAGGTGAAAATGAGGTAGATGTCCCAGAGACCAATCACTCCAAGAAAGCTTCCCAGGGAGACCACGGTGGTGGCCAGGAAGGACATGAGGGTGATGATGAAGAGGTAAGAAAATTTGGGCATGAAATTATTGAGACAGACACAATAGCAGAAGACACAAAGTCAAGCACAAGACTTTTTCAGGGTTGCCAACCCTTCTTTTTAACAAGACATCAACACACACTGTTGTAACACTTTGTGTTTCCAAACAGAAAAAGGTTTGAATTTTCTTTGAATTAATTCTCCTGAATTCTTCTTTCGGTTTTGCCTGGTGGTCACAGGTATTCTTACAAACCTCAAGCTTTTATAAACCTCAAACTTTTATTTCCTCAGGGGTGGTGGTTTCACTTCCACATTGCACCCAGAGAAGGTCAACCCTTTCCCAAAAGTCAGTGAGTTTTCCTTCCTCTATTTTGCAAAGGAAAGTTGGAAGCCAAAATTGTTGACTAAGGAGAAAAGTGTTCCTTTGGCAGATACTGTCAAGAGCTTCTGCAGTAGGCAGCAACCCAGGAAAAAGTAACAGAAGTGTTTGTAGCAGTTGGGAATATCAACAGTATTGAGTGTGGATACTGCTGGCTGTTCCCAGTCACAGGGAATCTTCACAGATTTGCTTATTCATTATTTTAAGATACACTTATTCAGTGATACCTCCCAAAATGTGTATACCCACAGGCAGATAGTCTGAGAACCACTATTTTACCTAAGGACTCATGTCTTTATCAGAAATCACATTGTTAGCAATTGGATTGACATTTAAAGATCTGAGATTGTAGGAGTGGAATATGACCTGTTTCCCGAGCATTTGGTTTTCACTGGAATCGTATTTCTCCAGGGAGAATGTGTGAGAAGATCATACAGAATGGACACTTTTCAGAGCAGTCCCTTTACCTGGGAATTATCTTTTCATTGCTCAGTACATAGCAAGGAAAAGGAAGGAGTATGAGGAGCCTTTGGTGGAGTGTTGCTGTTAGCCAAGAAGTCCTGAATTAGGAACTAATAAAATGTGTTTGGTTTTATGTTGTTTCAGTTCAATTTTGGAGACATATTTGTCCACCAAGCTATCCACACCATTGAATACTGCCTTGGCTGCATCTCCAACACAGCATCTTACCTGCGCCTCTGGGCGCTGAGCTTGGCCCATGCACGTGAGTGATTTTCCACCTGTTAGTTTCCTGACCAGCAGCTCCATGCTGATCACTGCTTCTGCTGGTGCTGCAGTATTCCTGCAGATTTCTTCACGAAATCCAAGTTCTCCTTGTGGGCATTTGCGTCTCAGGATGTTTCGCTTCAGGTTAGATCAATCCAAGTGTTTCACGGTGGCCATCTCAGTTTTCGGGGGTGATCCCCGGCAGCCAGGTGTGAGTCAGCTCCTGACTGCATTTACTGGCTGGGCCCCCTTTACCACACTGCTCTGTAGCCACCCCTCTGGAATAGTCCTCACTGTGTGTGGCGCAGAGGGTGGTGCAGTCCAAATGGGTAGTCCAGTCCATGGAGGTAAAGGCAGTATGGGAGCCATGGCTTCTTTCCTGGAGAGGCACTTGCTGCAGCCTCAGGGTATGCAGACAAATGTCAAAATTACTTGGAACAGTTATTTTGATTTTGTTAAGCAAACTAGAAAGAAAAGATCTGGTTCAACAGCTTCTGGAATTTGTCATTTTCACTGGGATTTTTCCCAGCAACATTCAGTGGAACATTACGTTCCATGAAAAATGTACAGCATTTCAATATCTTTTGTCTTGATTTATGGGAAAAACAAATGCTCAAATACTAGAAACCGCCTCAGGCTGGAACTTCAAGTTTTCAATGCCTCTAATTTTTCTGAAATGTTTGTTATTAGTATTGCTGTACTGCCTCTGGCTAGGGGTTGCACCTGCCCTACAGAATTGAGCACACAAAAAAACAAAAAGGGGAGGGCTTGTGACGTGGTGTGCCATGGGTTGACAAGGGTGAGCTGTACTACTTGGCACAGAAATGAGCTCAGGAGTTGACTGGAAGCTAATACACATTAGCTTTACATGGAGGACAGATATCTAAATAAAATAAACCAACTAAAAAGCTTAGCTAAGGGCAGTCCTATGTATTCTGCCTGGAGAACCTGGAGAACCACCATGTTCCTTTGCAGCATTACAAAATGACATTTTTTCCTGAGAGCAGCAGTTGGAAGGGATCCCTGTGAGGCTGAACTGGTGGCTGCAGCATCCAGATGTAGAAGACCTGGGTTAAATCCTTGCTTTGCCTGTATCACAAGAGAAAAACTGCTCAGTGGTGATTCTGTCCTGTGTGACCGGGGGAGTTAAGTTAGGAATATGTTATTGAGCTGAGAGTGCATGTCAGATATATAAACCTGTGCATAAAAATAATCTTTAAGAGTATGGTGAGAAACCTAAACACTAATACATCCTGCCTTGGGTGGGACCAGTCAATTGTCTTCCTCCCACCCCCCCTGCCTCAGAATCTCCATGACACCCTAGGAGAAGTGGTTTGGAGAACAAATGGGGATTACATGTCTCCTGTGAGTCTTAGCTAGCTTTAATCAGTGCAGCTTGTATCCTAATCTACACACGTATTGACTGTGTCAGTCGATCATGTTCACTGGGATTTAGCAGCAGGCAGTCCTAGAAGGCTGCACATACTGCCTACCTGCCATGTTAAGGAAGTGTAAATTAAACTGATGACTGTATCAGGACAGGCTAACAGCAGTCTTGGTAGTGGGATTCCATGGACTTGTGATGCAAACTCAAGCCAAAACAGCACCATCAGCTTCTAACACAGTGAAGAGGAACAATGGAAAACAAGCTGCATCCACTTTCCTTCCCTGGACATCACGGAGAGGCGGGGTGGCCATGTATGATCACTGTCATGTATATTTTACTGTCATGTGCATTTTATCCTAGGCCAATTCATCTGATTGGGAAAAATGGGTGAGCTGGCAGACTGCATGTCTGTCCACAGCTGTTGCTCAGCACTGTTTTCCCTTTATTTGTTTCTGCAGAGCTGTCAGAGGTGCTTTGGACCATGGTGATGCACAACGGGTTCAGCAGCAGCGGCTGGGCAGGCCTCATTGTCATCTTCATTATCTTTGCAGCATTTGCAGTGCTGACAGTGGCCATCCTGCTGGTGATGGAGGGGCTCTCTGCCTTCCTGCATGCCTTGCGTCTGCACTGGTAGGTGGTGTGGTCTTCTGGAACTTTCTTGGAGTAGTCTTCGGAAGTGATCAGCCTGTGTTAGACATGCTGTACTAGTACCTGTTCATTAGAACATCAGTTGCTTTTGGCAAGGGAAGCGAGGGAGACTCCTCCAAAGGGAGGTCAGAGCTCATGCTCTGAGCTGCTCCCTGGAGCAACCTGTTGTCCTCCTGTGCCTGTGGTTGCTGTGAGCATGTGAGGCCAGTGGCAACCTGCAGTTCTGTCCTGGTAAACATGCAGAGCCAGCAGGGCCACTTTGACCTGCATGACAAGGCTCAGAGGCACTACAGCCACACCACTGGCTGTGTCCCACGCAAGGTTGCCATCAAACAAGATTACTGTCAAAGGTTATTGTCAAACAATGTAGCTGGGACTGCCTCGCACAGGAAGAGTTCAGTTGGGGGCACAAAAAACCTGATAAAAACCAGGGTCAGTGCTTGTGCCATCAGCTCTAGCTGAGCTCCAGGCTGTTTTGGCTTTGTGACAAACCAGTTTCAAGTTAGCTTATGCCTGCCTTAATTGGATGTCAGTGCAGGCAAGAACAGCAGTGCAGATGCACTTCAGGCTAGTATGTAAGCGGGACCACGGTGGCAAAACACCCTTCACCACCACCATAACTCATCTTCCTGCTTGGGCACCCAAGCTGTGGTCTTTTTCATCACATAATGCCCCACCACAAACACTGATAAGGAAAACCATGGTGCAGGTGCTTGTCATTGTGCAGGGCACGGGAGATGTCTGTCTCCTACCAGAGTGTTAAACCAGCAGGTGGTTTCCCAGCTCTCAGAGCTGCTGGAAGCAGGTTACCAGGCGGGCAAGGTTCTGCTGACTGGCCTCACAACAAGCGTTTCCAGGCTGGCTGATGAAAGTCTAAGCTGATGCATGCCACGTTGCTCCCTGGACTGCCTGTGTCTCCCTGATGGCTCCAGAAAGAGCCTGTGTCCCATCTCAGACCCTTTTCCCATGGGTGCCATGTATAAGCCTCTTGGCTGTCAGTAGCTCCTGCCTGTGAGCAGCACTGATGCCTCCCTCTGCTCCTCCCCAGGGTGGAGTTCCAGAACAAGTTCTACGTGGGAGCCGGGTACAAATTTTCTCCATTCTCCTTCAAGCACATCATCAATGGCACTGCAGAAGAGTGAAGGCAGTGCGTCACTGCTTCACTCCTCAGACCAGGCCCTGTTTCCTTGTGGTCACTCACCCACAGAGTAGGGTATACGGGATGAAGGAGAATGGGATGTGGCCCTTGAAAGAAGAGCAGCTGTAATCACTACATTCCAATATACTGCTGTATCAGCTGAGAGCTGAACTGTATCTGCTTGGCTGGCTGGACCCTTGGCTGAGCGTCTCCACTGATGTCTTTGCCAAGTACCATGTCCTCAGCATTCTATGGGGTCAGCTGCCTACTGCTTGGTTGAAAAGAGGAGATGCAGCTTTTGAATTAAACCAGTTATTATTAATCAACTCACGTGTGTTTTGCTCCATTTGCTGCCTTGTCTTTGAGGTATATTTCTCTCTGAGAAAATATGTTTTGGCTCTTGTTTTAAGCTATGGTTGATCACGTGACATGATTAAGTCCCTTACAAGATTGCAGCCCTTCATTTAGCATACAATGCAAACCAGCTCAAAGACAGATTGTATTGCAGGCTTGCAATTTTCCACATGCTTTACTAGAATAACCCTCTTTTAATTTTATTTTCTCCAGGGCTTGACAGCACTGGATTATAGAAGTTTGCACACATCATCACTTAACAAAAGTGTTAGTTTTGAGCTGTGTAAACAAAAGACTGCACCCGTTTCAACATTGGCAGACATTTTATTTATCTCTGTTGGTTTGTTTCTCACTGGAGACTTAAGATGACTCCCCCTGTGCTGTATTTTTCAAGATGGGTTGTTAAAGCAGACTGTGTAGAAATGCTAATACCTAATGAACAGAAAGAAGAGTGGAATCAAAGCGGTTGACATGAATTTGAAGTACTGATGTACTGTGATCTTCCTAAATATTCATGAATTACTAATCTTTCAAACTGAATAGTGTTAATCAGGCTATGTTTTTTTAACCATGAAGCATGCAAAGAAAACAGAGCACACTAGTGGATTTGGAGTGGACAGTGCTCCCTTCCATGGGGTGTGACCAAAGAAGCCCATATTTTCAAACCTCACAGCCTTGATATCCAGCTCCACCAAAAAAAACAACCTGAGTGTTCCCAGCAGGACACACATTGTAATAGTCATCACAGGTAGTATTTCTGCAGTATTCAGGCTTGAGAGTCACCTTCAGCTACAGTGACAGGGGAGGAAATCCAGCCCCAGGCAAAGCAGTTGTTCTAATTTTCTCTTGCGGTCTCAAGAAGCCCCACTGATGTTGGGCATTGGTTACCAACAGAACCACGAGCCTTTTGGAACAACAGCTTGGGTTAGGAGAAGCAGCTGGAGCTAGAAGAGGTGGGCATGGGATTGTGTCCATGACCCTTGCATGGTCTTGTGTCACCAGTTCTTTGGGCTTGGGTAACAATACAGACAAAAACCACATGGATATCACCGCAGATGGTGTCACAGTAGCTCACTGTATGCTCATCAGCTTTGTTTCTTCCTTCCAGCCTGTTTTGTTTATTTCTATTCAGGAGAAAAGCAGTCTTGCAGCAAGAAAGGCCAAAGTAGTTTGATGCATTACCAAACACAGAGAAAACCATTTGCTTTATGCAACAGCGGGTGATTTGTCTGCACAAACACACATTTTATTGTTATTACACCTTTCCATGTGATTGCAATGTAACTGAGAAGGTGATTACCAGAAACAGAATATCCGTTCCTTTTAGAGCTTCTTGGTGTTTTGCTTTTTGTCTGAGGTTTACATTTTAAGCAAGAAAAACAAGTTATCCTGTGATCACTGCAGGTGACAAGATGGTCTGTTGTTTACTGTACTGAACAGCAATTCAAAAACTGGGCTTAATTCCATATTCAGCTCTCTCTTTTTCTGTGCACAACTGAAAAACACAGCAGAGCCTGTGCCTCACTTGGGCACTTGTGATAGAGGGATGGCACTTCCCCACTCCACAAGTGGACCAAGCCCACTTATAATCAGGGAGCATTCAGATGAAATATTGCTGAGAGGCAGTGTTGCACTGATACACTTTGAGGAGAGCCCTGGCTTTCATCTGGGTTTTTTAAAGAATTCTTTAAAAACCCAGAAATGTTCCAGAGAGTGCCTTGTTTTTCAAAGGTTTTCCTGCAGAAGATAAGGGGGATTTGGGAGCAGAGCAGAGCAGTGGCTGCTCATTTCCCTGTACAGCTGCTAAGCTGAATGTTTTCTGGTTGCTTCTGTGAATATGGCTATCGCATGCGGTCAGGTCCAGCAGAGACCACTGTTACAGACTAGTAATCCTTCTTGGTACAACAGCCCAGTGACTTTATCTAAACTTCTCCCGTTGCTGGAGAAGGTGTGACCTGACCCAAGCCAGGGCCTCAGCATGTCCCTCTGCGGCCGACTCAGGATTGGTGCCTAGGGTGGAGTGGGTGCTTCTGGACCCAAAAGTCATCCTGTGGATAAGTAGTTGTTTGTTTCTGAGAACTGGTGGCATGAGTTACATCATTTTGTAGGAAACAAATGTTAAAAAAACCTCAGTGAATGACCATGTAGGAAGGGAAAGGGATAGCAAAGTCAAGCAAACTGTTTTCAGTCACCCACATTCACTCTTTCCTGTGTTTTTTACTCCTTTTCATGAGAGCTATTGCTGTGTGTGCCTAGGCCCTCCTGCCAGGACAACTTTGTGATGTGGAAATGAGGAAAGTATTGAGTATTTTGGGTATTGAGTTCAGTCCCTTAGGTCCTCTGGGCTGATGATGATGAACTGAGCTTTCATAAATTCTGGGAGTCAGTTTCTTGGAGTCCAGCCTCTGGCTCCTGCAGCAAACAACACTTTCCTCAGTGTTTACTCACATTATGGCCCTCCATCATGTCCTTGGCCAGGATGGAGACCTTTCTTCTCGCTCTCAGTCTTTTATTTCTTCTGGACCTTTCATGTGTGTAGACATTTCCATTTGTGCTTTACTCTGACCAGCCTTTGCCTTTCCATGACAAATAGTTAAAATATCATAAGGTCACTGAAAAAAATAGGCATAGTATCACTTTGTGCAATCCAAGACACCTGGGCCTGAAAGCACATCTTCATGGCTTAGAATTTCACTGGTATTTTGGTCATTTTTTCCCCTTCTGTGCTGGGAGGCTGGAATGCTGAAACATCTGTGCCCTCCTGTGATTGCATGCACACTGTCTCAGATTTTGCAATGAAAACAAAATGGCATGGATCTGGCAGCCTGCATCATGCGTGTCATTCAGCAGATGCCAATAACAGTTGAATATTAGATATTATTAAGAAGAAGATGTTGAAGTAAGGCTGTGAGATAGCGTATGTTGGCTGGTAGCAAATGTCTTCCAGCTGCTTGGAAGCATGAGATTCAGCATGGGAGTTACTTTGATAAAACTATTGCAGCATTGCTGCCAGCTCAGTGTCCGTATTTCAAAACAGAAGGATTTTGGGAACCCTCATGAGAGACAAAGACGAAAAACCTCCCAGTATCTTTGCTGGCTTATACCAATGTCGACATTGAGTAGTAAAAGTAGACACACACATTCCTAGTCGAGAGCCCATAGGTATCATAGCACTGAGATTTGCTGCACAACAGAGTTGGGATCATTGTGGCAGTTCCAACCATGAATGCTCCCTGCATTTTGCTACTTAGGACATTTAGAAGGATGAAGCAGAAGAACTGACCTTATCTCATGGTGCTAGCGCCTGAATTGGCTTCATCTGACCAAAGGAGGGCTGATGGCTGCAGTGCCCAGCCACTGCTCATGGCTTTGCAGGGGATGGTAAAGGTGCCTCACAGGGGCACTGATGCTGCAGGACCTGCCTCTGAAACCCATCAGCCAGAATCCAGCTGGTGTTGCAATAGGGGTCTCCTTGTGGTCATTCTTACAAAAAGGGATGGGCAAGTACCAACACCTGTGGTGGGCAGCACCTGTGGAGGACCTGTAGCTGCTATGGGAAAAGCACAGATCAGCACTTGGGCACTCTGCCTGCAGCACCTACTTCTGGGAGTGGAGGCAGGCAGAAAGGGACCTGCCTGTGCCCAGCAAGGAGGAAACCTGACTCCCGGGAGCTGGATCCCAAAGCCACAGCACCACCAACACTACAAAAAATAAATAGCAGAAGAGACACAGTCATAAAGGAGGAAAGGTCTGCTTCTCCGTGCCTGAGACACTGCAGAGGTAAGAAAACTTCACTAAGTAAGTAAATAAATAAATATTTAATCAAGCCTTGCTTAATAGTGGGGGGTATCTGATCATTCACTTGTGAGGGGAATACTCACTAGGAGAAGGTCTCTGACTTTCCTGACCAAGTTCCCAGCTGGTGTCACATGCAGAATTGCATGTTGTGTGCCCTTTGTGCCTCACAGCCCTCTGGTGTGGGCTCATGGCATCATTCCGAGGGGTCCCAGCAGCAGTTTCACTGTGCTCTTGGTTGCTCCCTTCAGATGAAGGATTGTTATTTTCCCTGCCAGTAGTAGCTTTGTCACTGCTGTTCTCCTGGCTCATGTAATTGGCATTTAGGAATTGGGAATTACAAATAGTGGGAAAGTTGTGACTCCCTGAAGATGCATGATAAACACTAGCTGTTCCATTAAGGCAAATAGGGCTGCAAATGTTTGGCATGAAATCCTGGGTTTGGTAGGAACTGTTAGGAGGTTTACTGTGCCTGCAAAGATTTCTAGTGTTATTTGAGGTGCTAGAGAATGTATCCCACCTGCTCACCTGCTGCTATTTGAGTAGTGTGGTTCTCCCATCAGGTGCTATCCAACATCCTGATACCTCTGAGGGTGTCTGTCTACTGTCAGGTGTTGGAGGTGGCACTGCAGCTTTCTGCTTGAGCACCTGACCCTCACTGGTAGTTCTGCACAGCAGCACCAAGGATTGGGGTTCCCTCCCCTTTTCTGGAAGAGTTGTGGCACTTCCCAGGAGGAGGGCACACGGCCCAGAGTTGGTAAGTGCCAGTGGAATGTTCCAACACCCCTCAGCAAAAATTAGCAGAGCATCCCAGCATCAGGATGGGTGGGCAAAGGCCCAGGGCTTGATCCTTGTTCTGCCAACACCCTGGGCTGTGCCTGCCACAGGCTTTTGGAAGAGAGTAGCTGTTTAACCAGGCAGAGGTGTGATGTGGCAGCTTAGAGTGTGTTTGCAGGTCCCTAGTCATAAAGGAACAGAAAAGGAGAAAAACTGGTGCCCAGATTTTGTTATTGCAAAGCCTTTTTCTATTCAGCCACACAAATAAATCTTTTCCTCTCTCTTGCAGGCTCTTCCAAGCACCTTTCTTGATTTTTGTTGAGCCAGTTCCACTTGGAAATGGTCCCTAGCTGTTGGCCATCATGGTCAGCTGGTGGCACTGTGTGCTGCTCCCAGCTATTGCTGCCTCTGAGGACACTGTGAGACAGATGTAAGCAATATCTTACACATCCTCTTGCATGCTGGACTGTAATGATCTATAACAGCAAGGTCAGTGTATGTGACCCGACTGAGTAATCTGCCATTAGCCCTTAACGACCTCCTTGTGACTGCACCTCGGTATAATGCTTTCAAGGTATCCAGCCTGTGAGTACTGTAACTCCACGCTTTCCATGTTTGTGCTGCCCTCTGCCTCAGCTGGGGTTTTGTACCTTTCATTAGGCGCTCTTGGCCTTTAATTCCCTCCAGCTCTCCCCCCACTGCAGCCTACCCAGTGCTGGTTAGCTGTGAGTTCTGCCTGGGCCAAGCCCAGCACCCTTAAAAGGAGGCAATCAAAGCAGAAGATGTCATCAAACTGAAGACATGTTGAGCCCCCCCCC
>VXAY01000238.1:1210563-1262486 GCA_013399855.1 Oxyruncus cristatus
CAAACTGAAGCAATTTTGCCCCCCCCCCCCCCCTTCCCAAACCTGAGCATGCACTCGGCAGAAAAGCTTGTGGGTTAAAGCCATTGGTGTGCTTAATCCCTGCCCTGGAATTAAAATGAGCTTTTCTAATGAGGAAAAGCAACAGTGATGAGGCCAAGGGATCTAGCACTGGAAACCAGAAACACCAGCAGAGGCAGCCAGCTTCCTCCTGTTGCAATCCAGGATTCATGGCTGTGTTTCTTGATACCCTGAGAGGCAGCGGCAGGGGGTGAGGCAGAGGGTCAGGTTTGCAGCAGGAAGCTGTGTGCTGGCAAGGTGCAGGCTGCGTGAGGAGGAGTTTGGGCCAGCCATGCCATCTTCAAGCAGCCAGGGTTAGGAAGCTGGATGGGTCACCTGGCTCTGCTCCACTGGGGGCTCCCATCAGGCTGAGCACTTACAGGGTGCAGCCCCTCTACTGCCCACTCAGTCCCAGCATCCAACAGGGACAACCCCCTACCAGTCATATCGGGGCTCAGTTCCTGGAGGTGCAGCATCTTTTAGACTGGCTCTGCATTTCATTGACCTCAGGGATAGGAAAGTTGTCACATGTTCTCTTGTGTTAGCAGGTCTCTAATCTTTCTTAGGGCAGTCCCTGAGCTTTTCATAAAAGCAGCGATGTGACGACTGATCTCTGACAGTTCCACTGTGAAGTTCAAAACGGCAGTGGGAAGGGGTATCTCCCAGTAGCTGCATGAAACAAACTATGTTCGACCATATCCGAATATTTCCATTCCAGCACAAGAAGCTGCCTTGCCATCTCGATCATATGACTTTGTGACTGTCCAGAGGTTTCACAGTTAAATCCTAGCCTTGTCTGACAGTGGTGGTGGATTCCAGCAGGCCCTGAGATGGCCACTGCACCAAAAGAGGCAGAAAATGCTATTGGCTTGGAGGAAATCCACACGGAGAGAAAAGAATCACCAAAAGGTGGGTTTGCATTGGCAGGACTAGAAATCTGGGTCCTCGTTTAGCTGGGGTTGGGGGAGGGTCCTCAGTCCTGCAACTCCAGCTACCTAAGTCCAGTGTAAATGGAGCCACAAACAGCATCATCATACCACTCCTCTCCCATCATGGCTACCAGGCTGGTGACTGCTACCTACAGCAGTGGGAAGAGTTGGTTGGCTTGGCTTTTCTCAGGCCTCTGCTTTGTCTGAACATTTTATTTTATCGGTGATTTGACGATTCTCTTATTTTGGATATTATTTTTTTTTAATTTTATTCTATTTCAAAAGTATTTTAAAGTGAAAAAAATGTTGAAAAGCATCTAAAAGGGCCTGCATTTGCAAAAAACCCCATTTTCTTCTGAAATTCTGCAGTCAGTTCTGTTTTATTTCAGAGGTAGTCTTGATGGGCTTGAGATGACTTATTTGGAGATATATGTATGGCCTGACAGAAAAATTTATGCAGCTCTGACTTTACCTAAGTAAGAGCTTGAAAGTTCTTATATAGTTAAATCTTTCTGCCAGTCTGTTTAGAAGTGTGTCCCAGCCCTGACCTTGAGATGCTTCTTTTGCCCATTAAATGGATTAAAAATGGGTTAAATGGGGAGGGTGGGGAGGAAGTCAGGAATAAAGGCTTAGGAGATGAAACTGAGCCCAGAGCTCAGAGCTGTGCTCACCTTGCAGGACCCGGGCCTGAGGCAGCCTTTAGCTCATACCACCCATGCTGGGAGCAGGCCTGTATCCCAGGAGTGCAGAGGGACTGAGCCTCACAGCAGTTTGGGCAGAGGAAAGCAGTAGACCATTGCCCGGATGCAGTCCAAGCCATAGGGTTCTGAAGCAGCTCAGTGCAAGGCTGTCCTTCCTCCATTACCACTGGCTGCTGCTTCAGCAGCCCCTTGCCATGCCTGGCCACGAGAATGCCCCGGGGCTGGTCAGTGAGCACGCAACTGGTAGATGTTTCCAGCCTTTTTCCTGGCTTGCTGCTGGAGGAGCATGAAAAACGTTGACATTTCATGAAGAGGAGGTACAACTTGACTGCTGACGGGTTTTGACTCTCTCTTTCGCTTTGGTGTTCAGGGCAGAAGACATTTACAGTGGAAGAAGCTGTGGAAACCATTGGGTTTGGGAGGTTCCACATCATGCTCTTCCTCATCATGGGCAGCACTGGGGTAGGTATCTGCAGCCATCTGCACTGGCCTGAAAAAAATGTTCTTATTTCCCTTATTACTGTGCAACAATAACCATGAACACTGTGAGCGCGTATTGCAGCCCATTTTTTCCCGCACAGACCTTCTCAAGCAGGATTTTTGCTGCTGTTGTCTTTGGCCAAAGTAGATATTGGCCACGTGGATATCACACTTACCTCAGGGCAAAGCTGAGCAGGATGGCCCAGAGCACGGTGCCTTGCCTCCTGCCCTGAGGCACTGCCAGGGCATGTCTTCAGTGGTACCCGAGGGCCAGGTTGAACCTCATGTTGGAATTTTCCATGTCATTCCCATGGTGCCCAAACCCTGTGCAACACAGCACAGGAGGGCTGCCATCTTCTCACGCTTGGCTACCTGAAAAATTTCCAAACTTTCATGGTCTTGGGTTAGTGGCGTATCTGTTTTGAGAACTTGGGCAAAAGCCTGAGGCCAGGCCAGATTAAAGATGTAATGAGGGCGTATTCAAGAGAATCACTGCAGCTGAGTAAGTAACAAAGTGTGTAACTATGCGTAAATGATAGGCTCACTCCTAACTGAAGCCATTTGCTGGGGCAAACAGCCAATGGAACTATGAAGAGTTCATCTCTGTGTTAGATGCCTGAATTCACAGTCAGCTACCTAACCAAGCAGCTTGGTTTCCAGAGGTAGTTGAAGGTCTTCCACTAGCACAGCAGGGTAGGAGTCTCCTCTGACAAGGATTGACTCTTTCCAAACTTCCTAGATACAGAGTGTACATAGATACTTGCTTTGTAGGTGCACTTTTCTCCCCTCCTCCTCCTGTTGCCAAGTGCTTGCATCTTCCAGATCAGGTGCAGGGCTCAGACCACTGTGGAGGCACCATGGCTTCACAGGACTCTTTTGGCACTGTGGGACTGCCAAGGCTGCAGGTTTGGCAGGGCTGAGGGGCTTTCCCCTGTGGGCTCCTTCTGGTTTCCCTCCTTGCTAACAGGTACACTTGTTTCCAAAGGTGGCTGAAGCCATGGAGATCATGCTAATAGCGGTTGTGTCCCCTCTCATCCGATGTGAGTGGCAGCTTCAAGACTGGCAGGTGGCTTTAGTCACAACGGTGAGTGACTTGTGTTCCCCCCAGGCAGGTTATGCACCATGGTCATTGTCAGGGGCACCACCATGGGCTTTGTAAAATACACTTCCCAATGGGCCAAATAAATTCCTAGGGCCTCCTTTCAAGAATAAGAACAGTACCACAACTATAGAAAACCAAAAATCAAGCTGACAAGAGCACATGTCCATTCACAGAGCTGTAATGCCAAAGCAGGTCCCCACTTCCAAATTCTTATTTTGATGTTCTTGCCATCCATCCCCCAGCTTTGAGGATTGAAGCAGTGAGTGCCCACACAGAGGAAGTCATCCCCCGATAGCTGCCTTATTCGTGCTTCTGGACACTGCAGTTCATCCTGCTGCCCTGGGAGCATGCAGATCACCCACAGTTCAAAGAGTAGAGCTTCCCAGTGCTGCCGGGAGTGGGCCCTCCACAGCTGTGTTTCAATTCCCCTTAGATGGTGTTTTTTGGCTACATGGTCTTCAGCATAGTGCTCGGGCTCCTGGCTGACAGGTATGGCCGCTGGAAGGTGAGTGACTGCTGGGGGCTGCACCACCTTTTCCTGAGCTCCATGGGAGCCATGCACCTGGCTGAGCCTGTGGTTTGATGACCCTGATTTTTCCCCTTCTGCAGATTCTGCTGCTCTCATTCCTCTGGGCAGCCTATTTCTCCCTGCTGACCTCGTTTGCCCCGTCCTACGTCTGGTTTGTGTTCCTGCGGGCCATGGTAGGAGGTGGCGTGTCAGGTCACGCGCAAGGGTAAGGCTGTGCCTCATGCCTTGTGGCACGGGCAGCAGCAAGATCACCTTCCTAGGAAGTTAACAGAGTCACTGAGGGGCTCAGTTCCTGGCTTTACAGCAAGACAGGCCCTCCAGCTCATTTTGGCTGACCCTGGTGGAGCACTGGGTCCCCTTGGGATGAGCCCAGTGAGCTGTGGCTGAGCTGTGACCTGAAGGCGATGGTGGGGAAGGGACCTTCAGGGGGGGCTGGAAGGGGAAAGGGGAGGAAATTCCCATATTGCCAAAATGCTGTTCTGTAATTTCACTAAATCCTGGTAAATCGACCTGATTTGCAGTTCCCAGGGTCTCCTGAGGCCTGGGATAGAGGGGACAGCTGGTTTACTTTAAGTTGGTGACAGAGGGATTATTAAGCACATATAAAAACAATTAGACAGGTAACAGATGAGTAAAGGCTGCTCCCTTGTAAAAAAAAAAGTCAACAATTCTGCTTAAGTAGCAAATTCTTTTTGAATGATGTAAAACATTCCCACTTAAATGAAACTTTTTGTCCTGTTGGGGCAGAGAGGGGGATGTGGCAGGGAAGAGGAGAAATTCACAATATTAACAACTACTTCACTAGGAGCCTGGTAAAAAAAACTGTTTCTTTTGTCTCTCTCAGGGAAACAAAAGCAACATTTCAGCATCTTCCATGGTTCCTCAAAGCCTGGTTGCTCCCCACACAAGAAAGCTCAAAACTGGTCATGTTGATCCAAGAGCCCTTTGCTGAAGTAAAGGAAGGAAAACAGGGGAGAGAGGTGTTGTTGTGACAAGAAGGCACGCTGTGCCTGGGTCATGCATCCGCTGAGCTCCTGGCACTACCACCTTCACAGGGAGGTCCCCATTCCCTGTCCATGGAGGCTGCTAATGAGCCTCTTGAGGATGGAGGGAAATTGCACATTTTATGAAACATTTCACCAGCTGAGACAGAAGGAGCCAACGTGGATCTTTCCCAACCTCTCTCTCTGTCCAACCAAGGAAGCACAATTCACCCCTGCGAGCTTGAGAGGTGCCAGTGCCAGGACCCCTCTGCACCAAGGCCTATCGAACCATCTAAAAAGTGGAACAGAGTGTTGTCTTTATTTAACAACAAAAAAAAATTCACTAAAACTGTTCATTTCTATGAACATACTCCATGCCTGTGCTGGCACTTCTATCAGCCCACGGGACCTTCTTGTAGGTTTCCTAATGTACAGACCGCAGCGTTTACCTGCTTGTAATCCACAACCGTGGGCTGGAAAGGATTCATGCCTTGTGTTTCCCTTGCATGTAATTTGGTGCCTGCCTGAGTGGAAGGCATAATGAGCAGGGACTCCTCATCTCTGCTGCTCTTGGAGGGATATGGTACTCTGTCTGTTGGCAGACAGCTAGCTGAGCTGAGCTGAACTGTTACTTGATTTGTATGGAAATTCTCAGTGTTGCTATATTTCTGCTTTTTTTCCCTTTTTTTTGCTAGGCTTATCATAAAAACGGAATTTTTGCCCACCAAATACCGAGGATACATGTTGCCCTTATCTCAGGTAAGAAGAGTGAGCCCGTTATGTTTCTTCTAGCTGTGAGTCCCGGGAAATTTGTCCCACTCCTGTTGGGAAGCCGGGTCTCCAGCGCATCAGCATTTCTCCCAGACTATTCACACCTGTCTGGGTCTGAGGGAGTGTCTGCTGCCTCCTGCATCCTGGAATGTGGCATCTGTGTTACTAAAGACATACACAGGCAGCTGCTGCAGAACAGAGGCAGGCAGTATCTTTTCAAATAATTTGATGTTCCAAGCATTGTATGGGGACTTTGAGTGATGGCTGACACCAGCCGGCCTCATGGGGTTACCTGCTCCAGTGGGACCAGTGCTGATGGACCACCAGGCTCTGGAGCTAGTGGCATTCCCAGGCTCCTCCAGGCTGAGGCTCATCCCCCCACCGCTGTGGACCCTCAGTCATAACAAATTTATGCAGTGATTCCCAGATAAGGTGCTAATCTGTGCCTCTCCCTGTCCCTGCTCAAGGATGACAAGGGGCTTTGCACAGGACAGGGCTAGCACAGATAGTCACAAGTTTGGCCTGAGACATGTTCTGAGGGTTTTGCCCACTTGCTGGGCAAAGACCACAGCAAGAGTGATTGGGGTTATTGCTTAGCAAAGACTTCTGCAATGGGCACTTGCTGAATGTGCAAATGATCAGTGGAGACCCCACTGAGCTCACAGATTGGTCTGACTGTTGAACCAAATGTGTTTGGTGGCACGGATAATTCGCTTTTCACTACAGCCTCTTTGATCCCAGGGCATCACTACCAAAGTGTCATCAGAAACACAAGAGTTTATAAAAGAGCAATCTTTCATTTCTCCCCAGAAATTTGTTATTTCTGCACACAGATCATTAATGAACTTGCTGTAGCTTTTATGTATCTTTGTGTAATTTGTGTTGGCTGAGATCCTTTGGGTGGCCCCCTGCAAAAGGATGTGTCCTAGTGGCAACAAGGGAACTACAAGGAGGAATGTGAATGCAGATTGGAGGCCAGATTCTCTGTTGGTATAACTTGGCATTGAGTATACTGGAGAGCCACCAACTTTCAGCAGTGGAAATCTGGCCTGTTTTTGCCTTCTGAGCTTGTAAATCTGCTGCTTCCCTGCAGAGACTTAGACAAGAGGAAAATTCATGAGCATTAGCAGGCAAGTGAATGGAAGGACAAAAGAAGTGGCTTTAAGTACAGTGGTATCCACAGCAGTTACCTGTTTTCCTCTGGAGCTAATTAAGACTATCTTCAGCTGTCCCTCCCCAAATTCTTGTCTTTTTCCTGCCACCCAAGGCCAGCTTCTCAGACAGCCATGGGATAGCTCAGATGAACCTCAACATTCCCTAGCACAGTTCCCAACCTATCCATAGAATCAGACCAGAAGGGAAGAAAATAAACAAATCATTGTCATGTGTTCATGTTTTAACTCCTTTCTTTCCCTTGGAAAGGTGTTTTGGTTGGCAGGATCTTTGTTGATCATTGGCCTGGCATCAGTGGTGAACCCAACCATTGGCTGGAGGTGGTTGATCAGAATTGCTTCCATCCCCGGCATCCTTCTCATCCTGGTGTTCAAGGTAGGACAATCCCCACCCCTCACTGCACTGCCACTGACCTGATGTCTCCCCAGTCACCAAGAGGCATTGCCTTCCACCCCCTGCAAGGCTGGGGTTGTCCTTGAGTCCTCCTTTCCCCACTTTAGCCCTCTCACCCAGGGCCTTGGTAAGGTCCTGATGGCCTGGTGGGGCTGCAGACCAGCTGCTGGGGAGATGTCACCTTGCCAGTGATGGCTTGGCTTTGCTGCTCCCTGTAGCCCTTCAGCACCCCAGGTTCCAGTGTCCAGGATGCCAGCAGTACCCAGGGATCGGGGTGATGGGCCAGGCACCGAGAAGAAGACAGGCGAGGCAGGGTATGCAAAAAATCACAACTAATATCCTCAGTCTAGTGTGGCCACAGTACACCCTCTTCTGTCTTTACATTTTCTGTGGCTGAGAAAAGCAGCCTCGGTAAAGCGTTCACAGAGTGTGTCAAGGTTGACCACAGCTTCCCCAGGTTTACTTCTGCTTCAGAAATATCAGCCTCAGACATAAGAACCATCTTATTTGTGGGGGTGATGTGGAAAATCCCTACTTACAGTGTGCACAGGCACTGCAGTGCTGAGCTGTGGCTGGTGGAAGCCACGCAGATGTAAAAGCCCTTCCTGCAGCTGCATGAATGCACAAGTCCACCTGGGTGCTGCCTGGGGAGGTCATTGTGAGCGTCCACTTGTATAACTTTGATGTTTCGTTTCCCTGATTATTCTTGCCAGAAAAAAAAATGGATAGCAAAAGTTCTTAGTCCAGAAGAAAAAACAAGACCGAGTCAGCATAAGTACCTACAAAAAAAGGGAGTCTTTAATTCATATTTCAGTGATTCAGATGTAATTGCTTATAATTTAAAAGTACTTTATTTTGGAAAGAGCACTGGGTGTGGGTGAACGTTGTAAATGCTAGTGAAGAATGAGTTAGTTTCTAAATTTCAACTACGCTTTCCTTTTAATTAAAATGGCCTTGCTGTGTCTTCCAGGACTTTTGCTTAAGCAAGTCGCATGTGCCTCGTCTCATTTTAGAATGTCAATTAATTGAGGGTTGGTTTTTTTAAGCCTGTGTCTTTGGCTCCCTCCTTTCGTAAGTGCTTGACACAGGTGGCTCAGTGGCAGACCCCTGGGAGCTGGAGCAAGAAATGGATTTGTTGGGCAGGGTGAGCTCCCCAAACAAGGGATGTGGGGACCTGGAGGGGTCCCCAGGGCATGGCTGTGCAGGAGGACAGGCAAAAGGCTGCTTTGGCTCGTGGAGTGCCCCTGCTAACCTGACCAGGCTCCTGGGTGTGACAGGAAGCCAAGTAGGACAGGAGGGGTGCAGAAAGGCTTTCTGACACCGCTCTGCTTTCAGTTCATCCCGGAGTCAGCAAGGTATAATGTGTCCACGGGAAACATGGGGGCTGCCCTGGCCACACTGCAGAGGATTGCCAGGATGAATGGGGCGGCGATGCCAGAGGGGGTGCTGAGGGAGCCTGCCAAGGTAAGTTGAGGCTGCACTGCTGCCCAGCCCGTCCATCCAGGGCTTTTCTTTGGGAGAGACCGTAATCTTGGCCCTCAAAACAGAGTGGAGTTTTCAGCTTTTTTTCTCCTCGATTTGTGTTTGCTCAAAAAAAATATTGTGCTAAGAAAAGATTTCCTTCCTTTACCATGTAAAGGGCTGCTGGCAAAGCACGTTCTTCCTTATTGCCCATCCATCCCACAGGGGTGTTCCCTGGGCCATGAGACCTTGGAACTGCCCCTGGGGTCCCTCTCAGGGCTGTGACCAGGCAGGCTGCAAGGATCCCCACCATGAGGTCAACTCAGTGCTGCCAGAGGCTTCTCCCAGCCCCTGGCCTGGCTTGTCCATTGTGTCCCAGCACCCCAGGTTCCCTCAGTGTGGAGCCACGGACCAGCAGAAGAGGGTCAGAGCAGGAGGGACCATTTCACAGCTACCACCATCTGCACCTGTAAGCAGCTGAGCAGCTCAGCAGTTGATCACTGCTGGACTGAAATGCCCAAAAGTGTGTGGGAGTGTTTCAGGGAAGGCAGGAGAGGAGCCGGGGGCCAGGCTTCCCCCAGGCTTCTCCTCCTTACCCCCTAGTCTGGGCTCTGCTGTCTCATAGGTGGGAGGAGTTAGTCAGGTGGCTGCTTTGGCCCCCAAGAGAGGAGGATTAGATAAATCTATTGTCCAGGGCCTCAAAATTAGTATCCAGTTCTTTTAAGTCCCTTTCCTGGACCTCTTTGCTGCTTATTCAATCCCACAGGCACCAAGCATTGTCCTTAGCAACTCATGCAAGATGGTGCTATTGTATTGGAATTAATTAGGATTAAAGCTTCCCCAGAGTTTAATTGAATTTATGTAATGGACCCACATTGGCTGTGGGAAGCAGTTTTTTTAGTTTTGTACCCTCTCAAGCTTAACCAATGATGAGGAAAATAAAATAAAGGCAACCCAAACCACCCCTGTGAACTCCTGTCCCCTTGGTGGTGGGATGCTGGGGCAGCTGCCGACTCCTGGGGAGCAGCAGGGCAGGCAGGGTCCCCCAGTGCCTGCCTGTCTCTGTGCTCACTGGCATTTCAGGCCAAAAACTTGCTTCACAGGCAGAGCAGCACGCGGGGCAACAAGAGCTGACAGCAGCCCCAGCAGTGCTGACCCCATAGGCAGCAACCAAGGCCCCCTCTGGCTCCATCGTGGTCACACTGGGGCCGGACTGCTGGGATCTGTGGGACCTGCTGGGAGTGCGCAGGATATTCTTTATCCCCCACTTCCATCCTTTTTAAGGCATCCTCCTGTGGGCATCTTCTGGAAAACAGGGCTTTCTTCTCTGCAGGGTTGGTGGGGTGCTGTGTTGTACCACCTGTCAGTCTTGGCCACCAGCAGCCCGGGGCGAGGGCAGGGAGGCCTGGGGTGCCAGCTGCTGCCATGGAACACTTGCTCCTGTATAAAAGATGCCTTTTTTGTAACTTCTTTTTCTAACATATGATTTGCAGGAAAGGGGAGGAAGATTCAAGGACCTCATCCACCCCAAATACCTCAGAACCACTTTGCAGATATGGATCATATGGTAAATTTTTTTCTCTTGTTTACCACCTCATTCTCTCGGTTGAAAGTGTGCAGGGAGCAGAAGTCTCCCATTGACTCTGCCAATACAAGGCACCTCTCTGCCTCAGATGGTGACTGCAGATCCTTGGCAGCTGGAGGGGAGTATGCAGACGTGGATCACCACAGGTTTGCCCTGATCTCAGACCATTCCTCGGACACCCTGACTGGCTGCTATTAAGAGAGTGTCGTGGGTTCAGGTAGAGGCAGAAAAGGGCTGGACATCCAGGACAGTGCAGGGTGCTATGAGTCCTTCCTCAGGACAGGGCAGCTCATGGAAGGTTGATTGGGAACCAGGTGAGAGCCACAGGAGAAAGCCCACGCCCGCCTGCAGCATGCACCAGCCATGTACCCGCAGCTCCACTTCCCTTCTTGGTGTAAACTTGTTCTTCCCAAGAGGAGGACAAATGTACCACTACTGCAGGGCAGCCAAGGTCCCAGTGAAACAGGGTTCTGACAGAAACACATTGACCAGTACCAGTGCCACTCACTGGGGAAAATTAAGATTGAAGAGATGGGTTTCATATGCAATGTTCCCAGTAGCTGTATGCGAGGCTAATACATGTTTCATTGACTTTGCTGTCTGGAATGGAAATGTATAAATAATAGGTCCATGGGAACACATTGACCCAAAACGTTGCTAGCCAGGCCTTGAATTTTTTATGGGTTTTTTTTTCTTCTGGGCTTGTTAGGAGTGTTATGAAATATCTCTCTGTTTTTTAATCTTCCTTTCTCTCCTAGTCCTCTCAGGAGTTTCTGGCATGTTCTGGGGTTTGCATTCCCACCCCCCATGTCCCAAGCATCCCCTGCCTCCCCAGGCAGCCCAGATTCTGCTGGTTGTTTCTGAAACTGCTGGGGGAGATAAAAAAGCAAAAATTACTTCTCCACCTGCTTATGATTATGCATATGCTGAATTACTCACTAAGGACAAGGCAAGGCTACCATCACCAATTCTGTATTCTTGACAGACAGCCAGGGCGCAATGTGAGCCTCTCCAGCCAGTTAATGGGAACTCCTCTTGAAAATCCCTGGGTAGAAAGGATAAGGACTAAAAAATAACCTGGATATTTATTTCTTGTGAGCTGAAAGTGTTGAGGCCTGATGCTGAGACTCCTTGTTTCCCCAGGAAGGGGTGGTTTGGAAATGTCTCCACCTACAACCCCGCATTAGGAAAGGGACTGAAGGGGTAGGCTGTCCTCAGCAGGTCACCTGCTGCAGAGCAAGAAACAGAACTAAGGGGCAAGCAAAATGACAAGCATAATGACTGTGGTGGGTTGATCCTGACTGGATACCAAGTACCCACCAAAGCCACTCTGTCTCTCCCATGTTCAGCTGGACAGGGGAGAGAAAACAAGAATTAATGCTTGTGGGCCAAAGACAGGGAGAGATTGCTCACCAATTGCCATCATGGGCAAAACAGACTTTGCCTTGGGGAAATTAATTTAATTTATTGCCTATCAAATTAGAGTAGGGTAATGAGAAATAAAATGAAATCTGAAAAACACTTTTCCCTCACCTCTTCCTTCCTCCCAGGCTCAATTTCACTCCTGATTTTCTCTCCCTCCTCCCCTCCAGTGGAACAGGGGATGGGGAATGAAGGCTGTGGTCAGTTCATCACATGTTGTCTCTACTATTCCTTGCTCCTCAGGGGGAGGACTCTTCTCACTCTTCCTCTGCTCCAGCACAGGGTCCCTCCCACAGAAAACAATCCTCCATGAAGTTCTCCAGTGTGAGTCCTTCCCAAGGACTGCAGTTCTTCATGAGCTGCTCCAGTGTGAGTTGCTTCCACGGGGTGCAGTCCTTCAGGAACAGGCTGCTCCAGCCTGGAACCCCTTTGGGGTCAGAAGTCCTGCCATTAAACTTGCTTCAGTGTGGGCTCTTCTCTCCATGGATCCTTAGGTCCTGTCAGGAACCCACTCCAGGGCAGGCTTCCCTGGGATCAGAGCCTTCTTCAGGCATCCACCTGCTCCAGCATGGAGTCCTCCATGTGCTGCAGGGGCACAGCTGCCTCACCATGGTCATCGCCACGGGCTGCAGAGGAATCACAGCTCTGATACCTGGGGCACCTCCTGCCCCTCCTTCTTCACTGACCTGGGTGTCTCAAGACACGTTTCTCACACACGTTCTCGCTCCTTTCTCTGGCTGCAGTTGCTTTTGCAGTTTTTTCCCCTCACATACCTTATCCCCAAGGTGCTACCGCTGTTGCTGATGGGCTCGGCCTTGTTCAGCAGCAGAACTGCTGAGCCAGCTGGCATTGGCTCTGTCAGGCATGGGAGAAGCTTCCAGCAGCTTGTCCCAGAAGCCACCCCTGTACTCCCCACCCACTACCAAAACCTGGCCATGCAAACCCAACACAAAGATGAACTATGAGCTGGGGTGGGGTCCCCCAAGGAAGGACCTGGGTGGCAGGGGTGTGCCATGGGTGGGGTGACCAGTGGCCTGGTGGGTGCCAGAGCCACTGCTCTGCTCAGGCTAAGAGCTGGTGCATGCAGTGCGGGTCTCAGGGCACCCAAAACCTGTTGCATTTTAATTTCCTCACCTTCCCCATCATAGCTGCACCTTACTTGTCTTTTCTCCCCACAGGCTTGGCATAGAACTCGCTTATTACGGTGTCATTTTGGCCAGTGCTGAGTTACTGGAGCGGGACGTCGTCTGTGGCTCTGCCCCACCGGAGCAGGACCCTGGTGATGACTCTGAGGAGAGTCACAGCCCCTGCCACTGCCACTTGTTTGGGCCCTCTGCCTACCAGACCATGATCATCAGCACAGCCGGAGAGATCGCACGTAACCTCTTCTCCCCTTCCTGCCCTCCCCATCCCTACTGCAGACAGCCAGAGCTCACTGCAAAGGTTTTAGCTGTGCACGCGTTGCTGGCAACTTCTGGGACACAGGCCATGAGCCCATGGCAAAGGGGAAACGGAGGGCATTGCTCCCCAGGTGAATAATTCAGCTCCTGATGACAGCACAGGTCCTTCAAAGAACAGAGCCAAAGACCTCCTTTGCAGTTAGTACGTGCTAACAGCCTTGGTAAACTCCAGGGGAAATTGCTCCTAACTTAACAGAACTCAGCCTAGCCTGCCAAATTCCAAGATATGCAGATTTTGGAAAGTCGTAAATAAGCAAGGATTGTAAATAGTCAGATTGGCATAATTGAATTCATCACACAGGTGCCCTCCTTTCCAAGACATGGTGGCCTTGGGAGCAGATCCTGTGCTGAGCACTACAGTAAAGGATAGCTAAGTTCACAGGGAATCGACAGCAAACCAAAATGCTCTCTGGTGCAGCCTGCCTGGGAGCACTGGGGGATGGATGGTAGGATGGCCTAAAGCATCCATGTGGCACTCTTGAAAGAACTTGGTGTGGTGTGTGGGTTTAGTGTCACAATATGCCTGGGAGGTTCATGTTTACCCTGCATCGTGTCTCAGCAGCTGAGAAACAAAGCAATGGGGTGTTGGGTCCTGCAGGGGCAGCCAGGCTGGGATCAGTCCAGTGATGTGCTCAGGTGCCTGCTGGGTTCCTGGCTCAGTGGGGGACTCAGTGGGGAACACTACAAGCCCTGGTGCTTGGCTGGGCTGTGGCCAGAGGGAGGAAAACCACTCGGGCCTGTGCCGCTCCCCCAGGGAGTGCCGTCCTTGCATGGCTCAGGACAGGCATTGGAGCCCTGCCTCAGCACAGCAGGGCAATTTCAAAGAAGCACAGGCTCCATCATCTGAGGGGAAGGATGTGAAAAAAGGAGCATGGGAGGAAATTACAGGGTTTGGGAACAGAAAAAGAATTATAGAGTTTGTGCATTTTATAGAACGTGGTAGGCACTGGAGACGAGGCACACTGCATAAGGTCTATCAAGACAGGCAATCATTGCAGTTAGATGATCTAATGTTTTATGGTGTTCCTTTTTATCTCCAGTAAATCCTCTGAACATTCTTGGCATCAATCTCCTCGGAAGACGCCTGAGCCTGTGTATCACCATGGGATGTACAGCCCTGTTCTTTCTTCTCCTTAATATCTGCACCTCAAGGTATTCTCACTCAGACTGCGGGTCTTCTTGAGGGGCGTGCAGTGCTGAGGGCGAGACCTATGGTATTTTCAGGTCACCAGTCTGTCAGGCCAGTAATTCTTTTAGACCTGAAAAAAGCTTCTGACTAGTTCCCCTTCTTCCTGGGAAAACTGTGGCAGCAGATGCTGTGGTGCAGTGGTGTGCAGAGGGGCTCACTTGTATTACTGAGCCCACGGGGCTTCACCTAAGCATACAACAAACTGCTTTCTACCGCAGTCTAGAAAAGAAGTAATATTTTTCATTCACTTTTTTCCCCCCTTTCTTTTTTTTTGGCAATGCTGCATATGTCTGCTCTAACTTGTAGAGTCAGGCCCTTCATGAGACTCAAGGCATCAGGAGAAAGTCTGCTGTGAGTGCTGTAACTTGTCAGGACGCGTAAGATTGATCCCTCTCAAGCTGGTAGAGCTTAATGGTTACTGAAAATCAGGATGGCTTCACATTGAAGTGTCCTCTAAACCACCTGGTAGCCTGAAGGTTGCTCACCACAAGTGTACATCCCTGCTGCCTGCCCCGTGGGACACCAGTCCTGGAGGCCGGCTGGAATAGCTGGGAGCTGGAGTGGAGGCTGCAAGTAACTGTTAAACTAAATAAAACCAGCGTCAGGAAGCTCCCAGTCGTTCAGTGAGCTTCTACACTACTGTTGCTATTTTCAGGTTTCCTTAAAGCTGAGCCTGACCTTAATATCTTCTTGCACAAGTTTTATACAGGAAGCAAAAGGGAGGGACAGGCTGAAAGTCAAGTCTTGACCATGATGCTGAGGGCACCGTCTGAGCCACTCATTCCTCCAGCCTCTAACACTGGCTTAAAGGAAACCTTGCATGCAATAGCCTGTTGTCAAATATGCCTTGACAATGGACAAAGAAAAGATTCTACTTGTCAGCAATCAACTTTTCCTTATGCTTTCCCTTATATTAAGCTGGTAAAAGCCTTAGCACTGTGCATATATTAGGCTGTATCTCTGCTGATTGCTGCTCAGTGATACTAACTCTGCCCCACACGGCTTTCTCTCTAGTGCAGGCATGGTTGGGTTTCTCTTCATGCTGCGTGCCTTGGTTTCAGCAAACTTCAACACCATCTACATTTACACTGCAGAGGTGGGTCGTCCCTGAAGTTTGTTACGCTGCTCAGAGGCTTGAAGTGCTATTTGCATATACCCAGGAATGCTACCTACTTGTTTATTGACTAGCTAGAAACCTTTCCTGAACCAAGTATCTCTGGCTTCCTGGCCACACTGCAAGATCAGAGAAGGGATCAGAAAACCAGCTGGAGATGACAGACAAATTCTCTACTGAGCCGACTGTTGGTCAGCTGCTGAAAAATAGACACTATTTTTGAGGATATTGGGTACCACCATCTTTCAAACCCCACAATCTTTCCCCTCTCTAACCCCTGCAGTTAGAAAATAGACTACCACTAAAAGGAACCTTTTCCAGCACTTAAGGGACTCATGTAGCAGTACTGAGGTAGTATATGAGGATATGTATATCACTCTTTTCACTTAATGGAAATTGCTGTGTTCTGTCTGCAAATAGTTTTAATCCTTCAGAGAGCTTGTCCTTCATACAGCTTTGGAGCCACGAGTTCTGCAAGTTAAGTATGCACTGCTGCTATTTTTTCTTTTTTTTTCTTTTTTTTTTTTTTTTTAAAAACCCAATTGTATAGAGTTAAACGTATTTCCTTGCAAGTGAGTCAAGTGATACAGAGCATACAAAAGTAGCTCCCTGTGTTGGACCGATACTTCTTTTAATAGTGCACTATAATATTTAAACTTGCACAAGGCTTGAATAAATACCAAAATTTTAGTAGTTTTGATTGGTTTTGATGTAAAGAACATTGCTGCAACAGCCACATCATAAAACAATTCTACTCACAATTTAATCAATGGTCAAAACCAAACTTGAAAATCCCCTTTCAAGGCATGTGCCTGGACCCTAATTGAATTAACTTACTCCACTCACTTGGCCCAGTAAGGTATTTGAACAAAGGCTCATGTGAGTATACTTGCTAAAATCTGGAGGACTTAATAAAGGTAAACAAAATTCATACCTAAAGTGTTTTATTGGCACAGGTGTTTGGGAGATGTGAAAGATAAACTACCACAAAACACATTCTTCTAAGCCTGGAGGTTTCTTACTGGGATCTGTTTTTTCTTTCTCTTCCTCCTAAACAAAAGTGCTGTTGATAAAAATAAACAGGCAGTCTTGAAGGCTGCAGACAATGTCCTTTCTTCCTGCTTTCCAGATATGGGCCCAGCAATATTAATTGAATTCTTCCTTTAGCACCCAACTCTGTGACTTTGGTGTGAGTTGCCCAGTGTAGCCAGGAGAAAGGTGAGGGTAGTGTGCAAAGCAAATGCAGGGGAATCACATTCAGCTTTGAGTGACTTGCCCTAAAACTTGGGGCAAAAACTGAGCGATTTGTAATGGCTCAAGTGAGACCCAAAGGAGCCGTTCTTTCTTTCTTTCTTTTTGTTTCTTATCCCACTAGCTGCCCTTGATAACACAACAGGTTTCTCTGAAAACAAAAAAAAGGTATAGATATCATAGATCGGTGCCACACTAATCCGATTTCCTTCTGGCCTGTTGTAGGTTTATCCCACCACAATGCGAGCACTGGGGATGGGAACAAGCGGATCACTGTGCCGTGTTGGAGCTATGGTGGCCCCATTTATATCACAAGTAAGAGCATGCATGATAATGTTGGTAAATATTGTGATCATTACTGTCAAATATACAGAGAGATACCCCTGAAGTTCATCCAAATTAAAGGGTGTAATCAATCCCCCCCCCAACCCCGTATACAGAGTACTTGGCTGGTCTCTGTGATGAGAGTTATGCAGAGGTACATCCATCAGAGTTCGTCTTGGTAGTATTTCTTACTTCCTGAAAGCTCTTAAGATTCACATTGTTTTTCTATTGTGGAGTCTCTCAGCTGTTTGTGACCTTTAGTTCACTCTTAATTCCTAATTAAGTGCCAGCCTCCCATACCACCAAGCTCATGTTCGATGTTCTTTTGCCTGCAGGTCCTCATGAGCGCTTCTTTCATTGGGGCCCTGTGTCTTTTCTCATCTGTGTGTGTTGTCTGTGCGATCTCTGCAGTCACACTGCCCATCGAGACCAAGGGCAGGGCCCTGCAGGTGTGTATCACCACCCCAGCAGCTCCTGTGTATCTAAATGCTGTTTAGAGACGGGAGATGATGATTCAGCTGGAATCCAAACTGAACTCTCCTGAGGTTTCATAAGCCGGATGGGCAAGCACAGGAACATGCTGTGGCAGCAGCTTAAAGCACTGTTATCCCAGCTGCCTAAAGCTCATTTCTTGTAAAAGAACAAACCAGAATGCCAAGCTCCAGCCACCTCAGCTAACATGTGACCAAGCCCCTCTTCATCCTACCTCCAATCCAGACTTGAAGTTGCTACTTCACAGACACATGTTCTGGTTTGCCTGTGCTGCAAGGAGAGAGGACAGCAGATGCATGGAACACTTTAAACTACAAAAGCCATTTCTTCACCAAATTCAAGGCTATAGCCCCACCTCCATCAATCCATTAGCTAAGCCTTTAGGGTTAGCATTCTCTATAAAGCAATCAGCCAAAAATACTAAGCACAAAGATTAAGGAGGCAAGTTTAAATTCAGCCAGCCTCCCACGTGCAAGTCACACTAGTTTAATTAGAGAAGGGGGTGAGTGAGCACTTCTGTGATTCCACTCAATTCATCTGTACCGGCAGGGCATGCAGGCAGCATGGTCACATCACTCTGTGTCACTGCAGTCTTACCCGTATAAACCAGAACACCATGGGCTAAATAATCCATATTCTTTAGCAGCCTAGAGCATGGAAGATGATCGATCAAACTGGTTTATGAGGGCTTCAGAACCACACACACACACACTTCACTGGGTCACATCTTTTAAGGTTCCCCCACGGTGCATCACACAATTAACATTAGGATTTTAAGAGTTAACACATTAATTGCTGCCTGCTTCCTTAAATGACTGCCTTTTAGAAATGCATGTGCTTTATGGTTTTATGTAATTTAAAGTATCTGTATAATATTTCCTAGACAACTGGGGCGGGGATCAAAGTTTACATAAGGAAATGGACAAATCAATCTATTCTTCCCTTCTGGGTGAAATTCAAATCCATGCAAAGAGGCCAGAGATCCACTTAGGCCTTCATCAGGTTGGATTTTCATTAAAACTGCTTTAAACAGAAAAGCTTTGATTCAGCTACAGTTGGAATAACTTTGGCTAACAGCAGTTGAGAAAAATACAAGTGTAATGGTTCCTTAATGGGAATCTCTCTTTTCCTGGGGCATTAACTCAATGAATTTATTATCTTCCTTGTTAAAAATAAATTATAAACTCCAGCTGCTGGCCTTTACGTGGCACAAGTCAAAAGAAATGAAAAATAAAAATCTGTAGAACTAGTTGTGAAGGCAGAGAAGCACCCTTCAGATCTTAAAAGTCGTAAGTTGAATTTATCTCATGGTCATTTAAGAGGTTACATTTGTGCTGCGTAGACATTCAGGGATTGACAAATCATGACTGCTGAACATGTCATCCAAGGGCCTCACACAATATAGTCATCCAATCCACACAGGAATTTAAATACATGATGTAAAAGCTCTTCTAACAAGGCAATATTTAGTGCTAAGGCTCCAGGCAATAGATGTGTTCCTTAAAATTAGGTCAAAATGAACCAACGAAATAAAATCTATGTAAGTACATTTTTGTGAAATCTAGACACTGACATTTAAAAAGCAGATCTACTCATTTCAGTTTATTAGGACTGTATCAGTCCACTCTCAAAGCAGTCAGGGAACTGTCTGTCAGAAGCCAGACCTTTTGGATATATCCAAATGCATATTATTTTCCAGTGTATCCATTTCTGTTGGTTTTCATGTGCATTTTATTAATTTTATGTATTTTTTCTTTTCCCTTTTTAGCAAGCAAAATGAAAACAAGTGTTTGATGTTGGACTGGGCAGGAAAGAAAAATAAACCTTTGGAATCTGTCATTTCCTGTGAACTGCATTTGATGTTGATTGCTTCTCCATACCATTTCCATTATAAAAAAAAAATTGCAACTGAACAGTGTGAAAGTTCTGATTCGTATAGAAAAGTGGCAGATTTCTCAAAGATGTTCCTTTTCTTACAATTCAATAAATATATACTTTCTACCCTTCCCGTGAAGTGAGATGATGTCCTTACTCCTGTCAGTAGTGACACTGAACACACACACACACAAAATAATTTAAAATAAAATAGGAAACCCGTTCAGTGAATTGAGGTAAAGGGGGGAAAAATACACAAAGAAGATATGGTCTTCACCACAGCAGCTTGAAAGAACATAATACCTACCTCAACTCTTCCTGCATATACCATCTGCATGAAAGTAGCAAAAATTTAACATCTCAAACCTCACTGCAGTGACAATTTCTGAGGCTTGTTAGGGTGATGTCCAAGACCGCCACATAAAACGTGAGTCATATTTTTGCCAGGGGATTATTTAAAGAGAGACATTTTCAAGCAGTAACTAGGACTGTAGGAGTGCATCTACTCTCCTCTCTCCAGTGTTTTCCACTGGGAAAACAACTTGAGAGTGAAGCTGAATCGGTGCCAGCTTCACTTCTAAATGCACTAAGCCTCCTAATAAATCTGTGCCTGCAACTTATGGTCCACGGAAACACACAGCACCTTCCTCTGGAAGCACTGTTAAACTTGGTGCTGGGGTATCTAGGACTTCTAGGCTTTGCCAGATCTTTAAGATCTCAAATATTGCCATGGCAGCGCCTCTTTATTTTTTCAGTCTGCGCTCCTGTGGTGTGCACTGATCACACTTGTTTAGCTAGAATGGTCTCCCTCACTATCTTGTTCTCCTCAACCTCTCTTTATTTTTTTCTTGTACTCTAGGATAGTAGAATTTAAACCAATTCTCTTCAGGTAATAAAAAAATTCCACAAAAAAAAAAGCAAACCAAATCACAAAAGCAATAATAATAATAATAAACCCCCAATAAAACAAAGCACCCAAACAAACTAACAAAAAACATGAAAGAAAGAAAAAGGGAAAATGAATGGTAACTGAGGGCAACCTAAAAAAATCCACCACATAATCAAAAGCCATGTCAAACACCTGCTGCAAACACAACTGACTCATCTTTGGGAGCATCCGCAACATTTTAGTGTGCAGTGCCACCCTCTGACAAAGGCAGGTGGGCAGCACCTCATCTGGTGAGAGGCGAAACCAGGGTATTTTTTTTAAGTGCACGTGTACACTGCAGGGAGGCACAAACAGAACTTGTATCCAGTCTCTTCAGTGATGTATCCACAGCAGCACATCAGGGCTAAACAGCGCAAGTCAAAAGCAGGCTTGTGTACGCTCAGCTCTTCACAATTCCGGCTGAAAAATTCTGGCACAATCAGAGCTCAATTAATCCAAAAGATTGTCTGCTCTCCTGAACGCTCAGTTTTCATTTAAGATTACATAAATGAAAATTACAAGCCGATAGCTGGGGGAACCACAGACAAGTACATCACTAACTCTGCAATCTCTGAGAGCAAAGCCAACCATCCATGTTGTCAGAGCTTCTGGGAAGTAGACAGAACAAAATAAGGTAATTTATGCTGATCTTCTGGTGATTTTAACAGGGACAGATGAAGGGTTGAAGAGCAGTATCTTTCTCTTCAAACTTGTGTACTCCCAGTAAATAACAATGGTTACTTACACTGCTTACAACAATGGTTGCATTCTGACAACAACATACTTATAAATTTTGAAAAAGAGCAAGAACTTTTGAACGGAAAGTATGGTTTTTCCCCTCTTTAAACATACACAAAGACTGACTGATAGTTGCAAACAAACTTTTCCATCAACTTCATTGAACAGAGTTTTAATTTAAAAATTGGCGCAAACCAAAGTATTCTGTCCTTTACTTCCTCCATTAAAAGCTCTCAAACAAACAAGTTCCTTTTCTTCCATTTTTCAAAAGTTATTTTTTAATACCCCCCACCCCCTTACATTTTAAAATTCCCCGTAAGTTCTTTGGGGGCAACTACACTTTCACTGCACCAATCAGTACTGCAGGACAATAACATTACACCTTTTTTCATGGCTTGTGTTAAATACAGTACAAAGAGATCAAATTATGGCCAGCCACGTGCCTTTGGTAAAATTACAAGTCTGGTGAGATCACATTTTCTTCCAACTCAGAAAGCCACATGTTGAACCCATGTGATGTTTTGAAGTTCAATTCTATACAAACTTCTTCCTCAAAGCAAAGTTAAACAGCTGTCACCCCACGCAAATGGCAATTTCTGCGCTGCTCCAGAAAAGAGACGAAAATTTTGAACTTCAGAGAAGCTCTTCACACGCCTTGATCTCCACAGCTTTCTGTTTCAGATAAGGGGTAGATAGTCTGGTAAATATTCACAAACCTACAAGTCAAAACAGTGGTAACAGTGATAAATACTCTCAGTTTTTAAAAAACTTTTTGTAGTGACACATGTGGCTCATTTAAGCAACTGACGGTCTTCTTTGAGGCGTTTTTTCCGGGGTTGTACAAAGTCATCATCTGAGTCATCAGTGAGTTCTGTATTATCTTTTTCACTCTGGACATTGGGCTGTACAGGGAACTTTCTCTCAGGATAAAGGTTCCTTAGAAGTTCTTCAAAGTACGCTTCGAGTTTCATGCCGGCGTCGGCCACTTCTGAATCAGGCTGTTGGGTGAATTAACAACATCAGTGCATCATGAAGTAGCTTTGTACTTACATCACATTAGGTCTTTCAGGCAAAAACTACAGAAAACATCAATCAGCAGCAAGAATGGCACCTGTGGAACACATGGTCCCAAAGACCACAAGCCTGTAAAACAGAGTGTGAGGGTAGATCTTGCAGCCCACACCCTCAAGGACTTTTTTCACTGAGGGATTACCACAGAAGCCAGTCAGAAAAGCCATACTGCCTGGGTTCTGAAAGCTACTTGAAGAGATTCTAAAACCTCTTAAAACCTGACTGGGGGGCACGGTGGGGGGAAGAAGTTGTGCTATGCTGTGAAAGATGTAGGTGTATCTTCAGCGCGTTAGAATTTCTCTAGCCTACAGACAGTTTTTGATAATGGTGATACGTGGTAGACAGTTACTGTAACATGGAAGACTATGCAGTCCTAAAGTCATCCAGAGCCACCACAGCTGAGCAGTTTCCTGAAGCAGAGATCACCATGGCAGGGATTATTCCCCGCTGTCAAGGGTCACTAGACGAGAACCCCACTGAGGCCACTTAGAGAAGCCTTTATTCCCAGTGTCATTCTCTCCCATTTTGTGGTCCACTCAGTACCTGTAACCCTTTTTCACCACATGTTCCCTTACATGCAGTAAGGGATAATAATAGCAATCACTCAACATGTGACTTGAAATCATAAGGGGACTACAGAGCTCCCAGAATGAATCTGAGATCTGCAGCAAGGAGGATTAAACCAATTTTTAAATCAAATGCCCACCATTACGGCAATCATCGTCTTCTTTACCTGTTGTCCTGCCATTCAGCTAGCATGTTTGTTACAATTCTCCTTCCTTCTGTGGAAAGATCTCCACTGCATAGTCATCTAACACCACAGCAGCATTCAATGTGATCTATATTTTCACTGCAGTCTAATCATCAAAGTAAGTTTAACACAATGAATTCTTGCCTTGCAAATTCTACCCCGGTTGCAGTTTTCCTGAAAGCAACTAAGCCTACAAAACCTGATAAAGTATTTACTTTTCTAACCTCATTAAATTCAGCACAGTTTTGGAAAATCAGTCTGAAATCAGCCACAAAATCTTCTGGCTTTGTGTAGAATGAATTGGTCACTTCAAGTCTTCTCTTGATGGTTGACAAGTCCATAGGCTTTTTGATTATTTTGTAGTAATCAGGAACCTAAATGGAGAAAAAAAAAAATCACCAAATGCAGTCATCTTCGTTACTTGCTGTTTTACAAACCTTTAGACCTGAGGGAGCGGGCAGGGTTTTAGTCTCATCTTCAAAGTACAACTCTTGAGATACACGAATTACACTTTTAACATACACGCGACAGTTTCTGGAGTAACAGTGACGTATGACAGTTTTGCTGGTTAAAATATTCTCCTTGCAACGCCCATTTTAAAATCAAAGAGAAACAAATAAAACTTCCACCTACAATGACTACACATAATAGAGCAAATGACTTGGTTTGGACTTTATTTTCAGATGTAGTCAAACAAGCTATCTATTAAGACTTACTCTCAAGACCACCATATGATAACTGAAATGGAGAAGGTAAACGGGGTGCTCTAAAAATGAGGTTTGGTCATCAAATATGTCCTTTGAAATGGTGGCAAATTCCAGAGATATCAATGATTTTAACACTCAAACTGTGGTTGTAGGACTAAGATTTATTTTTTCTTTAGAAAGAATTAGGAATCAGAAAATAAGATATTAAATCCAATGGTAATGTTTTTATACTTTTTTCCTAACTAGATTCACATTTTAAGAGAAATGCTGTAATACGTGAATTTAGTAACACATGACCTCATATGATTAATTAATTAAACTCTTGTGCCATTTCTTATTATTTAACCCTGTGATTCTGATGTTCTTCAGAATTCCTATTCAAATGGAATAAAGGCTGCACAGGAGCATATTATTTACAGAATTCTTCCCCCCACTGGCTTATCTTAAAGAACATCTTTTCATTTGATCACAGTCTTCTGTGTATCCTTGGACTTGTAATGCACCCAAGGTATTGTTTACCATTTTAAACTAATAAATTTCAAGCTAATAATAATAAATTCAATTTCATATTAGTACTATGGAGTATCCTAATTCTCAACATCAGGTAGTATTTAAAAAACCCAAATATATCGCAATTCACCTTTTCAGTGATATCACTCAACACATGATATTAGCAGACAGGGGCAGAACTTACTTTTTGTACCTGTTTTTGAAGTATTAAGTAAAATTATTATTGGGGAATTTTACTTGTAAATCCCCTTCAACTTTCAACTTCCCCCTTCAAAAAAATTCAGTAAAATTAAACACCTTTAATACACTCAGTGTCTGGGGAACTTGACTTCTGATAATGGACTGTAACAGAACACAAATATGCCACTAAAAACATGGTAAATTTGCTACTAACATAAAATGGAAAGAAGTGAGGTACATACTGTGGGAGGAACTGGATCTTGAAAGGCAAGACTCATTTCATGACAGTAGAGGTATAGCAGCAGTCTTTCACACTTCTGTGTCAAAAAAAAAAAAAAAAGCTCAAGTAATTTGAGAATCCTACATGGTTTATACTACAATCACAAACTACAGAAAATACAGAACAGATGCTCAGTGTTCACCCTTCCTCTTTGTGTATACAAATATATTACACTAGATCCTGAGCTTTGAAAGAGATTCTAAAAACAGTTTCGTGTGATTTTATGCTCGCTGATTCCTTATCAGAATATTTACAGGACTTATAACTTACATCTCAAAGTAGAAATTGAGCACATGTAAATAATGGTGTGACAGACAGACAGGTTTTGGAGATGTGTCCTCCACACACCCACCCTCCCCACTGTGTCCTGATGGGTAATGTGGTTTGTCCTAAGATTAGAACACCAGGTGGGAATTGCAGGAGGAACTGTCTGGATGCTCACATAATTCACGCATTCCAGAGATGGGGGAGCTGTGATGATTGTGACTGACTTTGGTACACACTGGCTTGCAAAAGGGTATATAAAACGGTGCGGGAGACTGGACCAACTGGGTAAACTGATCTCCCAAGTTTGGAGGCAGCTTCCAGATGGATCCCACTCCAGCAAGATGCCTACAAGGTACATCCAGCCCTAGGACGGGGAACACTCACTTTTGGACAGGTGAATGAAAGTACTAAGATCACATACAGAGATAAAATCATAAAGCAGTTCCATAGGTGCTTTGCTGCTTTGTAATTGTGCTTTCAGCAAGGCTAAAGGCTCTAAACCTGCATATTTCCAATCAAACCTGCTTATGTTACAACTCTTTTAGAGCTGCTTATATTCTATACTGCACTGGCAATATTTAAACACTGTATTACCAATAAATCTAATCATAATCATCCATCTAATCAGTGCCATACTTCTCACACCTGACCGAGACTCCTCTCTACTACTCTGCTATAAATGGTTCCACATGTAGACTAAGACCCAGCATAAAATACTAATTTCAGTGCATTTACACAAGTTGCCAACTCAAACCAGGTAAAATACTGGTGAAAGTTTCTAACACAGCTCAAAATTGCTTCATCTTAAAAAACGTTATGAATAATAATTTCATCCTTACCCTACGGTCTATTGGCGCCAAACCCACAGTGTCTTCCAATTTTCTTTTTTCAGAGCTGTGAGTAGGTTTATCACAGTCATATTCAACTTCTGGCTTGGACAAATCCCGACAGAACGTACAAATCCACTCTCCACTAAAGAAGGAAAAACAGACACAGTGACCTTAGTGAGGTAGCACAACCCTGACAAAAGGCTTTCCACATATTTCTGGCCAAGATCCTAATTTGTTGGGTGTTTTGTTTTTTTTTTTCTGTGTCATGTGTTGGTTTGTTGGTGGTGGTTTTTGAAACACTACAAAAAGCAGAGGCTGCTGGCAAAAATGCTTTACTACAACTTTTTTTTCCTTTTTAGTGGCACCCGTGTTATTAATGATGTCCTAACAGAAAGATGGTTTATCTTAATAGACAGCAGGTGTCTACCTTTGTCAGTACTGAAATTTTTCACTCGAGCTCAAAGGGTTCAAGCAAAGGACTATTAAGAGCCCTTTTATTAACTACAGAGAGACTGAAGCAATCATATGGGTTGAACAGAAGGAAACATATCAGTGTTAAATGGTGAGAACTAGGTACTCTCTACAAGCTTGATCTATAACATATTACTAATCTATATAGATTACCCAAGGTAAGATTTTTCTGTAAAACTGGAAATATTTCACTCCCTAAAACCTTCAGATGTTCATGATTTTATCAGCTGGCCTAAGAAAACCGTGGAGATTTAAAGGACAGCATAAGATTACTACATAATCAGTTCTGCAAGCTAGGTTCACTGATTCCCTAACACAATTTATGAACCTTGAAGTTTTGATTCCCTAACACAATTTATGAACCTTGAAGTTTATGAAGAGTCTATGTTTTTAATACAGATCTCCACAAACGAAGAAACTTGCATGCTTGCAGGTAACCACAAGAGGGCTGAATTGTTACACAGAAGACAGAATACAGCAATAAAAGGGATCTGTGTGTATTTACTCTGGGGTATGTTATAATAATAATATCTTTAAAAAAGGGGAAATAGTTTCTGCAGCACCTTTTATTTAATTTTGATAGTAAGGCAGAAGAGTTTCCAAATTAAAAAAAAAACAAACAAACAACAAACTCTTTTTTATTCAGAATCATCCAAAGATTTTCACCATCTTATGGTGGAAATGGCAGTTTTAGCATACACTGGTGAACAAAAGGCATTTTACTACCATGAGACATTTACCTTCTACTGTCTTAACTGCCCAGAATTATTTATGACACTGTCACCTCTACACCCAGACTAGCATCACAGAAATGATGTGGCAGATATACAAAAATTCATACAGGCCATGACCTAAAGATCTTGTGACACAACCAAACAAGAAACAGGCTAAGGATAGAGAAATGATGCATTAAAACATCCAAGAATCAGGTAGGTTGAAATGAAGGACAAAAAGATGCAGCGACCTTGGGAATCTATACGGGATCATGGTTTTAAACTAAAAGAGGGTAGATTCAGATTAGATACAAGGAAAAAAATTCTTTCAGTGAGGGTTGTGAAACACTGGCACAGGTTGCTGAAAGAGATGGTAGAGGCCCTGGATACAAGGTCAGGTTGGGCAGGGCTCTGAGCAACCTGTTCATGGCAGGGGGGTTGGACTCGGTGGCCTATAAATGTCCCTTCCAACTTGAACCATTCTGTGATGGTATTAACCTCTGAAACTGCTCTATCCACCTGAAGCAAGAACAAAAACCAATCATGAAAGAAGAAGACTGTCAGCACTGACACAATAATAAAGAAATTATTTTGTGTGTTTGAAGGAACTAATGCTACGTGACTAAAGTTTGTTAAGTAGAATTACAGCTGCAAAAAAGAAGTAACCCCACAAAGATGGGACCAAAAACCTGGTATGTCAAAAAGTCAGAAGGAAACCTCAGCTAACCATTCTCTGAAGCTCAGGAACACGATGCACTTGTAGTAATATGCACCTTTACAGATCTGAACACCAGCCATGGAAGTGGGTTTTGCCTCCCTTGCCCTCAAACATCATCCCCTCAGTTTCCCCTCAACGATCCAGTAAAAAGGAGACATTTTAAAGACTTATTCTTGAATATTTAATTTTACCAGAAACAAAGTCTTGTAATACATAGTTTTCTGCCTTCTTAAAGACTTTTTTTTTTCGTGTCAGAATGGCACAAATATTTATTAGTTTTGCTTACTGTAACTTCACAAGGTTTTGCTTATGGCAGAAAGCTGTAACACAGTATCGTTTCAATAAAAACCCCCTGTGGTTTGAAGTCTTAAATTGTGAGAGAAACATTTTTATGTGCCATTTCAAGTGACATTTTAGATACACTCGCAGGAGTGCACTTGTTCAGAGTAGCACAGAGGTGATCAATGTGCTAATCTAAGTTGCTATCCAAATGTTTTACACCAGTAAGCTAGGCTGATATTTAATCAAAAAACCTAATATTTACAAAAGCATTAAACAATGAGCATGTTATGACCAATGTTTCTATCCTTTAACACAAACATGCTTTTTGCATGACATTTCCAAATTGGGAAATTGCAAAATGCCATTTATTTTAATCAAAGACTCTAATTCCAGAAGCAAACATTGGTAATGCTAGTTAAGACCGTATTTTGAAAGTCAAGAAACTGAGAAATGGTTTTGTAACAGCCAATAAAGAAACTCAACGCTTGTTTCAACACTGGCTGATATGTCAGTCACTACACATCCCATGCTTGGACTGTAGCCATATTTAACACCACCAGAGTAAGTGATATACTTATTACTTTATTACTTCAGATTTTTCCTATAGACATTTCTTAATTTTTCCTTTTTTTAAAATTTTTGTTCATTCTTCTTCTTATTAAGAAATGTTAAGTTATTTTTTCTCACCCTTAAAACATTTTATGACAGATTGGTAATTCTGTGTCCCACTTTTAATAATTCATGCCCTAGATGTAAGTGATCTTGTTTAATTGTCAAGTAAGTGAAGAGTTTTTTTACAGAATTTGTAGAAAAAAATACAATTGAACTGAAGTTTCGATGTAAATTCCAATTTTCACCAATTAATAAAACTTTAAAGAAAACATTGCTTCCTTTGAGACTGAAACTTCTTATCTTGGGTTTCACAAGACAAAGCTTGGGTTTTTAGTGCAATTTTAGGTGAGACTGAAGGGGTCGTAATTACCTTGGAAAGCTCATCAGTGAAGGGACATGACAAGAAAGATGGAATACTTTGGGACACTTCTCACAGCAAAGGAGCTCCCCTCCATTTTGACACACAGCACACCAATCTTCATTTGGATCATCCTCTTTTCTGCCCTCCCCAACGTGGGAGGGTCCTATCCATCCCGTTTTCCCGCTGGTGAACGCATTCTCCTGCAGGACCCCTGGCTGATCATCTGTGCTGTCTGGTGCATCTGTTCTTAAGATGGCTTCATCCGAAGTGGAATTATGATTGCCATCCAACAGCAATGAAGTAAGTATGGACTGCAGCAAGAAACAAAGCAAGCCAAACTATAGTACATATTTGAATTTACGTGGCCCTAACAACAAGCAAACTAACCCGAATAACAAATCTATATGCAAGCAGCCATACGACTTGCAACATGCGTGCAAAAATTATAACATACTATAATATCAGACAGACTTACACAAGAAATGAGCTATGAAAGGATATTTATTGCCCAATTATAAAAAACTAATCTTCGATGGCCCAAAAATCTAGCAACCTTATTTATGTATATTACTGCATTACGATTAGAAACATTTCCTCGCAGCACCTGAAAACTCGATCTCTGCAAGCTATTTCCCATCTTCCCAGATTTTCAATCTATAAAACTAGTCTGATCACGACAGTTAACTTAACTTAACAGTAGGGCTAGCCTGATTTTGATTTTCACCTCTTCCCCTTATTTAGCTTTTTTAGTTTTCCCCTGAAAAGTCCCCAAAAGAACACGAGTAGATTATTTTACTCCCTGTAAATACAAAATACCCTCCAAATAGAAAGGAAATATTTATAGCTGTTAATATTACATTCCGAGGCCGGGGTTCCTCATCGGTTTCTTGCTTCACTACAACAATTGGGAAATCAAAGTTCTCACTTGACGCATTTGACTCCTGTTTAATTCTAATGGGCTCCAACATAACAACTGGGACTTTGTGTGTAGAATCAGCTCCTGGTGGCCTGCTGGAGGAGCCAGAACTGTAAATGACAGGAAAAGGCAGGAAAAAAGGGAAATTAAGAATAAGAACTTCTGTACACTGGTGCTTTCCAGGACCTGGGGATGCTAAATCTATTTTGCTTCTTTGAATCTTGAGCACTGCAGTATTCCTTTTACAGAATTCACCATCCAAGCTTATTTCCTTTGATACATATTGAAAAAGCATTACCAAAAGGGAAAATTGTAATCGTGCAGTTCCAGAACTAGAGAATTACTCATGGTTTGACTTCCCATTAGTGCAAAATTTGCAAGCAATCTCCTTTTCTTTCAGATTACACATAAAAGAGGACTTCCACTGAACATCACACCACTTCGGAGGAGATGCAGTGGTATTTTGGGGAAGACCAGGGTTTCTCCAGAGCTGAACTGATCATTGAAAATGACACAACCAAATAAGGCATATAAAACACATATTTACATTTTCTTGGAAGAATTTCTTATAGCCTTGCAGCTCTACCAAAACTAGAGCCCTGCTTTTCGGACTAGATCTTTCTTTTTTCATATATTTAGTCATAAAAATGAAGAATTTGAAATCTAACAAAATTAATTCAAGTAGCAGTAGATTTTTTTAAATGCAAGTAGAAGACTCTTGAGACAAACATTTAAACTGTTCACAAGAGTCCTTCACAGAATTTGCCATGTAAATGGAATACAGAAAAACATATTCTATATTAAAAAGCACCTGCATTTCCAACTCAAGTAGGATGAATGTCATCTGATTTTTCTCTGCATGAAAAATTAATCTCATGTCAGATGTATATTGCAACACATTAATGGATCTGCACTCTTCAAACAACATTGTGTAAATATATTTGTTCATTAATATTCCATCAGTAATGGATAAAAACATTTGTGTAGACTCTCAGTAGGTATCTAGTGCTCACTTAACAAACTGTATTGCGGCAGAAAATTCTTAACAGCCCTCTTTGTAACATCAGTTCCTTACATGTGAAGTAATTTATAGTTCCACAAGGACTTCCAATATTCAACTTTTTCATTTAGCTGATTTTTCTGAATTTAAAACCTAATTTAAAATTGGTATTCTTTTAATAACCAACCTAGCCATCATTTATGGTGTTAATACGTTTTTAGATGTGCTATTAATACATTACAAATGAAATTACTGCTTTTAGAATGCAAAGAGTGCTGTAATAACCATCAGGCCTGACCTGTTAACAGAGAAGGTGAGGCAAATTGACATCTATATACGCATTAAAGAGAGAAGAGACTGAGGCATGTTCTGTGGAGGTGGAAGTTACATTTTCTTCTCTCCCACTCTTTCCTTACCTCTCTCTGCTCCCAACACTGGAGGCACTGGGTGAACGAATTGGAGGGTGTACGTTCGTCACACCGATTCCTCCTAGGATAGAACAATCAGGTTAGAACAAAACATGGGTCTGTGCCAAGTCTGAGTCAAGGTACACAGGTTTTGGGGAAAATTTCTCCTGCAGCGTCATTTATTTAACCTTTATCTCATTTAATATATATTTACGAGAGGATGAGAAGCATGGGATAATAGAGGGAAGGATATGCCTAAAAAGGGATCCATAAGTAGGCTGATGGGTCAGTACCTTTGCCTAGCTGACCCCTCCACCTCATCACTGCAGTTTGTTTTGTCTTACTTTATCAAATTCTAGCAGATCTCTCTGGAGAACTGCCAGGAAACTTTGAGCTGGTGAGTAGGAAGAAGTCTGTGGGACAGATATGAGAGAGACCAAAGGTCTGGGGATCAGGACCAGAGAGCCGAATAAGTCGTGAAGGAGATTTTTGCTAAAGACTTATGAAGCAGATTTTTGTTGAGCATCAGTCCTGAGAAACCCAAGTGGGCTGTTTGTGCTGTCTGTGAATGCATTACCTACCTGTCTCAGGTAACTGCCTGGGTCTGTGAATGCCATGTGAGTGCATGAATGTTTCATGAGTGCTCTCTGGGAACTCACTCCCACTGCCTCGCTACAGGCCAGATCAGAAAATGGGGACAGCTGCTGATGGCCACCAAGCATGGTGACAGGAATCCCCTGCATCCTTCAGGTCCACCAAATTTAGCCACCCATCACCATAACTTCTCTGCTCAAGCTGTGTCAGTGCTGCACTACCCTTCTCTGAAAAACATATTCTAATATCCAAATTGAACTTCCCAAGTCACCATTTCTAATCTCCTGTTCCATCCTATCTTGCTTTTTCAGGCACTCTCACCACGGCTACTAAGTTTTCATTTGGTGTACACCTGAGAGTGTCACTTTTCTACAGATTTCTATCCAATGTGCTAAAATCTACAGGTTTTTTCCTTTCATGTTTGTACGATCTGGTCACTTAACTTTCGTTCACAATGCTAAAATATTGTCTCAACTTTACCTCCTACTAGGGTTTCTACAACTTCGTCTCATTTTCTTATTTCTGATCTTTGATATAAAATAGAAGTAATTAATTCTGATATCAGTGTTAACATTGCCACATTAGACTTTTTAATTACACCACTTAAACAGAAAATTGCACCACATTTCAATTACCTGAGAGGCCTGGTGATGGCACTGAGGAATTCGGTGACTGCACAGTCCTGTTTGAAGGGGGTTTTGGCTGATTCTGCTCTGCAGTGCCATCCTTCCTTACAGCATTGTCCAGTGTGATGTTTCCTGAACAATCAATCTAAAAGGTGGGGAAGTGAGGGGAAGCAGTTAGTGTTGGGAGGGGAAAAAAATCCTCTCCAAAACAACAAAACCCCATGCCTCTGTTACAGTGTTATTTTGAAGGTGAAGACCAAAACGTATTTCATATAACTTTAACCATCCAAATGTGAGATGGTTAAAGTTAGACTTTAAACCAGGTCATCTTGCTTTCTCTAAAAAGAAAATGAAATAGCCAAATCCAGACAGTGCTTCATTTTAAGATCAGATGATTCTGTAAGTGCCAATTTTTCTCCACCGGCTTCAGAGAAGGCTGTATCAGACAGGCAGTTTTCACACAATTAAGTAAGAGATGATTTTTTATCTCCACACCTTCTTTAGACACGCTCACGTTATATACTCTAAAAAAGATAATAAGCTATACACAAACTACCTGTTAATCCACTAGTGTTTAACAGGATTGGAAGAACCTCAAAGGACACTCAATCCCATCTGTCCCACATACCTTCTGGACAGAGGCCATGCATATTGACTCAAAATGCAAACCGCAAACCAACACTTGTTCTTTCCACCCATGGCTCAGGTCAGATAACTGAACTTTCTTTAGAGGCTCCCAATTTACCATTTCAAATTTCTGTAAAAATTACATATTCTGGTTTAATAATGAGGAATGACTTCCTGAACTGTTTGGTTTCTTCCAATATGTAGAGACAATGTTTGATAAGAAAACACCTCACCTTGGTATCAGTTTTCTCAGTGTACATCACAAATCTACTGGTTTCAAACACACTGACCACTAATATTTCTATTTGTGAGCTAGAAGTAGCCCAAGTGGATGCAGAAGCCTTGGCAAGGTCAGCATATTTATAGTGATCTGGGCCATGTTTCTTAAGAGCACAATGCAATCATATACAAGTAGAAAAGGTTAAAATACTGTGAACAAAAATGAGATAAAACGCTAAAATGTCTCACAGACTCAGCAGTTTTATGACCATGTTGTGTAGTTCACCTTTTAAGCCTGACAGATACTGTGATTCTGTACTCTCTGTCCTCCATTTTAATAAACGGAACACAGTTCATCATTGAGGACAAAGCACAGGCGGGATGAACAGGAAGGAACAGCAAGTTACCACTGGAAAATTATGGCATTTCAGATATCTACAAACCTTAGACCACAAAAAACAGGGTTGACAATATCTGAAAGAATAAGAGTCAACGGACTAAAACTCAACAGTTCCAACATGGACCTCTGATAAATATGTACAATTCAGAAAAACTATGAGAGAGAAATTTAAGACAAGATGATCTTACGATGCTCCTTTTATCACCAGCTCACAAGCATGTTAGGGGATATATGAAGAAAAGAAGTACCAAAAAGAAAAGATATGAGGAATATATCCAGTAAGCCAACCATTAATACTTTCCCAAGATAGCTCTTTCAATTAGTGAAAAATACATTTTAAAAATGTTGAACATTTACCAGAAATACCATCAGCAAACTGGTGTTATCTATGGACACTGGTAAATGAAAGCTATGCTAACATATTTTTGTTAGTATCATTACAGGGGGAGAGAAAAAAATATGCACCATCCAAATAAACAAGTCCAATTACAATTACAAACTGTAATGTTATTTTTCTTAGCTGTCTTCCAAGAACAGCTCTGAATACTTACAGCAACCCTGAATTGTTTTCTCTACCTGCCTCATTTTGACAAACACAGCAAGAATTTCAGTTTATATGGTTTCTACTGCTCACAAACATTAAAACCTACTTCAAAATAGAATCAATCCATCAAACATTGCTTCTATGTTACACTTACATCAGGGAGAGATGGCAGATTATAGGAGCTACCCACTGGGGAACTCAAATCTATCACAGGGGGACCATATGTCTTCCCATCACATCCAACAGCACTAGTGATTGTGGGGCTGGATGGAGTCGATGTTGTGCTGCTCGCAGTTGTAAGGGCTGTTGAAGTTTGTCCACTACTGATCTGCCACTAAAAAAAGGACAATAATCCACAATGAAGCATTATTTTCTTTGCAACAGGTCACATCTACTGAATATACTGATAAAATGAGCAGCTTAGTTCAGGAAGCTGAATTCAAACATAAAATCCTGATATACTCTGAAGTTATCTCATTTCAAGAACCAATCTTACAAGACAAGGAAGATGACAAGTAGCTGAAAACTATGAATAGAAGAAATGAATGCAAATTCTTAAATTCAAAGCTATACCTCAATGCTAAGTATCTATTAATATTTCATGCTGCATTGACAGTGTTGTGGGAAAAATGTAACAGTTTTTGTGGGAAAAAAAGCATTACAGGTAATAGGCTGAATGCACAACTGCTCCAGCGTTTTACTAAGTAAACAGCTACAGTGTCAGTGATTAAGAATTTGAAATGCTGACTGGATCTCTACCCACATATACATTTAACAACATGATATGAAGTGCACTGTCAATTCAGACTAAATTTCCTTCTCATTTGGACGTATGCAGTTTTCAATGACTTTAACGGAATTTCATGGCTACCCATGGTAGGCAAAATTTGACTCCCCTCAATTCCTTTTCAGTCATTCTATTTACTGGCCTCTAATTTCAGAAAGTCATTACCAGATAATGAGAATTCTTTAAAAGCTTGCAGACAGGCGAATTTAATTTTCAGAGGCACAGAATAGAAGTGACTTAGTTTTTGTTCCTACAGGTTCTTTTAGATATTGCACAGCTTTCTTTAATTTAGTTGGAATTAGTTCTTTGACATCATAAGCATTGCAAACATGAATGGTATTATAACACTCTTCAGGTCAGAGATTTGTTTGATCCTTCCCTGCTTACCTCTAGTGACATGATTTTCTCTTCCATGTACCTAAAACTCTTCTGTTAATACGCTGTTTATTTAATAAAGATGAGCCTTCCTGAACATCCAGAAAACACATGATGTGTTTTTACTTCTGCCCCAGTTCAGCTGCTGATTAGCTGGGCATTGATCAGTTTTACTCAGCAGTGGTGACACAACTGTGGTCTTTCTCTTCTCTCCTCACCTGAGGAAGTTCAGACTTCCCATACTTCTGGCGGCTTTAGATTTTTAGTCAAGGTTTTACCTGGTTCCTTGTGAAGTCACTAACATCCAGCTCAGCTGAGATTTTTTGTCTATTCACTGATTGTAGTGTGCAGACCATGCCCGTGCTAAGTTTTGTGTAAGAGGTCAGAAACCACAGTAACAGCAAACAAGAGAATAAAACACCTACACAGCACACACAGGGGATCACTTCCATAATGCTTCAGCTGCTTAGAACTGTCAAAATGAAAGAAACTTGACAGTTTCCTCATTAAGAAAACTGTGGGTATCTTGTCATAGGGAGAAAAATTCAGTCTCCGTTCTAATTGAAAAGCACTCTGGAAGCACAGTATGAAAGATGATAAGAAGCACATTTGATGTTTTATTTCTACATGGCGAGTGAAAAAGGAAAGAATCTCTACCTGTTTTATAGCTTGCTGTGCCAAGAATGCCATTTGCAATGGGTTGGGCTTTATTGCTTGCCTTGGTAGGTTCTGATTTTGGGGAAATCTCATCTGTTGTGCAGGAAGAACTGAACCATTGGGCTTGGGGCTTTGATTCTGAAAATGAATCAAGCGTGGAGGTGCCTGCATAAAACAACAAAACCAGTTCTGCAAGTTAGCTGATATCTATTCAGTGTTCCAGACATTTTTTACTAAGTGGTCCTTTTGAACCTCTGCATCTCCTCACAAATTATATGCAAACATATAGTTCCACATTATTTATCTGAATGATCACAGAACACATTGATTTTCAATGTTAAAACCAAAACCTAGTAGATAGTTTTGAATTATTCTCATGTAATAAAGGAAGATAGATCACAAGAGCCAGTGACAGTGTTTCCAGGTTTGAAAATTATGTGGGAGAATCACTGAGTATTATGCAAAATAGACATGGAAAAAAATTAATGACAGATTCACTTTTTGATCATTTGACCAAAATGCAAAAAGGCAGCTCAGCACTATATAAGGCTGGATACTCTCTGATTATTTTTTTAATGAATAAATACAGGGTGAGTGCTACCACACATTTTCCCAGGCAAGTTTAAAATGCCCATTCAATACTCAGCAAAGAAAATATTCCATAACCCATCTAAATAACCATGTGCTGAAGATGAAGCTATCTGAAATTATTTATCTAGATTTTATTCCTTTCCTTTTTTTTCCCCTATCTTAGCTTACTTTCTCCTTCAGTGCCATGGAAAAAAAGAGACTCTTCTCCAGAAATAATCGTAATTTACCTGATGAGAAGCAGGAGGTTGCTGCATGGCTCCTGGCATTCTTGGATTTGGTAAGACTACCGGACCTGCTCTGCGTTGAGCTTGCTGTCTCTGAGCCATGACCTGCTGCTGCATGTGCTGGAGTCGGAGCTGAGCTAAGCTTATCTGTGTTGGGAACTTGGATAGCTGGTTTGAAGGTAAACCGCCTGGTGGCTGTAAGTTTGGTTCCATCACAGGGCTCTTGGGCACATGTGGTGGAGTTTCTTTATCCTCAATTACCAGAGAACCTATTTAAACAAAATAAATAAAATCAATACCAAAGTATGGCAGTCAGCAGAAATGCCGTTTTTCATAATTAGATCCTTTTATAACACCACTCATTACTGTAATGTAAAGAACGGATAAACACGAGATAAGGGATTCCATTTATTTTGTTTGCTCCCCTGAAAAAAAAAATGTTGCATTTTATAGCAAACTGTCTTCTGCTGCAGCCTCCTCTATACAGTGGTTTCTCTTGGGAAGGTGTCCTGGCCTGTCCAGAAGAGCAAGGAAGCAAAGTTTCATTGGGAAAGGGTATCCTGATCTAATCATCTGATAAAAAGATTTAACTGTATCATAAAACCTAAAGATATTGTGATCCTTTCTGGCTTCTGAGTCAACATCATGGATACTGAAATAGTTAAATACTCAAAGGGCATTCTCAAGTGGTACACAGGACCAATTCTAGGATGTGATGGGCACCCTCCAGAAGAAGTTTTATCTGTCTCCACTAACTTAGAAGGAAATTTGACTAGACAAGTAACTTTTAGAGATTAATGGTGGGTGAGAGATGTTATTTGAAGACATATATAATGTGATTACATGAAACATAGGCAAAATTCTGGCTACCTTATCCAAGGAGCATGAATTCCAACTAGAACAGTTTGTTTGATTCAAGGAAATAGCTCACTGCTTGTAGAGGAAAAGACAATACACTTTCTTTCTTTAAAACAGAGTGAAGTTGGTAAAAATATGGTACAAGACTGAGAGTTAAAAAATTCCAATGACCTGCAGAAGGCTGCACAACAGCTTTTCAATACAAGTGGGAGATAAATATCTCATATTCCCTTCTCTCCCAGAGATTTATGGCTGCTTCCCAGGAGAGTCTATCTCATGAGGATGGTGCACCACATGACAGTTGGTAAATCCTTGTTACATAACAACTCGAAATCACTCTTTGCCACTCCTCTTCTTATATCCATGAGTCATCTGTGGAACCTGTGCAGTCTAGCCTGACTCAGTTGGGGACAGATTATCTGAAGGGGGAGGAAAATTTTTGCGTTTTATATTCCTCTTTTTTCATCCCAAGAGCTGAGAAACCGTGCAGGTGGCATCATTCTACTTCCCCATCTAGCCATAGGCAGAGAGGGAGGCTAGCCAACATACTGCAGTGCAGAACAGGGCAGCAAGCCAACGTCAGTAACACTACTTTCATACTGACACCTGGCGATTTTGGTGTTGCATACGTTTTAATCATGATTGTACCACATCAGTCATTAACAAAACTATTAAATACGGTAAACACAACGGAAAACCCCCACCAACCTACTGCCTAGTACCCTTTATTAAGTCTGTAACGGGTCTAGTCAATGTTAAAGTGAGCAGGGGAAAATGCAAATTAATAACACTTTTTACCATATATGACTGTATGGAATATTTCACTACAATCAAAACAGATCTGTCTTATTTTCTTTCTCTAGAAAAAGATATACCTTGACAAAGAATGGTATTGACTGTACTACAATCAACTGTCAAAACCATACTGCACTTCCGTTTTATTCTGTCCAAGTCTAATTACAACCTCAAAAGTCTTTCCTGACTTAATGTCTGTACACTGGTAGAGCACTTTCTGATGAAAGGCAGAAAAGGTCCCATAGGTATCTCATAAAGCCTTCTGCACATGACAGAAAAACAAAAATGCCCATCAAACTAATAGTGGACAGAGAAAGAAACCATGACAGCAGTCAAAATCCTGAAAGACCGCTAAGACCTTTAATTCCTGCTTCTAAGCTGTTGAGTTCCTAGGGTGCTTTATGTTCTTCGCTGACAAGCTGCCCTGTGGAAAAGGACCTCGGGGTGTTGGTCAACAGTGGCTGAACATGAGGCACCAGTGTGCCCAGGTGGCCAAGAAGGCCAAGGGCATCCTAGCCTGTGACAGAAAAAGCAGGGCCAGCAAGACTAGGGGAGTGATTGTTCCCCTGTACTCAGCACCGGTGAGGCCACACCTCAAATCCTGTGTTGAGTTCTGGGGCCCTCACTACAAGAAGGACACCGAGGAGCTGCAGCGTGTCCAGAGAAGAGCAATGGAGCTGCTGAAGGGTCTGGAGCACAAGTTTTATGAGGAGCGGCTGAGGGAGCTGGGGGTGTTCAGCCTGGACAAAAGGAGGCTCAGGGGAGACCTTATTGCTCTCTACAACTACCTGAAAGGAGGTTGTAATGAGGTGGGGGTGGATCTCTTCTCGCAGGTAACAAGTGACAGGAAGAGAGTAAGTGGCCCCAAGTTGCACGAGGAGAAGTTTAGATTAGATCTTAGGAAAAAATTCATCATAGAAAGGGTTGTCAAGCATTGAAACAGACTGCCCAGGAAAGTGGTGGAGTCACCATCCCTGGAAGTTTCCACAAAATGTGTGGATATGGCACTTGAGGACATGGATTAACTGTGAACTTGGTGGTGCTGCTAAGTTGACAGCTGGACTTGATGATCTTAAAGGTCTTTTCCAAACCTTAACAATTCCATGATTCATTAAACTCAGGCTTTCAGGCAATCACACAAGCAGGTTAATTGCAAAGCAACCTGGTTCTGCAAATCACCAGTATAATAAAACCCCAGCAGCAATTTATAGCTGTAAGAAAAACTGTAAAGACCAGTTTGGAGACTAGCTCAAAATCTATTACGATAATAAAGATTAAATACTTTTGCAACTCTGTTAAAAACATGCTTCCTCCTGAATTCCACCCCACAACTTCAGGAAAGACCATATAAAAGCCAGACAACTGTCCAAAAGTAGTGTTGTCTTCCCTGTCCTTCCATTTTATTTTGGCATTTCCCCCCTTCTCTTCATCTCAGTTTTCCAAGGCTTATCCTTTGGCATGACAAGGGAGCAAATGAACACTGGACATTAGGAAAAGGTTCTTCACTGAGGGTGTGGTCACTGGAACAGGCTCCCCAGGGATGCAGTCATGGAACCAAGCCTGCCAGAGTTCATGCAGCCTCTGCATCATTCTCTTACTCACATGGTTTAGTTTTAGGTAGTCCTGCGAGGAGCAAGAAGTTGGATTCGATGATCCTTATGGATCCCTTCCAACTTTAGATATTCTGTGATTCTGTATTATGCTGCTGCTATGGGTTTCAGCTTGGGAAGATGGGACTGAAGTAGAAGAAAGGGCTGAAAGATGCAGAATGAGACCGAACCCTGGAACCCTTTCTCTTAGGATGTGAAGTAGGGTTATAGATTGTGTTCCTTGTTTCAGAAGCCAGAAGTTATGTGTATTGACCAGAAAACTGAAAGCTGCCATTTTCACCATCACATGTACCATTTGAGCAAGGTAGAGTTTGTTAATACTTTATCATAGGCATTCATAAATAAAAATTTTCCCCATGCCATGCACTTCAAATGTTTCCTACAGGTAAGGAAATAAATGTAACATAGTAAATCAAGAAATGAATAATGCAGAGGCTATCTTCACAAAAAAAGAAAGCTGCTTTCAAAATAGGATCAAGTCACCAAAGGACTAATAAAAATTTATCGTACCTAGATTGAAAATATTTTGAGCCCAGAAGCTTGGATCACAGTGAAACTGGATGGTATTGTTAGTCACTGGTGAAGGATCACACCTTGCTCGGAGAAGATACCGTAGTCGATACGTAATCTAGAACAGGAACAGAAACAAGACTTTTTTTTTCCTTTGCGGCCAGAGCCATGTATCTGAACAGCATAAAAAACCCCAAACACACACACATACACACACACAAAACAAACAAACCAACCAAAAAAAAAACCACCCTGAACAAGCCCCTAGAGAACTGAGGTTAAAGATAGAGACACTTGTCCAAGCTACATATAAAGAGATATTTTTAAATTCTTTCCCTTATTCCTAATGTAGTTTTAAAAAGAAATCAACTACTGTCTCAAAACCCAAAAAAGTTCTTCCCTGTAGAAATACATATCCTCCCACAAACTTGGTCATCACATTTAATGACTTTAAGTACTTGCAAGTGAAATACAGATTCATGTAACCATTGTTGTGTTCCCTGTCCCCCAAATCTATATTAGCCCATTCATTTTTCTTTCAAAGTATGCTATCCATTTGGCAACAGGTATCAAGGCAGGGAATTTTCCTTTGTACTAGATTTAAGTTTTCTTCAGACAGACAAAGAACAGGTATCTATAAAGTCTGTCTTTGAAAACTCTCAGATTCACAGATATTTTCAGATTCTCCCAACACCTTTGTTCCAAAGGACTGGGCCATGATTACACAAGAGAACATCAAATGCTCAGTATTAATTCTAGTTCCTAGAAAGAAAATGTTTTCTCGTAGTTGCTTCACTAGAAATATCAGGCACTAATATACAGAAATATAACAGGAATTAATTTTAGAATCACACACAGCAGACACAAAAAAAAACACTTGAGGAGATCAACACTTGTTTTCTTGAATTATAGATTATTTCCTGGAAAAGTTCAAGAGACATACTTAGCAAAATCATCTTAACTGTTTCAAATTATACTAGTCTATTGGGTTTTTCTACAGTGCAATTTTATAAGAGCTTCCAGTTTACAAGTTTTTCTGTCAATTTTAGGCAGGACAGTTTAAGACCAGAAAAACAAAATTAGCAAGACTTAAGTTTTACTAATGACCATGGAAAATTTTAAGTGCACTACTACTATTTTGAATACAGATTTCTTAGGATTTCTGTGTACACTCCCAGAATCAAGTATACGGCACTGTAGAAATTCTTGTCTTTTGTCCCATTACCAATACTGGTCACACACAGTTCTTGTCATAGTTCGCTCCATTATTTTCCTATTACTGTGCACACACATATAACTGTAGATAAACTCATGACTAGACTAGTTACCTCCTGTTAGTAGTAGTGGTAGCTAACAGGACTAGATTTTTCCAGATGCCCACAGACAGGTCAGCTACTCAACTCCCAAGTGACACCAACCTTTCGAAAGCTCAATCTGTTATTTTGAAAAATTTTTCTCATTTGGTGAGGTGTTATGGGCTAGATGGTCCTTTTCTTCAACTGCATAATGTTTATATGATTAAGATGCCTGCAATGCTACTGGTTTCCTTACTCACATAGAAGACTCTCTGTGGCAACATGAAGCGTCCTTTTTCTCTATTTAATTTTAAAAAAATGACTTGCTGAGGCAATATAAGGCAGGCAAGTGAATTTAACTACTTGGAGTTGATAAAACCAAGTAATATTCCACTATTTGCTATAGCTTGCAGTATCAACAAAGGAAATGAAAAAGAATAAACTACCACCAAAACCCAACAAAAATCCCAAACCCAAACAAAAAAACCCACAAAATCCCCTGATAGGTGCTCAACTAAGCAATGAAAAAATAAAGAAAAAACTTTGTGAGCTCATTATGGGAACTGGTAAAAACAGATCTAGCGTCTTTCCCCAACAAAGTCACAGGTTTCTGTTACCAGGCTAGTACAACCTAGTAACCTTTGGACAGATCATGGTCAACATTTGGTTTGGTTGTTATTTCAAATCTTCTAGGATTTCTGTTCACTATGTGCGAGAGCACATGCACTCAGACCCCAAGTGTCATTACAGCAATGAAATATTTAGCTTTGCAACTGTTTGCATGGACAAACAAAAGCCTCAGCTTCATTTTTATCCATTTTGGAAGACTTTCAGTGGGAGACAAGTCTGACAGAACAAAAAACCACAGTAATTTCTGCATTAAAACGCTAGATATGAGACACCGTGATATATACCATCTTATAAGCTAATAACTTAGAAGTTGTAGCAATTACTGATAAGAAGTGCAGTGATGATGTAGGACACACAACTTTTTTTCCCAGTGTTTCAGGGCTTCATAGGTTTCAACCTACTGAAAAGGAATTGCTCCTACTTCTGCAGACTTACAACAATTCTATGGCAGTCTAACAGGAAAAAATCATGGCCAGAGAGCTAAATTATTAGAAATATTCTGTGTTTATGGTTAAGAGAAAACCATTAAAAACTATATATAAATATTCCAATACGCAGAAAATCATTAAAAATTCTAATACCCTAGTACTACTGACAAGCACGTGTATCTGCCTAAACTATAGTGTCTAAGTTAATGGAGAGAGCTATCTTCCTAACCTTACCAAGCGTTTGCTGTACAAGAGTGCTGTGCTGCTCCCACTGGAAACTGCCCATTTGGAAAAATTCATGACATGTTCCAGCTGTTTAGAGAGACCCGCTACTTCCTGTTGTTGCTGCAGAAGTTTCATCTGATGCTCTTTTGCCAGAGTCTGCAAGTAGAAAAGCAGTTCCAGTCAAAGGGTTCAACTTACAGTTAGCAGGCACTAGCTTTCATATTTGTAGTCCACCATGGTAAAGTGGTTTCACTTTCTGTGCTAATTCCCATTTCCTCTTACAACACATTTTCATATATATACGTGTGTATGTGTGTGTGTGCCTCTTTATATACACACACGTTTAAAACTGGAGGTAATATTTTTCCAGGTATTCATTCTAGACAGTTCTATCCTGTGATTTGCTATTGGATTGTTGAATTTATGAAAATTTCTGATGGGAACACTTTTCACGTGTGATGCATAGAATTATGACTTGCAAAAGCATGGAGCAAGAAACTGGGCTCAGAGAAACTGCTGACTCCCAAAGCAGAGAAGACAGATACAAACAAAACAGCAACCACTCCTCAAAACCCAAACTCTCCTCCATCAAAATCCCACTTGCTCAAGTTGCTTGTACAGAACATCTCTCCACTTCGGAATTGTGACAGGACATGCACAGGGGATTAGTGCTAGAAATGTTTTTACTTTACTGTGAATACACAGAAAAAAAATATTAAGACTGACATTTTTGTTTCTTAGAAATGAAATTACCTCCAGCTGATGTAGCAGAGCTTTTCCCTTTTTATTTATTTCTACCATCAGTGTAAATATGGCAACTTTAATATCCTGTTCCACCTGCTTTTGATTCTGATTCACTTCAAGAATTCTGTAAGTAGACAGAACAGAAAATAATGTTCTTTAGCTCACAAACCCACCCTCTACACAGTATTACAAAAAAAAATCTGTTGCTGAGACTACAATATTTCTTGGTCATATGCAGCAATTAATACATATATCATCAGATACTTACAGTCAGGAAAATTACTGGGAGAAACAGAAAGAGCAAGTAAGTGACCTATGATAAAATTAATTAACTGGTGGTAAATTCTAATGTCATAAGTCTGTAAAATTACTGACATCTGTCACTGATAAAAATTAAATGCTCACTGTAGTTGAAATTCTCGATTTTCAGTTGTTTGGCTCATTTCTGGAATGGTCCATGGCAATCAAAACTGTTTAAGTCTAATTTCCATCTAATGTAGAATGGCACTCCAGAAACAAAACCAGTAGATTTTCTGATTTCAACAATACTGCTTTAACTCCTAACAGTAAAGCAGAATCTTATATTCTCAAAACCTCTACTGCTAAGATAAGAAGGAAGAGCTCAAGTTGCACTTGGCATCCTGTACTGTGCTGAATCTCCCTGGGTACTGCTGCCTCTGAACTCTGCTGAAGGAGCAGTCACAAAGGCCCACTGCAGATTGCATTTTACAGATTTCTTTTTCTCCTAGCGACGCCAAAAAAACTCAGAATAAGAGAACTGCTCAGAGACTTTGCATCTTTCAGCAGCAAGGTATTTGTTTATCGCAACGCTGGGAGGAAGGTGGTTCGCACCACACAAAACGCGCTCAACCTGAAAGTGCAACTTATGCTGCTATCTTAGATGCTTTTAAGTACATAGTTGCATGCCATAACATACATATTAATAAGGAGGCTAGTCTCTGGGTGGAGACTTTCCAGAATCTTCTTTGGTGCATGTGCAGTCTTTCACTGTGGTGGTCAACAGCGAGCCTTCATCCCTCTGGTGGTCGCTAAGGTTGTCTTCCTCAGGGCTGAACTTTTCAACTTTGTTAGGTGACCCAGATTCCTCAAGCTTGCAAAATCCTGGCTCTGGGTCTCCAATATCTACTTTAAATGTCTAGTTTACCTGATTTATTACCTTATGGTCTACATCCCAGCATTCTTTCTATAATGAAAGTTTGGTCCAGTAAACAGAACAGAACAAGACATTAACCAGTGCTCCTAAAATGTTCTTCTAGCAAATCAGGCAGAACAAATATTAGGCAATTACCTTCTCCTGGCTCGGCAGGGCAAGGTGTTTTACCAGCTAAGCCACGTTATCTCCTTTTGTGCTTTGCTCTGCCATCACTAGGTTTGTAGTACTGAATGAATAAAGCCCCAAGCAGAAAAGTATTACATAAATCTTCAAATCCGTGTCACAAGCATTATGAAAGCATGAGTAATAACCTTGCACTCTCTAAGAGGGATCTACACTAAGAAAGTAAGTGTGCTGATGGTGGGGAAGCATTTAAGATTGCCTTCTACAGTCTTTATTGCATAAGTTGTTTTGTTGCACCCAAGCAACTGCTGTCCATTAGGTTCACAGGCTGAGCAGAAGAGTTACCTGACACAACCAAGCACAGTGAACCAGTCACTATAGCAAACTGAAGACTTCAGAATTTCTATTTCTGGAAGAATAAAAGGACAGAGGTACAAAATACACTAATTTAAACATTTCAGGAAATTACAGTGCATGTAAATTGCCCTCAGTCAGTTTTAATCTCAAAATCTGATACATACCTGTTTTGGATCTGCTTCCCTGTATATTTTATGTATTTAGTCTTCTCCATCAACTTGGTGATTAGTGTCTCAATGATCACTTTCTGGTTCTGAAAGGCTTCTTCTATAAACTGGTACCTGTAGTAAAAAGCATTGAGTATTTACACATGCAAAAGGTGTGATATACTTGCTAAAAAGCAGAGTGCCTTACAAAATCTTTAACTGAAGAAAGGTGCTGCTCAAGTCCAAAATTCAACTGTCATCATGGAAGCAAATGCCAGCAAATGCTGATATATTTTACTTATAGCATATATGATTCTATAGTCTATTTCCTGTAATACTGGAGGGAGAATTTATGATTTTCATAAATGTGAAAAGATATTTTGTGACCACGGCCTAATTTTAATAAAAGAAAAATTAGTGTTTCGATGTAGTCATCACTTTGAACGCGAAAAAACATGTAACCTATTACTGTGTGCAAGACAAGGATGTAGAAACAGAAGAGAGATTGCTGAGTCAGTAGAAATTTTAATTTCAAATCAAACATTTTAAACCAAAGAACCGATTTTAAATTAAGGAACTGAAACATTTTAAATCAAGGAACTGAAATCATCAACAATCTGAGGAAGAAAAGGGATATAAATCCTAAGAAAAGGAGACTCCAACTCTGCAAGAGCAATGTGTAGCCTGTTGGAAGGAGTAACAGTGGCCAACCTACCGATATTCACCTGGTCAGGCAAGCAAGCTTTTTGGGTGGTTGCATCAGGTATAGAGAGCATATTAATATTTAACCAGAGTGCATCTGTCCCAGACCACCACTGTATGTTTTAACCAGCAAGATTTTTGTCTTGTACTCAGAAGTTGTATATAATTCTGCATTTCGGCTTCTGTGACCAGTAAGAGATGACCAAAGAACAGCAACACAAAGATTTGAGTGTTACAGTGTTGTCAAAGTGCAGTTTAGCCAAACTGCAGGTTTACTCTTCCTTTGGAAGGGCTCTTCACAGAAAAAAAATCCCCATTTACTCCATTCTGAGACTGTTTGGTAATGTTCTGTTATATAATCATCTTGTTGAAGGACAAATTGAGAAATTACACAAAAGTGTATAGTTGCATAACACAGCCCCTGTGCTTTCTGAAGAGCTGCATAGCAACAAATTCTATCTAAATAACTTGACAGTAAAAGAAAGGTCTTGTGTTTAAGTCACCAGATTAACAACTGTGGAATTAGGTTTTATTCTAAACTAACACACACTCGCCAGTCACGTTCTTTTGGATACCATCTCTGTTTACTTGTGAGCTTTATTTCCAAGCAGAAAATTGTATTTCGCGCTTTTTTTCACCTGACTGTATTCCGTACCGTTAGAACTACAATCTGCTTCAAGCTTTCTTCCTATAAGTGGGATGCATAAAACAGACGCTTTGCTTTGATACCTGTGCTCTTTGTGCTCTAGTAACTGACAGTCCCGGCAGGTCAGCTTGTCACAGGTTTCACAGTACAGCTTCAACTGCTCCTTTTTGTGATAAGGGCAAAACACTGGTCGCTGACTGGTCACACCAACTGCCTCTGTTGAATAAAGGAAGATGTCAGTCAGCCTCCTGAACTTATTGAAGATTTGCATTCTCCTGTTTTTTCCTACCATATTCCTCCCCTAGATGCTGCAAGTGTGTTATCAGGCCACCCAACTGAGAATATAACAGCCATAAGCTTAAACTGCAATGTCTCACTCTTGCTCAAGCACGGAGCTAGCACCCTCTCTTATGGAAAATGTCTAGAACCTATTACCATAATCTATTCGGGCCTCACAAAACTATTTACAAAAGGAGTAGCCAGTACTGGTGCAGCTACAAAACACTGCACAACCAGCAAGTTCCCTCCTCAAATGGAGATGAGCAGATGGTTGACTTAATTCATGCTCTGTCTTCTTTCTCAGTTGAACTGGTGAAAGGAGGGTTGAGGATATCAAGACACAGGCATTCAAAAGTGTAAAACATACAGAATGTAATAAGCAGGAGTTACTAACTTCCTTTCAGGACCCCCTCCTAAATGGGTGAGGGATCTCTCTTAGTTTCTAGTGAGTGACTATTGAAGAGCACAGGAAACAACACCAGATCATAGAAATTAAATCTGTTCTTTAAAACAATTTAACTGACAAAGCCTAATTTCCTGAGAATTAGGTCGGACACCCAAGTTTGTGAGGATTATGTGGCCTGCAATGAAGAGTGGCTTCACACTGCAGGCCATCCTTCACTGCAGATCAGTAAGATCTTTTCGCATACCCATTCATCTACTTATTTTCAAGAAATCTGGAAGAAGTTATTTTCAGAACTGCATCCTTCAAGGAGGCCTGAATGAACTGAGACCATTCCTACCCCCACATCATGTTCTGCCTAACAGTCCATCAGCCACTTTTACCCACTACTTTTGTCCTTTCCTGAAAATACACTCAGTACTCACTTTTGACTAACCACATGTGAAAGTGGGATACAGAATACAGTGCATATCTTCGAAGTATCATAGTGGAAGATACCTTCCGAGTAACACACTTGCAGAAGTGAAATCCCACATTATATATAGAATTCACCCTATCTAGATAGGGTGGAATGACAATACATCTCTATTATAATGCATATTTATAAAATAATATATAGTAATTTATAAACATCATATAAAAATTAAAATATTTACAAGAAAAATCATGCAAGTCCAATGGATGCATTAGAACTTGTAAAATGTTTCTCAGCAACCTATTATGTTTGTTATTGTCCTACAATGTCACTAAAAGACAAGAAACAATGGGAAAAAATGGAAACAAAACAGGTTCTCAATGAATCGAAGTACAACCTTTTCTACTACAGAACAGCCAAGATTTCTCAGGGAGACTGTACTGTACACCACATTCACCACTCCTGATTCCCAAGGCCCGAACAGATAAAGCCCAGAGCAACTTGAACTGCTCTGAGTTGAATGCTTTAAGCAGGAGGCTGGACTAGACATCTCCTGAGATCCCCTCCAGCCTGAATTATCCTAGACTCTACTGAGGAAAAATACCCCAAGTCATAGCATACTTCCCTTTCATTTCTAAGGCAAAACATGTCAAAAGATACTTAGCTAAAACATGAATTCTGGCACACTTCATTGCTAACTGGGTATGCTTATTATTAGACTGCTGAAAAAACACATCCTATTAGTGCTCCTTTTGCTGCAGAATACAACAATAAAGCTCATATAAACCATCTGGTAGACCTCTAGATAAACTAGAGGAGTCAAATGCTTAAAGAAGTGTTTTCTGCAACTGATCTCTGAAGTCTAGACAATAATTTGCAATCACTCCAGGTGAGAGATAAAATCTATGTAAAAAAAAAATTCCTATGAAAAAAACAACCTGTAGGGTTTTCGTATAACTTTACAGCCTATGTGACAGGAAAAAACTAAAAAACTAACAGTAAAACAGCTTTCATTGTCCCAGCCTTAGTGAAGTCTTCCTATTCAGTAGCTATGTTCTAATGCATCTAATGCTTAAAATAAAGTTTTCTCTTCTGTTAGTGGCATCAATTAAGAGATCCACTTAGATGGAGATAAAAAGAAACACCATAATTTGTTCATATGATTGCAGCCTTTAGCAACAAAAATTGAAATAAACGACTGGAAGGCAGGAAACTATGAAAACATATCCACTACCAGCCAGAAAAATAAAATGGTTCCACTAATTCACATGCACCAAAGGGCTATATCAAAATGAATCTGTCCTTTTACATTTACTAGGATTCAGGAACACAATTTTTGAAGTGTATCACTTTAAAAAAAAAAAGTGGTGGTCCAGTGCAGTTTTCCAGTGCAGTCACACATCCTTTGGAATCAAGTGTGTTACCTGGAGATACTTCCTCTTTCTGCCTCACAGTATGATCCTTTGTAAATTTAACCCTCTGGTGAGCTCTGATGCACGTCTTGCACAACCATTCTACACATTCCACACAAAACCCATGAGCTTCTGCATTGTCTTCACAGCTTGTGCAGACCTGATGTGAGGAAGAAAAGGTAGCTGTTAAAATAAGTTTGGAATATACACACAAGGTATTGTTCATACACCATCAGTGCACTTTTACAGTTTTCTGAAAACGGTGAAATTAGAATGGAAAACTGCCCGAGGTACAGAAACACTATAAATAACTGCATAAAAGTAACTGAATGTGACTTTTCAAAGAAAGAGGTCATTTTGTCAGTGTTACTCTAAAATCTTGACCTGACATGATAAAAGTCAAACCACTACTTTCTGCCAGCCACTGCACCCTCAGAAGCCATACAATGTTTACTACATATAAGATGCTGTTGGGAAATATTTACTGATGACAGAACATGATCAGCACTGCTCTGATTTTAGAAGCCTTCCTCAGCTTTAATTTCAGTTTCTGGTCCCCTGCTTACAGTTTCACAAAGCACACATAGCAGGGTTCCTCTCAAGAATCTCTCCATCACCACTTAAAGACAGTATTCCAGTTCAGTTTATCAGAAAAGCTACCCTAGAACAGATTTGCAACCAATGCATAATAATATTCAAACTGTGGCCTGTTAATTCCTGGGGCTCTTTGGACTTTACCCAAGGGACCTAGAAAAAAAAAGAAATTAGTTCAGGAAAACAAACATGATAGCAGACCAAAACCTCTCTGCCCAGAGTCAATGCACCCACAAGAAAAAATTACTACAGAACCACACTTTGAACAACACCACTTCACATGTTCACAACAAATATTATTTCAGTGTTTACTCCTCCTTTACAATGCCTCTGTAGTCCCACCTTCAAGGGGGTTTTGGTAGTAAAAAATAGTGAACGTGCTTATGCAGATACTTGTTTAGGTAACGGCCACCCATTTCTGTCAACAGGGAGCACTGCTGCAAACCAGAGCCTCAAAGTACCTGAAGACTGCAATATCCTGCAGGTCACAGTGACAGAATTCTGCTTGCAGGTGCAAAAAGGAGAAAATTTCGATTTTAGTTTTGTTTTCAGTTTGATTAAAAAAACCCAATGAAACAACTTCTGCACCCACACAAGGTAAATATAGATTAAGTCAAAGAGGAAGCAAATATTTACATCCTATGCAGGTAGAAAATACATATGTAGAACTATGTCCCAGTTTCCCCTTCAAGAAAAAGAGGAAAATTAGCACAAAACTTGCCTTAAGCCAAATAGCAAGTTACTGACAGAACTGGAATTTGAACATAGAAGTTCCAGATTCCCAATGTTGTGTTTATTCTTCTGGATCATGTTGCCTCTCAAAGCAATGATCTTCTGAGAAATGAAGTTACAACACAAGGGTTGTTGACCCCTCTTGTTGTCACTTGGAGTTTGAAGCAGTTTCTTTTCATTAAAGGTGACCTGCAAAGGAGAAAAAATTGGGCTTGTGCCCCTTTTTCTGTTTCTTTACAAAAATTATGCCTGAAAGTTTTATTTTTCAAAGTAATATATTTTTATCTTCTCCTTGATTTTTCTTTTTCTTCCCCCTCTTCTCTTAGCTATAAAAATTCTTAGTCCTATCCAGACTACTGGACTAGGGAGAAATACCAAGGTCAGGACATCGCAAAAAAAGGTCTAGAAAATGGAAATAAAGCAATTAAAGGAAGTGAATTGTAATCAGGAAACTGAAAACTTTTACTTGTTGTCCTGATTTCAGCTGGAATAGAGTTTGCTGTCTTTTGGTTTTTCTTAGCAGCTGGTACAGTGCTGTGTTTTTGGATTTATTATGAGAATAATATTGATAGCAACCACTAGAACATCAGTGCGTTAAGTAGTGCTTATCCAAAGTCAAGGACTTTTCAGCTTCCCAGGCTCTGCCAGTCAGGACATGCACAAGGAAGGAGCACGGCTAGTACAGCTGACCAGAACTTGCCAAAGGGATACTCCATACCACAGGACATCGTGCTGCATGTATAAACCGTGGGGAGTTGGCTGGCAGGGACTGGGCTGGGCATCGGTCAGTGGGTGGTGAACAGTTCATAGAATCACAGAATCATAGAATCAGTCAGGTTGGAAAGGACCTCTGAGATCATCAAGTCCAACCCTTGATCCAACCCCACCGCGGTTACCAGACTATGGCACTCAGTGCCATGTCCAGCCTCATCTTGAAAACCTCCAGGGATGGAGAATCCACCACTTCCCTGGGCAGCCCATTCCAATGGCTGATTACTCTCTCTGTAAAGAATTTCTTTCTAATATCTAACCTAAACCTCCCCTGGCACAGCTTAAGGCCATGCCCTCTTGTCCTACTGCTGGTTACCTGAGAGAAGAGACCAATCCCCACCTGGCTACAACCTCCTTTCAGATAGCTGTAGAGAGCGATGAGGTCTCCCCTGAGCCT